>JAWZYV010014928.1:1302500-1902500 GCA_038373885.1 Cheiracanthium punctorium | reverse complement strand
AAATTTTTGGTTTAAACGGAACTTTATTATATTGTTAGCCACTAAATTGTCAACTTGCCAAAAAGTGACACTGTTGTTATTGACTTTGGGTGCCAAGTCGTATCTATCCTGTGAACGTCACCGATTCATTGCCATAGTTTATCATCGTTAAATCACAAAGTTACGCAAAAATATCCTTACGCAAAACCTATATTGAAATAACTGAAAATCCTGAGTTAATTAACTGTAAAAACAAACAAAATACACTCAACAAACACTAGGAATCATTACAAACTGACAAAATAATGGCTCAGCACTATGGTAAGTGAGGAGCGTCAAGATCTTAGAATATTACGTCTTGCGCAAGAATTTCTTATATGTGAGAGTTTTTGTACAACCAGAAGACCTTAACTGAATTGAACCTTTACTTTTTTCTAAATTATTAGCCTAAGTAAGATTTCTCTAGAATTGTATCATTTTATATTCACATTAAAAAAATATATATAACTATCTTTTATTTTTTTCAAGTTTCGGTAAACTTTAGAGCACTGCATGACCAGAAGTTATAAGCACCTTAAACTTATAAAAGTTCTATCAGTTGTAGAAATATATTGTAGAAAACCTGTAAGAAAATAGAGCGCCATTAATAAATAAAGAAGAATATTTAAATTATTCGTATCGCAAAAAAAATTCTAGAAAATCATGTTATAAATTAATTCTGTCTAACTGGGTCAGCAAATTAGGAATTGCGGTTAGCATTATAAATATGATTTTGTGTAAATATATAGGTAGAATAACATATCTTAGGGGAAAATAATATTGTTATGCATTTTATCAAAACAAAAGTAACTATACACGCTCTATTATCGCTCTGAAATAGATCCAAAATGTAAACTGATGGAGAAATTTAATTTTTTCTCGGGATTTCATATGATTGAAATTTTAGACATAAAAAATAAAAAAGGAAAATACAAGAATGAAAAATAAACGAAAATATAGTAAATGAAAATATATTCAAACTGCAATTTCTAATAAAATAAAAGATCTAATTAACCCTAAAGAGTGTCTAGCCAAACATTTACTCTGACCCTTTCCTAGCTAGAGGAAAACCATTTTGTAGGATGATTTTTTTTTCAAGAAAATAGAACTTTAAGCAGGAAATTACTTTCAGGAGACTACAGCCATTGTTTTTTGTTGCATCACATTCATTCAATTTATTATGTAATATTGAATGTGATTTTCTTTTTGGGCGGGTGTGTGTACACCCCACATTATATGCTTTTTTTTTCTTTTCTTGCTTGGGAAAAAAATACATGTTTAATGGAATCACCAGGATTAACTCACATAATCTTTAAACTTTACTGGATATGGCAAAGTATCGCAGTTATGAAAAGGAGTCTTATTAAGTTTGTTAAAATCTACTCCCCTCAATTTTGAAGGTAGCGTGGTATTGTAATAATGTATGAAATGGGGTAAATGTAATTTATAAATATGTTAATAAGTAGTATCTCTGTCTGTGAAATTACTACAATTAAATTGATGTGTAACACACGAGAATTGTTCATACAGTTAATTAGTATGAACTAGATTTTTTGGGAAATTAAATATATTAATAATATTTCAAAATATTATTTTCAAAATATTATATATTATGGGATATTTCAAAAGTTATTTTTATGTAAATCTATTTGGGTACACGACTTTCTTTCTTGTTCAATTTTTTTTAAAGAATTTGCATTACTAAACTAATACTAATTAAACTAAATTAAACTAAACTAATTAAACTAAATTAAACTAAAAACTTAACTAAAAACTTAAAATTAAACTAAAACATTAAACTAAAACTAATTTTTTACGAGTCATTAGTTAAATACAATATTTGCAGTTTTAATTACTTATAAATGTAAATCATACATGTTTCCTTTCAGCTAGAGAAAATTAATCCAAAAGTAGATTTCCTTTAAAGATTGAATTCTGAAGTATACTTGCGCATTTGAGTAGATAATCTTAATTCCAATTCACAAGCCATAGAAACCTTTTTCTTTTTTTGCATTCCTTAAGATAGTTTCTGAAAATTATTTACAGTTTTGTTTCAGTTTTGCAACATTCCATTCGATATAAGTGGATATACTTTCTTTCCCACAAATCCAGAAGTAAGTTTCTCGATCTTCGATAAAATGGAGGAAAGAATATCCTTGAAGCGTTCGTTAGGGCTTGATTAGTGGTAATTGGGAACGGAACGTTTTCACACAAGAGTGGTTTTCTTTTCGTATTTTTATGCCTTGGGGGGGGGGACTCGGTCCCATTCCAGACAGTAATTGCTCGAACGCTTCTCTCCTAGCGAAAGACACGTTCTTTGCGAAGATACGGAGAGCAAAAACGGGTTCTATAAGTTGATCGACTGCTGCCTAAAGTCCCCGACAAATAGCTGTACGATCCAATTAACAGTGTAATTTTCTTAAGGAATCCGCCTACTTTCTGGTAAAATTTTATATAAAAAAGAACTTCTCTCGTTTCCTTTTCTTATTTGAGGTATATTTGGAAAGAAATACGTGAAAATATCTGAAAATTTAATCATATTTAATGCATTGTTTAATTGTGAGAGTAATTTCAGGTAAATGTTAGCGAAAATGAATTAAGAAAAATGAGTTACATTGTGCGGTGAAATTTATATTCAGTAATCAAGAAATTCCTTTCAATACAAATATACAAGAAAATTTGTGTAAAATGTGCAAAAATCATAAGATCCACTTAGGCTTAAATAAAATGCCTAAAAAAATACATATTTGTGTTGATAACTAAAATTTCTGAACTTTTGCTTTCAATTAAAAGAACGCTTATAAAATATTCCTATAAAAATTTAGTGTGTTTGGTATGCATTTATACGAATAGGAACACCTTTAGTATCGCCCACCCGCCATTCTTGGCGCATTTTGTTTTTCGTCAAACCTGCTCCAAGTCACTGTCTCTTAGAGAAAGCCTAACCACTGCTACGCCACCAAGCCTTTGCGTCATCAGTAGGCCTTTCAAACGTGGCGTCATCACAGTTTAATTTTCATAAAGTAAAACTATTCGAAATTTCTGGTGAATTTACTCTCTCACAACAAGATTTTAGTGAACTGAGATAGAAAAAATTAATTTAACAAAAAAGGGCAGTTTTTAACCGTAACTAATTATATAGTGTAATAAGGGATTAGATCACAATGAATTGTTTTGTATCACAAATGTATTTTAATTCTTATCTTTAACTTAAGGTACTTTTTAATATTTGTAGCATCCACCAGAAAATTGAAATAGTTTTACTTTATGAGAATGAAAGCGTGGTGACGGCATTATTTGAAGGCTTAATGATGACGTCAAAGCTTCAGCGCTCAGGCTTCCTATATCTAGGAGGCAGTGGCCAAGTGCCGTATTCTGTAAAAGGTTTGCCTTTCAGACTCTTGGCGCAACTCCTTAGTGTCAGAATGGCAGACATCTCGTTTCCAGACACAACAAACGTCGACAAAAAACATATTACACTTTCATCTACAGTTACAAAGATATTATTATCCAAGAGCACATAAAAAAAGCAAATGCATGTTATTTGCTGTTGTTTCCTATTTTTTTCCGGTAATTTTAAATTATCGCTTTTTTTCTCCTGCAAAAGCATTTTTATAACAACAATACAAACAAAAAATGTTAGCAATCCATATAGTAAACGCAAAACTCCCTAAAATTTAAAATTAAAATTCTCCCAATTGATATCCCTTATTATCTCAAAAAACTCATTGCATAAATATATCCTGTCGTGATAGGCGCATTCAAAAAACTTAAAATCACAACGAACTACAGGTTTCCATCAATAAAAGACAGCCCTCTTGTTTCTAAACACAATATCGTTCATAATAAAAGCATATTTAAATAAAATTAATCGTAAACTCATTCATAAAATATCTATTTGCAACTCCTAACTTTCTTAAAACTTTCCACTAGCTTGTAAATTCAAACGTGAAATGCCTAATCAAAAAACTTCCCTTTTAACTTCTCGATTCAAGTTCGATTGCAGAAGGTGGCCAGTTTGTTTCTAGCCACAAAATCTTGGTGAATAACAACATATTTAAACATAATCCCACGTGAACTCATACATAAAATAGCTAATTGTAACTCTTGGCTTTCCCAAACGTTTCCACTAATTTGAAAAATCAAAACTGCTGTTTATATTCCTTTAAAATCCACTTACTTTCCCATCACAGTACTAACTCTATTTTCCAATAAGCCATTGCAAAACACATGTTTTACGTGGTTGACCCGCACTGTTGATGCTACTTCCACCAATTTTCAAAATAAAAATAATTTAATTCCCGAAACGTATCAAACAGCGGCGCTGTAATTGACGCTCATAAAACAGTTTGGGCTGCCACATTTGACAGTTTTTGAATAGGAATTAAGTAACTAAAAATTAAGCAATATAAAAATATTTATTTGATTTCAGTTTGTTGTACAATAAACACAAGTTTGATTTTTTGGTATTCATGAATCTGAAAATTCGGCTAATCAGTATTTAATAAATCTCGTTTGGTGAGTTAAACCGTGCATTTTTGAAAATAAAGCAGACGTAAATTATTTAAATGATAAAGCCGCTAGAGTATTTCACAAAGACTGAACGACTGGCAATTCTAATATTAAAAATATCAACCTAAGGCATTCCACAATATTTAAAATCAAACAAACTAAATGGTAAATTTAAATTAAAATAAATTTCTGAAACGGATTCTTGAAAAAATTCTCGATAGTATAATTTGTCAATATTTATTTTTTTATTTTCTGATTAATTCATTTTTAATATATTATTTTACTAAAAATTTGTATTAATAAACAGTATGTCAAATCAAAAACATGTTTTTGAAAGCGTATGAAAGTATACCATTCCATTCTAATGTTTGTAGACAATCTAACATGATTAATTTTATCTTAATTTGTGGTAAGATAAACAAATATTAAAGAACTTATTTTAAAAGTATATTCATTATGAACATACTGAAATTTAAACTAGAAATAAATGTAGACTTAAACTATATATAATAGACTTTCCAAAATTATGCATAAATAAAAGACGAACAATAACAAATGCTGCTTGTCTTTCATAAATGTTTCTGAAGAAAAAAGCAATCTTATTGCAAGGAAGTTTGTGAAGAAATCTTCGTTATGTGTAGAAATATGTGATAAATTCTTCCTATCAGCAAACGAAATTGCTGGAGCTGAAAAATAAGATGAGCTCACATTTTCCCCAATAAGTGCTTGTAAGAAACAATATTAAGCAGTTAGGAAGAATATCTTAATGGAAAAGCGCTAAAAATGTCTTAACAGAAGCCGTGTCTGAATAAATTTGATGTATTTCGTCTAATATGTATCTTTACGCCTAGAATAATTGATTGTCTCACTAAAGGGACATTAATATCTATGTTCGAGAATATTAATGTGTCAATTAAAATTGTAATAATGTTACTTTTACTTAATTTTTGATTTATGAAGCTTATGTGTAAAACAAAATACATGTGTAGATTTGAAAAATTGAAATTAACATGTTTAAATGAAGTATATTAATAAAATGAGAGTAAAAAAATATATATAATATATACAAATGTGATTTTTATAAACAAATACTTTAAAATCATTAATAACATTATTTCCTGCAATCATTAAGCAACATTTTCTGTATCATTTTTAATTACAGTACTATTATTTTTATGAATAGTTCTCCCTTTCATTTTTACAAGGCTATATCCTCCGAAGACTATTTGCATACATTAAAAAAATCTATTTATATAAGAAAAGTTACATTTGTGATTTTTCAAAAATTTTTATGAGTCAAAATATAGTACTACAAGTCATTGAAACATCATAAAAATATTTTCTTCTAATGTAGTCGTTTTGAATTCTAAATGTTATTTTTTTCTAAGCGTTGTGTACTTGCAATTAGGGTGTGATCATACGCAGTGGCGTCAACGTACATCTATTGATGTCATTACTAATGTATTCTTTATACTAGACAACACCCTCATTATAATAGCAGGTAGTCTATGATCTTATTATGGAAATGCAGAAGTGATGTCATTCTATTTTTTGTCCACACGCCATAGGTATTGTTGCCATATTTTTGCTATACTGGAATTAAATATTGAAGGTATCAGTCATACGTGCTCAGAACATTGCTGTGTTTGTGATGAGCATAATTGCAGACTTGCACTGCTTCAAACACGGATGATTTGACTTAAGATTTTAATTTAAAAGTCATTTTATTATTTGTGCCTAGTCGGAAAGTTTGAGACTGTTAGCTTTTATTGTTCTTTGAGTAAGATATACGGACTTTCGATTTTTCAATACTGCATATTACGTACATTTCAGTTACATTATGCCTTACAAAATAATAAGGAGGATAACCAAATAGCTGCTTAATCTTGAGTTTCCTTCTTCTTGAGTACATTTCCATACGTAATAGTACTATCTGAGTGCACATTGTTTGGCCGAAACAGTAGCATATTTTTTCAACACACGAAAACGAAAAATATCAAAACCATGTTTGATTAAAAAAAAATATGTCCAAGAAAATTATGAAGTTGCTCTTAAATAAAAATCTAGTGATTTCGATTACTGTATCCTAAAACACTAAACGCAATTATTTTTTAAGGAACTGCCGCTAACAATTTTAGTAATGTGCTTGGAAAAGAGAAATTAATATAATACTTAGTCACAATTTTGGAAAAAAATAATATTTACTACATTTAACTTCCTACTGACCTGCAGATGCGCAACTTTTTTGTTTTCATTTTCCTGCATAGTACTATAAATTAGTACTACTCCTGTATAGTACAACAGAATCTTTTATAGTACTGCAAAAAAAAACCCAGAAAAAACCATAATTTTCTTCTTTTAGGATCGTCATTTGATATTTCCAGAAAGGTAAACTAGACTTTTATAAATCTTATTTACATCAATTTAAAAGATTTCATGTATTGCATTGTAAATTGAGGCGAATTGAGCATCCTGATACATACATTATCCTACACGTTTTCACTAATGTTCTATAAACTGCGACTTGCGTGTGATGCAAAATGTGACCTGAAAATTACCTAACTTTGTTTTGTCAGAAATCAGACTTGTTGATTGACACTCATTGAGTTACGTAATTGCTTGCCGAAAGAGGGCAATTTGAGTCACCGATTTACTGTTCATTATTTCATTGTGAGCACTTGGCTGGCTCCTTAACGCCTAAGCCACATCGTTTTATTTGAAGTACTCTTGCAAACTAAAGATTAAGATCCTCTTATTGTACAAATCAAAATAAGAAAAAGCAAATACATCAAAAACTATAGTGGATGCCCGATGTACTGAAAATCTATCTTAGATTTCTTACGGAATACTATATCGAGCCAGCTTAAGAAATGGGATATACATTAGCTGACTGGCTGAAGCTACGAGTGCACGACGCAGAAAAATGTCCCAATGATGCACATGCCACTGCCAAATGCTTGAATTGTGTTTAACACAATTTATGAATAATACCATATTTACTAGAAATGTATATGTACACCGCTCAAAAAAGATACGGCAGCAATAAAAGAGTGAAGAAAACTGGCAGAAAGCTGTGCATGGGTATATGTCTATCTAAACTTAATACATAAAAAAACGTGCATGGGAATTTTCTTTCACGCCATGGAAAGAACACTAAAAGATGAACATGCTTCATGGCAACAATTCGGTAACATGTAAAATAAACTGTATTGTTTAGAAATGATGCAATACGCTTAAAATAGTTTTGGTCCTCTCAAACAGATAAGACTGCAACACACCAGGTTTTTGTGAATAAGATGCTGTAGTTCAAAAAACTTTGTGAAATTCTATTCTACCCCTCAAGAATTCCGATCTCTAAGTCAGAACTGTAAATACTCTGGTCTCGCTGCTATTTATTGTTAAAGTGCATCCAAAATCATGAAATAAGACGAGCTTACTGATTCCATTCACTTCTTTGCTTCAGCTTCAGGTATGTTTCCACTATGACTCTCTGCCATTGTCATAAAAGATTCAGTAATGGTTGAAGCGTAAGCTACTACATAAGGTGTCAGTATATTTTATTCTTATTATTACTCCGTTTTTCATACCACAGGCATAGCTGCCAACTTTAGTGCTGATTCCATACCACACCACCAGTCTATCTTATCAGTATCGTGATCTTACACAACCGAATGAGAGGTTATTTTCAATACACCTTTCGCTCCCTGGTAAAGCCTTTTAAGTGTCACACTGTACACTGACCCGAAATTGGTCTGTAGAAAGCATACACCAATCGCGTTGCTTCTTCATCTGCTACCTGGTTATTAAGTAGGCAATCGTCATCCAGCCACATGGTGTCTTGAAGTCTAAGAAATACATACCACTGACATACGTTCATAACAACCACCCTGATGAAGCACATTTTGGAGAATTTGGCTTGACACCCTTCATCTTTTCGCCAAAAGCATCTACTTCTGCAGCTGAACAGCAGTGCTTGTTCTGTTATGACCAGCTGTTAACTGAATATGGTAGTCAGCCGTTTTTGCGGAAGTACTTGCACGACCTTGCCCTAGTAAATGTCCCTGCTTTTTCAAATCGGGTTTTAAAGCTTTTAAATGATACATTTCGCGGTTTTGACCTCGTCAGCTACGCTTCTTGTTGTTTCCCCTGATCGAATTCTCCATACGTCAAGACGCATTGATTTTGGTAAAAAAACGCTGTTGTAACACTTTCAACTCGCCTTTTCTGAAAATAAAAGCTGAACTTTTGAATTTCACTTGTGAGACAATTATGGAATTTGTTTCTACGAAAACATGAATTCGGCAGTTGTGTCCTATTTTGTGGCGTCATGCATGAACGTTGATTTGCATATGAGATTATCTTCTTCTGTTTTCCGTTACACAGACAGCAGTGACGTGCATTCCACCCAAGCAACCCAAGCAGTGCTTGGGTAAATGAAAATAAGGCTATTATTTTTTTTAAATTCTGCTTTATATCACAAATTGAAAGAAAATACCATCTACCTTACTTATTTTTTAAAAAAATTATACGTATATTCATAATTTCTTAACACAAAGGTAAATGTCAAGTGTGGATAAGCACTCTTCATTTCTCTGCCGTGAGATCAACCCATCTGCAATGTCTGCTGAAGGGGTGTTGCTATGGAAACCTGATCTCATCAGAGAATTAGCCAATCAGAGACGTCACTCCAAAACCCATATTCTGCCTTACTGTGACTGATGAACCCATAGAGAAGGAATATAGGTGGAGGGAGCAATTGTAACCCTAAAGTGAAGCACACGAGTCACGTGACTTGTGGTCAAGCGGGGTGGAATTTCTCCATTTCCTTTGCGGTTCTCCATAGCTTTGTGTGAGGTCGATGGTTCCAATCCAAAAAAATTGTGCATTATTGCTCTCATATGGATGCAATGAAAAATTCTTGAAAGGAGGACAACTGGTATTTCACAGGAAAGCTATGTTTTGCAATTTTAGCCATTTAAAATGTATGAATGTTCTTTAAAACACTAGATTGACAATTTGGCGATTATATTAACTCGCCAAGTATTGCAGACCTGAAAGTTTCGTAATTTAACTTTTAATTTTAAATTAAAATTGAAAATCAAATCAAACTAAAATTTACTCTTTATTTTCTCAGTTAAAATAACAGGTTATTGTTTTAGAATGTCTATTGGCGCTGTAGTGCCTCACTCATGTTTCTTTCTTAAACATTCTATTTCTTCAAAATTTCCTTATTGCTAAGGTAATTTTTTCAGACTATTAGTAACAAATTGAACTTTTTAAGCTGATCCACTGAAGCTATATTCCTCTGGTTTTGGACAAAGAATACCACAAATCATGGGGGCAGGGAGAAATACCATTTCATTATGTTAACAGAAGCATAAATTTCAATTAACGAATTCACTATATATGTGTATATAAATGTAAAGATATTGCTAAAAAATCAGCTGTTTAAAACGTTCATATTAACTCTAGTAACAATATGACTTAAAATACTAGATCGCACCCCACCTCCCGAAATGGAAACCTATATGCGCTACTGAATACAAACTTTGTATTTTAAATTGCTTAATATTCTTCTTAAAATTCTGAAAAAAAGGTTGTCGATGTATGCATTATTTTATTCTGCATAAATAAGTTTCTAGTCTTTTCGCGTGACCAGCATTAACAAAAAAAAAAGAGTTTTATTGAAATTTCGGACCTTTTTTAAAAAATAAAAATTGCTATTTTGATAAATTATAACAATTGTGAAAAAAGCAGTGTCTTGTTATACGAAATACAAAGCGATGCTGTATCCTACAAATTATTTTTTTTTCATCAAGAATTACTTTTTTTTAAGCTTTCCTAAAGATCTACAGAGAAGACTTCTTTAGGAAACACTTACAAAGAGAAGGATTTAAAGCTGTGGATTATTAGAAGCTGCTTTCAAAGCATTTTACAGAAGATTGCTTTCAGAAAGCAAAATTTGGAGGAACGTAGTTAAAGAAGGATGCAATACCAACCATCTTCAATTTTCCTCATCATCTCCAACGAAACAATATTCTCATTAAGCTTGATAATGTACATTACTAGATTAACTCATTTGATAATGTACTTTACTAGATTTTATTACAATGTTTTATAACAAAATCAAAATAATGCAAAAAATACAACAAAATAAAATGTTTCAAATGCCGAAACTTCAAAGTAATTCTGCAAAACAAAATTAAAGACTAAATAATTTCAAAATAACTAGAGAGGGAGAAAATAAATAGTGCTGCAAAAACCATTCCCCCCCCCATTCCCTTTCTAGAAAAATAAAATGCTTGAGTTTGCGAACCAAAGGGCGATAAGCAGCCAAATCCGCTTATTCTTCTTCTCCTACGACGCTCTTATCTTAGCTTCAACTTTCCCGGGAAAATACAGTAGGAGGCTCCCTCCACCTATATCCCTTCTCTATGGATGAACCAAGCGGTGTATATTTTGCATGGGCCTAAACCACATTGCGAGATGGGCTGCATTGTGCTTTTTCAATTGCTTTTACGATTTCACTGATTCAAGACGATTTCAAGGACGGCTCCCACGGGGGAGCCATGAAGGCTATGGCCCTCACCGAAATTTTGTTTTACAACCTTGGATTCGCATACTTCACGGTTTTAGATGTTGAATTTGCATTTTGAACAATTTATATACCTATGTAAAATGTTCAATGCCCCCTCTCAGAATTCAGTCTGAAGCCGCGCTTGGACGATTTCATATCCTTTTTTAAAATTATGCAAATTTAGAGCTTTGTACTATTTTAGAAAACATGGATGATTTTACAAATAATGATGTTATAGCCGATTTTTTCGTCGGAAAACTTTTTGAAATGAAAATTATGATTGTTAAAGGAAGACCAATACCTGCTCAAATTTAAAGGGAAAAAAAAAAACATTACGCGACACTTTAAAAGGCTTATTATGAAAGATTAAATGGCTTGCTGGAAGTGCTATCTTTAACGAACAATTTGTTGGAATTGTCCACTATTTAGCAGTGAAAAAAGTTCATCTTGGATAACTGGTTACAACAAAAGGCAATATGGAATCATGATGTTGCTGTTTCTCATACTCCTGTTTCCACTGCATTGACAACTTTTGGAACTATTGACATTGAGACTGAATTGAGTGTTCAATATATTGAGATTTAAAAACTGTGCACGTAATAGAACTGGACAAAAAAGACTTTCAAACCTCGGTATTATATCAATTGAAAGTGATTTGCTAATTACCTTAAAAGAAGAAAATATATTTTTCGATTCTGCAATCAATCATTTTGCTTCTAGTGAAAAAAGAATGAAATTTGCATCAAATAAAATTAAATATTTGAATTAAAAAAAAAGAGTTTTCTTTTCATTGCTATGCTCTTTTAAGGAGCTGAGTTACATTAATATCTTGCATAAATTGGAGTATTGTTGTTGTGGTGGGAATATTGGTTAAAAGGAAAAATTATCGGGCTGTGTGCGTGTGTTTCGAGACCGGACCCCCCTGAAATTTTAAATTTTGTTAACAAAACAATAATAGTGAAGCCTATTTCACCTTTTGGTCCCCCCCCCACCCGAAATTTTTTTTCTGGGTACGGCCAACACCTCCTGGATAAGAAAGCCTAACAACTCCTACGTCACTAAGCTTTGACGTCATCATTTGGCCTGCAGTTAAATGTTTTATTTTCACAAAATAAAAGTATCAAAAGTTTCTGGTGAATATACTCATGAATAACAATATTTTAATAATTTGAGATAAAAAATATAATTTTCTATCAAATGGCAATTTTTAACCATGACTAATTAGATAATATGGTAAGGAAATATATCGGAATGAACAATTTGAATGAGAAAGGTTTTTTAATTTTAATTTTTTATTTAAGATATTTTCTAATACTTCTAACCAGAAATCTTAAATAGTTTTGCTTTGTGAAAGTAAAACATTGATGACGTCATTGTGTGAAGGCCTAGTGATGACGTCAAAGTTTCAGTTGTTAGGCTTTCTATATCTAGGAGGTGTTGGCCGTACCAACACCTCCTAGATATAGAAAGCCTAACAACTGCTACGTCACCAAGCTTTGACGTTATCATTTGGCCTACATTTAAAAGTTTGACTGTGACAAAATAAACCTATTAAAAATTTCTGGTGAATTTAGCCATTACAGGCAATATTTTAATAATTTGAGATAAAAAATATAATTTTACGATAAATGGCAGTTTTTAACCATAACTAATTAGATAATGGGATAAGGAAATAGATCATATTGAATAGTTTTGTATGAGAAATATATTTCAATTTTAATGTTTAATATAAGATATTTTCTAATATTTGTAATATTTACCAGAAATGTTTAATAGTTTTATTTTGTGAAAATAAAACTTTTAAATGTAGGCCAAATGATGACGTCAAAGGTTGGTGACGTAAGAGTTGTAAGGCTTTCTATATGTAGGAGGCGTTGGTACGGCCCTGGTGTGCCTGTCCACTGCCTCCTAGACATAGAAAGCCTAACCGCTGCTACATCACCAAGCCTCTACGTCACCAACTGGCCTTCTAAAGGTGACGTCATCACAGATTAAATTTCATAAAGTAAAACTATTCGAAATTTCTGGTGAATTTACTCTCTCATAACAACATTTTAATGAATTGACATAGAAAAATTAATATTACAAAAAATAGCAGTTTTTATCTGTAACTAATTATATAATGTAATAGGGGAGTAAATCACAATGAATTGTTTTGTGTCACGAACGTATTTTAATTTTTATCTTTCACCTAAGATACTTTTTAATATTTGTAGCATTCACCAGAAATCTGAAATAGTTTTACTTTATGAGAATGAAAGTGTGGTGACGTCATTATTCGAAGGCCAAATGATTACGTCGAAGCTTCAGCGCTCAGGCTTTCTGTATCTAGGTGGCAGTGGCCTGTCTTAGTTTTGGATTTTCTCTCTCTCTCGAATGTAATATGATTGCGAGCCAGTTACCTCTGTAAAAACCTTCACAAAGGCATATTATTGAGTCTGTATCTCTCCCGTTGGTAATCCATTTTAACAAACATATGTTTACAATTGTGATTGCTTGGATGAGTTGTTGAGCCACCGCACGTCCCTGACAGACAGTCATGGATTTTTTATTTTTCGTCAGTGATCGGTGTACGTGTCTGCACGATTTCATTAAAACCATGCGCTGTCCTAAATGTTTTAAGCATTATACACGATATGAAATTTTAAATCTATTTATATTAAGAAGCGGCTTACAAAGTCTCTAGTAGGAATCAAAAATATCATAACATTTAAAAATTGATTTTGTGTTTTTATCTTTAAAGAAAAGAGTAAGATTTTATACATTTTAACCAATTATAAAACGACTGTACTCTAGTACAAATTTTACGAAGTGTACCCCTGGGCTTTTTCAAAACTTAATAGTTTTTAAAGGAATCAATGTCAGCTATTTCACCAAATATTTCCAAAAGTCAGGATTTTTAATATGTAAATTCTGATCTAAAAATAACACTAAAACATTTAATTGACAGTCACACAAAGACTGGATAGTGCTAAATGGGTTTAACAATATATGAGGAAAATTGACTGTGCATAAAAGAAGTACAAAGCGCGGTATTTTAACCATTAAATTATTAAAAGTTATTTTAAAAGAAAATATCACTATACAGACTTGCTTATTATCGTGTTTCATGCTGTCATCATAATTAGCTCAAGTTTGATTATGGTTTTACTCATCATTATCACAAGGTGTTCTAATTTTTTGATGCAGTGTAATTTAAATCAACCGCTTTTAATTATCATATTTATGACCTGCCTGATTTTTATCTGCGGATCTATTTTACTGTAAACAACAATGTGCCATAAAGTAAAAAAGCTTGAAAAATATACTTTGTAATACATTTCTCGTTTCTAGTGTAAAGATCAGTTTTGATAATAATGCAATTTACTTATTTTCTCATGATCAGTAAGAAACTGTTATGTAACAGCTATAAAATGGTAATTTTATTATTATTGAAAGTATTCCTTTCTTTGTAAATATATTTTTAGAAACATCGTTAATTTTAAAATTCAAAGCGTTTCCTACAATTTCTCTAATAAAACATTGCTCCTTAAATTTATTACGTGATACCATGAAATGAAACATAAACTAATAATTTAAATAATTTCAAGTTTTCGGAGGTATAAAACTGCTTAGTCTAGTTTCTAGATTTTTTCAGCGTTAAAATGTTTACCTCAAAAATTGGAAGAAAACAATCAAAGAAATATTAGTTTATTTTTTCAGAATCATAGATATAATGCTCAATTATTAATCGAACAAATATTTACTTACATGGCTTATTAGCTTTCCGGTTTCATACCACTTTGTACATATTTATGTAGCAAATAAAACTCAAAAAAATATTGAGAAAAAATATTGCACAGACAAAGAGAAGTGCACAAAGAAAAGTGCCTTCGTTTGCAATCACACAGATATTATTTAAGATTTGTGTTTAATTTCTGAAAGTATTTCTTTGTCAATGACTTACGTTACATTATTTGACGATTTCTCGAGTATTAATAACTCAGTTACATTATGCTTTAAATGCGGGGACTCATTTTTCCTAGTTAGTATTCCATATAAATGAAAACAAATGCTTATGTAGATTCTATATGTATTTCGTACTTTCGCCGGGATGTTTATATACACGGGCAACGAATTACTGATAATGGGAGAATACACCTGGAGTACTCAGTTTGTTTTTAACATCACACTTCAGCCGGCTACCATGTAGTGTCTTATCCTCTTCGCACCTGACAAAAATTTAACATCTCAAATTAAAGAGCAATCTCATAATCTATATATAATATTAAAATGCTAAGGTTGCTCGGGTCAGATTCTTGAAGACGTTTCTGATGCAGTTTGACCATGCGCTTTGACCATAATACTCTCCTCGACCGATCAGTAACCAGAATAAAAGCCTGTCTTCACACATAAGTACGGCATTTCATAAAGTATTACGTCATTTTTATGTCAAATTAAAAAGCATGAAAAAGGATTAAGTCAAAATGCATTTCTTAAGGTTCATAAATTTTAATTTTAGGATTTGCTAATACGATCGCGTGGATAACAGGAGTTTAAGATTTCTTTTTCTGATTGCTTATATTCGTAAGGTTATTTTTTAACTAAAATATCGTGTGCCTGTGAAATCAGAGCAGGAATGAAACTTTTTATATGCCAAAGAATAAGGATTTGGAAATTTTCGAGAATAAAAGGCGTAACCTTTTAATTTGGCAGAAAAAAATGACAAATAAGAATCAGAAATAATATGGCAGATAATCAGATATATCAGAAATAAAATGGCTGATATGCCGATTTTTGGAGGATATAGCGGCTTGCGCATTTTTAAGCTTGGCGCAATTTACCGAACGAGCGTAAGGAAATAGTATATTTAAAAACAAGTGTGGGTTTTATTAGGATACATTTAGGCGTCAAATTTTTATTTTCCGAACTGAAATAATGCAGTTATTAAGGCGATTTTAAGCGATCATAATTTTTAACAAATTAAGTAAATTGATTTAAGATAGGGGAATTCCACAAAATTTAAGGTAATTGAAATTCTCGCATTTTGTGCATCGTATTTAACGATGAATAAAACGCATTAACACATCTATATAGACTGTAACATGTTAGTTCGTTTGTCTGTGTCTCGCCTAGCTCCTAGACAGGTGATAATAGACCTACCAAATTTTGTATGGAAATTCTCCAGGACGGGTCCCGACATACCTCGAAGCGATTTTTTCGAAATTCGAATTATTTTAGGAGATATCGATAGCCTTTTGCGATAGAAAACCTATCGCAAAAGGCTAATTTTTTCACTTCGTAATAATAATAGGAAATAATAGGATTTCGAATTATTTTAGAGATATCGAGATATCGATTAGGCTAATTTGTTCACTTATCATTTCGCAATTGTAACCCCGCAGTGGAATGAGTGAGAATTGAAGCATATCTAGGTTGCCATATTTGGCATGTTTATTAAATGATTCAGACTGTTGAAGCAAAAGTAAAAGAATAACGTTTTTTTAGATTATTTGTAAGGTTATTTTTTAATTAAAATATCGTGTGCTTGTGAAATCAGAGCAGGAATGAAATTTTTTATACTCAAAAGAAAAATAGGATTCCGAAATTTTCTGAGACTAAAATGTGCAACTTTTTAATTTGGCGAAAAATAAAATGGTTGATATGCGATTTTGAGAAGATGATTCTAGCGCTTGGAGCAATTTAATGAGAGCGTACTTAAAACAAGGTTTTATTGAAATACGGCGTTGAATTTTAATTTCCGGTGCAGAAATAACGCAGTTATTAAGGCGATTTAAGACGCTCTAAATTCAGAATTTTCACTGTTCAATTGATTGAAGTTGGTTGAATTCCGCCAAATCGTAGGCCTACCAAGTTTTGTATGGTCATTTTCCAGGACGGATCCCTTCGAAATTAGAATTAGAACATCTGTTGTTTATTGTCTTTATATTTGAAGACAAAATGCGCCAAATACTGCTGTTATTGTACGACTAGAAGTCAAAGTCAGTTGTGCAGCAATTACAACGAGCGCTCTTCTGAAAACGTGAAAAAAGTTTCGCATTCCAAAGATTTCGTTTTGTGTACATAGATATTCTTATGTCCACGCAGATGATTTTTTGCTTGGCTCGATTTCCGCTTATTGATTTATTTGGGAAAAGAAAAATTAAACTGCGTAATCTAGAAAAACAATTTTAAAGCCTCTATAAATAGCGCAGTCTTATCTCTTTTCTTTTTGTAAAGGTTTACAAGAGAGGGTGACGTAATTTAAAATAAATAAAAAAAATTCCGTTTTATGTAGTGTCTGAGGTATTTATCGCTAAAACGTGAATCTAAAAAACAGCATGATGTGGAAATAAGACATTTTGAAAGTGAGAAGTTCAGTGCAAACGGTCAAACTTTTCACTTTTTGGATAGCGAATGACGCTGACATAATTTTGTTTCTGTCATTATGTTGCAATCATAAGTACATATGACGCAAACTTTAAGTCAAGAGTCAAATATTTTTATTTTTCTAGATCCCACATACCTGGAATTAATTCGAATTACACATGTGAGGAAAATTTCCATTTCCTACCGTGCGAAGAACGGGCACGCAGCTAGTTATTTTTTAAATACCTATTAGACTTATAAACGACAAGTAGAAAGCACATTTTGAAGTAATTTTTTCAATGAAATCCTAATTCTCAATCTTTGTTTTAGCGTAAAAAGTTGCTATCATCCATAAACGAAGACTGTGAAGACACTTTTAAAGATAAATGATGTTCTACAGGTTCTTTTCGGCTATATGAATTTCAGAAAAACAAACAAAAAATTTCAAAAAATTACGCTTTGGAAATTTCAATAACATTCAAATATTCTTTTGTATAAAGACAAAAAAGGATAAAATAACGGCAAACAAAAATAAAATCTGTGCGTCAGTGTAGGATTTACATATTCACATGAGTTAAAATCATTTATTCAAAATTAAAGCATCAACGCATATGTACGGCGATTCAAAACTACAAAAAATCTTAAAGAATCTTTTTAACAGTGGAAGAAAGAGGTACACATTTGTGTACCTCTGGAACGAAGAGATTATCCACTCAGCCATCGTCGGGGCCCTAGAGTACTCTGATATACATAGCAATACCAAGTATAAAACATACATACACCAGTACAGAAAATGTTACATATTTAATGGTGGGCACTTGTCGCATATAAGTATTAGCCACTACTAAGGTCGGGAGTATTGGTTACTTTATTATGGAGGTGCCGAATAGACGGAACAATAGTGCCTCCTATGGAGGGGTTGGCCGAAATGACAAACAAGCCCATGCCTAGAATCGAACCCGGACCTTTGTCATGGTAGAATGTTTCTTTAGGGCGAGATTCAAGTGAAACACAATTCGAACGTTTTCCGTGTCGAACAGGGGAAACTTCAAAATATATCAATGTTTCTTATTCAACTGAAACAAACCAATCGTGTTTCGATCACGTGACAGCGCGATAGGTTTGATCATTGGAAGCATTCTGCCAAAACATTCGAACTGTGGACTGAAAAACGTTCGATTCGAACTCGATCGCGCGCGTTTCACTTGAATCTCGCCCTTAGTCACGACACAACAGTGGTCCCAAGAAAATATAATAGTCCATACGCTAATAATTAAAATCTTAGTCATCATTTTTCAGGTTTTTTTAATGACAAATTTTTAATGATTTTCAAATTCAACTTAAGCCGATTAACAGTGGTATTCACCAAATACTTGACGCGCCTGCTAACCCACCATACTGAGATGAGATGTCAAATGGGTGTATTCTGAATGTCCATTTTATGTCTAATCCTCGTTTTAGGGGGTTCACGCGCGAGTCAAGTGATTGGTGAATACGGCCGTTAAAGAATGTTTCTAAAATCTATAGCTGAATGCTTTTCGGGAACGTTTTTTAAAATTTTAAAACCGAGCGTGTGAGCGTAAGTAATTTTTCATACATTATAGCATTTTAAAATGGCATTTTATTAATACATAAGGACATTTTCTGAAGAAAAATGTTAAATATAAACTAGAATATAATTCATAAATGTAAATTGTATTCTATTATGAATTATAGAAATTTCGAGAATAAACATATTCGTTGCAAAAGGTATTACAGGAATTACAACGATGACTATTTTTGTTAATCAATTATTAATTAGTGTACTAAGAATGCTTTTGCATCCGTTTTGATCCCTACTAGTATCGGTGCGCCCTTGCTGTTTTAAGTTTTAACCATGAGTTTTGTTTTGCTTTGTATAGACTTAGTCCACCTGATTAAGCTGACTGATCACTCAGCATACATCGCTTTTACAGTAATAAATACTGGAGTTCCTGGTATATTGATCGTCCAAGTTTATTGAAACAAAGACATTCTTCTATTCTCTACTTGCTGCTTAAATTAGAAATAAAGACAGAACGAAAAATCACGATCTTCCAAGGACGATCAGGTAGACAGTCAGACAAGCCGCCAAGTTAAATATCTCGTCTTCATTCGAATTTAGAGTTAATATTAATTATAAATCTCTTTAAATTGGAATTCAAAAAGTCACCCCATAACCTGGCTTATAATCACTGCATAGAAAAATATTTCCTTGCGCATTCATAAAATTTTATTGAAACATTATTGAAATTTTAATGAAATGCAAACATTTTTGTACTTCCGTATTTTATTAAAACTTCAATACTATAAAATTCGCAATGCAAAAAGAAGAAAATGCCAGAAAACTTTACTTTTTGTCTTTT
Source organism: Cheiracanthium punctorium (assembly GCA_038373885.1). Classification (NCBI taxonomy): domain Eukaryota; kingdom Metazoa; phylum Arthropoda; class Arachnida; order Araneae; family Cheiracanthiidae; genus Cheiracanthium; species Cheiracanthium punctorium. The sequence goes on along the minus strand of JAWZYV010014928.1, from coordinate 1,882,661 downwards.
TTTAAATATTCGTCATTCTTGTTTTTTTATTTAGTGTTTCCACAAAAATTAAAATTTGAGTTCAAAATAGCAGATCAACAATTAAACTTGAGCCAATTTTTCGAGCTGTGATTTTTCAATTTGGGAAATTTGTGTAAGTATACGGTACAGTGTTTTTCCATCTGCCGTCTATTTATGTTTTCATTTCAATTTAAAATATCTGTATAAAGAAAAATTTCATACCTTAAAAAAAAGAAAAAATGTAGAATATTTTTATAAATTCAGTAATAATTTATGATTAAAAATGAATGATTAGAAATACCACAGCTTTAAAAATAATTATTTGTAAATAGTGGTAAAGTTAATAATAAGTTTTGTTTAATTGTTTGTACAGTTAAAACGTACAGTTAAAAAGCTCTCCAGTTCACAAACAAAATTAATTTTTTATTTAATTATGTTTTCGTACAGAATAGATATTGATGTTTCATACCTAATTTAAATATTTTAATATAACCTTAAAATAGCTTGACTAAGTAAACTTGTATTCAAACACGGAATCCTCAGAAATGTTTTAATACGGAAGCAGAGTAAATTCTCATTCACATATTTCTGTCTGAAACAGGCGAGTTTTCAGATATTCCAAATAATTAAATAACTACAATCCTTTCGTTAATTAAACTCATGTTCGGAGATCAAACATTTGAACTTCAAATTTATGAAGAATGCTTTAGTAGCCTTCACTGATAATAACTAGCACATCATTTAGTTAGAAAATGTATTTCAATTTTATTGCCTTCGAATCTGTGCGTTAAATGTTACAGAAACTATTACCGAATGATCATTTTCACAGACGTTCTTGGATATAAGCATAATTTTGAAGCTGAAAATGTCAAACGGTGTAATTAATGGCGGAAGTTGGTCAACTAGCAATTGTATTCCATTTTGCAATTTGGCATCTCAAAAATAATTGTTTACTGGCAATAACGTAGTATTTTGACACCTGGTTCTACTTCTTATTTTCTAAAGAAGTCAGTAGCCAATTATAGAAACACAATGCGTATTATAATATAATTTGATTGGTTAAATTGTGGGTTTGATCACCACCTCCTAAATATAGAAGGCCCGAGAACAGAAGCTTTTACGTCATCGCTAGGTCTTCTAAGATGACGTCATCACAGTTTTTCGTTCATAAAGTAAAACTATTTAGAATTTCTGGTGGTTGATACAAATTTTAGAAAATATTTTAAGTTGAAGATAAAAATTAAAATACCTTTCTGATAAAAATTATATATTCGGATCTATTTCTATATCATTATATAATTAGCGATAGTTAAAATTTCCTGTTTGTCGTAAATTTAAAATTTCTATTTTAAATCATTAAAAAGCTTTATGCGGTAGTAAATTCACCACAAACTTTGAATAGTTTTACTTTGTGAAAACAAATGTGTGATGACGTCATTTTAGTGGACCTACTGATGACGCAAAAGTTTCTGTTCTCAGGCCTTCCATGTCTAGGAGGTGGTGGTTTGATTCCCTTTTTTGTCGTAGGTATCTGTGTCATTCGTTCTGATTGGTAGCTCTCGGCTAAAAGACGTTACTTTTTTCTGTTTTCAGCCATATCCTAGAAATTTTGCTTGGATGTTTTACACATTGCAAAGGGATAGTAATTGGTCTTTGTTAAATCAAGTGAAAATGATCACAATGAAATAAGCGTGGCACTATCTTTTGAGAGTATATGTCTTTTTATTGGACTGTTCGGAAACAATTTGTCTCTTAAATCAACTCTTTGTATTATTTTTAGTTGTATAGCGATACTGATATACTAATTATGTTTATAATCATTGTAGGCTACATTAACTTCATATATTTTCCATGCATTTCAAAAAGTAGCTCTTTACGGAATTGGAATAGTATTCCTCACAGATATGAATAATACTCAGTGGTATTTCTTTTTCTCACTAACTAGAAAATGTCTAAATCATCAATTCAGTAACAGGGATTCCCTGAAACCATGAATAAAAACTTCGAATTACATGACCTAATTAAACAAACGTGAGGAGTTTACTCAGCCTAAATTTTTTTAATCACTCAAAAGTGCTTTAAACTTGAAATGAGAGCAATCATAAAGCTGGTCAAGAAATAAAAAAGTTAATCGGTTAGTAGAATCCTTGTTGGGGGGAACCAAACTTTGGATAGAAGGATTTTTCAATTTCAGGCTGAACAATGACCATTGTGAACATATGGCGAACGTTCATGCAAAACTCGCAAATGAGAATAATGCTCTTTGAACGATCGATATAGTTGTTTCTTGAGGGTTACAAATATTCACGCTTCTTTCACTTCTGAGGAGAACTGATTAGTAGAGGATCTCTACTAACACTTCTAAGTAGGTGGTAGAGGTTAGTCATTCGTCTTACAGTAAAACTAACAATTCTTTTAAATTGAATTAACGTTTAATGACTGTGTTAAACATCTTCAATGTTTATAAAGGTGTTATAAACACTTTTTGTTCTAAAAGAAATCTCTACTGCATCTACTAACAATAAAAAAATGTAATAATGATAATAAAAGTATTAAAAAGTTTGTAAAATAACAGGCATACAAAGGTTATCGCAGGAACTTTCTAAATCTTTTAATGCCTCCCATTTTGGAATTCTAATCTTCAGTTTCCTGAAGCTAAGATATTGTATATTTCTCAGTCATCTTCTCATCTGAACTTGTTGGAAAGTTTTTCCTTTATCCATGCCATGCTTTCCTGTATTAATTATTTTGCATGGGTTCTTTCTAGTCATATCTAATACTAAAAATTGCCCAAAATCTGTGTTAATTGAAACTCATCATGTAAGCTCTAACAGCTATTGCAGATATTGAACTTGAAAAATAATATTCTCAATTTCAAGATGACCAACAGTGGATAATTACCGTTCATTGCTAAAAGATATGACTAATAACGATGTTTAAAATCATTCTCATGGGAAATTGTATTGTGTGTACTCTCAACGGAAAATCGGCAGTTGCATTTTAAAATGCATATATGTGTTTTAAAAAAATACATTTAATTGGTGTGATTGCGTTGTGGCGAGGTTTTACTGAATTTCGTATCATTAAAAAAAAAACTGACAGTACTATCTGAAAATCACTAATTAAAGCTAATCGCGCTTTTACAATGCATTATAAAAATAAACTAAATTTAAATTTCACACCAATAAATATTCAAAGTTAAAAACTATAAAATTGTTGTATATTCATTAGCGTATATATGAAGTAAACGAATTATAATTCACAGCTATAATAAATGAATTTTTAGAACAACTGATGTATATTAAAAGCCAAATTATAGATATTTTACATCTGTTTCAAATAAATAATTTTTGATAATCGAGATTTCTTCAAGAAATTAAATTTCTTTCAGAGCGTGAGTATGCCGATTCTAGAAATTGTTATTGCGATAGAGGAAAATAAAATATTTTAAGAGTCAGAGCAATGTAATAAGGGAAAAAAATCTCTTGTACTTTAAAAAGCTCTTAACTTCAACACTTGTCTGAAGAAAAAAACTGTAAGAAGATTACGAGAATAGAGCACATAGTAAACTTTCAGTGAAAGATGGCTTTGAATTTATGTTCAGTTTATTTCTTGTAAACTGATTCTTTAGAAAATGTTTTGCTATTCATTTTTATAAAATGGCAATTTTGTCTTCACATTTAGCTTGTTATAACGGATATATATTAATCTTCTTTAGACGCAGACTCTGTACTTTTTTTCTGTTGGCGCATTTTAATTTATCTTTATACTATTTTAATATAACTGATTATTTTGGTTACACATTGTTTTATAAAAAAATAAATATAAAAACATGTAAAAAATAAGGTAGATTTGACGAAATAGTCTGTTATCTTAAAATTTATCTAATTTTAATTTACTTCGTTTAAATATTAATCAACTTCGAAACAATTTACAAACAACTCGGTTATGCCTGAAGCTTTTTAAGTTAAGTAGCTGACACATGTTAATTGTGTTTCTACTGGCACCGAACAGGCATAAAAAATCTGATGGAAGGTTCCAAAATGTTTTAATAAAATCACAATTTAATAATCAGAGTTCATAGTAGGTAGTTAACTTACTTTGATTTTACTTTCTTTATTGGTGCTTTTATTGTTGGAATGCTGTAGTTTTTATAACAAGATCATATCGCATATTAAAAATAGGAATGTAATTTTTTCATTATCTTACGTTATTACGAGTCACGGTATCGGATTATCCAGGTCCAGCAAATGACGAACCCTTCTCTACAGCAAATCGATGCACTTGTAATCTTTCTATATTTCTTTCACAAGTAACAGCAGAAAACTGAAAATTACGTTACAGATTATACCTAACGTATTTAACTAAATTCGTAAAATTTTCATTTACAATAATGAATATTGTTAAAAAAATATCTACTATTAAAATTCTGCTTTGCTCTCACAAACTCATTAACTGATCATTAAAATTGTAGAATTTTTCTAGCAGACCTGCAATCTTGAAATTTTGGTCAAAGATAATTTTTAGGAAGAGAAGAAATCAGAGATTCTAGAAACATGAACATTTTTATTGATAATAAATTTATAACCTCTTTTTTTGAACTTATTACTAAAAGTAATATTTAATTTCAAGAAATTTTGAATAACCGTTACGAGGTCTGCCTAGGCGTTAGTCCTACGAAAATGGTGGGTTCGAATAGTGAGCGAAGCAATATAAAGTATGTTTTTCTGCTGAGCTATTTAATAACATGTACCTTAAATAATTGTGTAAGATAAATTTTAACGTTAGGTAGTTTGATTTGATTATGTGGGATTACGGCATTAACTACTCGAGAGATCTAGGCCGAAGGGAAAGGTGCCCTCCGGGGGAGGGGTTTCTAGGGAATTCTAACCATTATTTACGCGAAATTTAGGAGAAAACCAATTAAACCTCCGAACGGCTACGTCGGCGGACACGACGCGGGTTTGAAACAGGCACTCTCCGTCTCCCAGTTGAGAGCGCTATGCGATCGACTATTGGTCGGGCAGCAGGGAAGTTGGTAGTAAGTAGGTATACGGTTTAAGTAAATTTTTTAAGTTAATAATTTGGCTGTAAAATATTTTTGGTTCATTCGTATTTGTATATGTATGTTTGGCTCATTTGTATTTGTATATGTATTTTGAAAAAGGAAGGAAAAATTCCCGCAAAAAGGAATGAAGCTCCATTAAAAGCATATACGTAAAGAAAAGAAAATTGCCGATTCTCGCAACTTTTTTTACTTTGTTAGCTATTGAGAAGATAAATAATTTATTAATATTTTAATACAATTAGTTTTTCAACACAATTCATCATCATGCCACATTATTTCAAGTTGAAAAGGTGCAAGTTTTAAGTAAAACTAAATTGGATGATATATCCGAAAGAGTCATAAAACTTTTATATGTAAATTATTCTTTACTTTGTCAGTGTAATTTTAAGACAACTATTGAATAATTTCCTAATTTCATAGTCAAAGGTATAAAGTGGTTGACTTGGCTCTCTTCAGAATCTCAAAATCTTTTACGGGAAAAGTATTGCGAGCAATAACATTATATTTTTTTTTACAAGAATGCCTTTGATGAGATCAAATATTTAGTTATCCATTAAAAAAAAATATTCATTTCAAGCACATCGTTTCACTGAATTTTTAAAATCCCAATTCTTATGCTTGAAATGTTGTTTGTTTTGATTAAGGAAAAGCTATACCAGGACTCTCTGCATTAGGGGGGGGTGGATGCTTTGTGAATTAATTTTTAAGGCGTTCTAACACGCATTCACGTTACATTACGCGAAAAACTTCTGAAACCTTAGATCGTTAGATCAACAGACGACGAGAGGCCAGAACTCTGGACCTGCACACTTCAGCTTTCTCAATGTTTAGTGTCTTGTCCACTCGGTCATCGGTCTGTTTTATAACTGAAATGATACTGATTTTATAACGAAATAATATAAGAAATTACGTTATAAAAACTTTTTGTATGAAAGTAATTTATGTTATTATGTTATCAAATATTCAATTATTCAAACTTCAAAATATATTGAGAGGTATATAGTGTGTTTTTAAAAACAGATGTCCACAAGAATACAAGTTTACATTAGATAGCAACTCTTAAGTACTAGCTGCTTTTTTATCTCCATACTTCTTTCAAAGTTAATTGGCTTAGTTTAGCTTTCTAAGAAAGAGGAATTCAATTTGGATTTGTGAGTCTTATTTCTCTAAGTTAACGAAAAGAATACGCTGTAGGTAGAAGACATCTATCAACAGGAGATTTGATTTTTTACCAAGTTTAATATCGTATAGGGAATATGACTACATACTTTACTTCGTACTATATAATACAGAAATATGTTTTTAAAAGAAAAGCATATTTAGTTCTAAACTGAAATGCAGATTTTGTTTAAACGGTCGGGCACTTGCCCATTAGGTATCGTACACTACAACTGCCCGAAGGTATCGTGGCTGTTTTATTATGGGGGCACCCAGCGTTACCCCTATGAAGGGACGGATAAGTTAACATACATGCTCAAGCCAGGATTCGAACCGGACCTAACGCTTATAGAATGGTTCTTAAGCCGCTACACTACCCTCATTAATGTGAACAGCAAGAAGAGAGATTAATTATTTTTTTAAAGTTATCCAAGAAATATGAAAGTTAAAATCACACTAAAATTCCTATATAATTTCCAATATTGTTTTTTATAATTAATTTTGAATGTTGTTGCTACTTACGTACATCGGTAAAAATTGAAATTAATTTCTTACCAATCGAATAATTTGACTATTATTAATAATAGCTGAACATCACTATGTCAAAATTTCACCCCAAGTCCGTATCTGAGAATAAAATAACTGTTATTTCAACCTTTGGCTTATCCGTGACAAGTCCGGGTGGCCTTGCGGTAGAGTGACAGTCTGTGACTCAGTACGCTCAGGGTTTGGGCCTGGTGGAGGAGGAATTTTTCTTTCTTTTTTTCAGAAAAACGGAAAGTTAGCATCAAAAAAAAAAAAAATAAATAAACAGAACGGACATTTTTTGAAAATTTTGCTACCATTTGCTTATATTTTATTAACAAATATATTTTAAACAGTTTATCGGTTTCTTCTTTATTTCATCACTGTCATCGGAAAACGATGATCGGCTTGATGGCCCCCGAGAGGACATTTTGTACCAATTACCGATGAAATTTCCCCGTTTTTGGGTGAAAAGCCGAGATCAGCCATTGATCGTTCTCCTCTGATTAAGGGCCCGATTCAAACGAAACGCGATCGGTCGTCTCCAAAACGATCGTTTTCTCTCTGGAAGTTCGATCGCTTTTACAAGCGATCGCAAAAATGTATTCAAAGTGAAACAAAATAGGCGACCTAACTTACAGGTTTGCTAGATCGAAACTTTATCGCCACAGAGTGAAAACGCAGCTTCCGGTGACGTAGAAAGTCGCTGTTAACCAATAAAAAAATCGCATCTTTCTCTGGAAAAAACTTTTAACTTAATGGCGACGACTAACTGTTTATTTATTTATGTTTGAGCTGCAACGGACAACAGGCTGTTTCTTAATTTTTTTCCCCAACAGTATTGTAGGTTAATGTTTTAAAATTTTAACTGGTTTAGGTTAATATTTTTTGTATGTTTATAATCATGGAAATAGATTTTTAATTTATGAAGATTTTTTTTAGAAAATTATTAATAATAGTATTGTTCGTCATAATTATCATGTCGAATTGTTCGACATGATTAATTTTCGACATGATTTTTATCATGTCGACATGTTCGACATGAATTATCGAATAATAATTGTTCTCTAGTTTGCCTACTACATCTTATTTTTCTGTAGCCGAGAAGCTGTTTATAATTATAATGGAATGGTAGAATTACTATATATTTTATGTTCTGATATATAATTAACAATCAAAGACATCCTTAATATAATAGTATGAATATTTGTATTTGTTTAGGAGGTTGCTAGGATGCTTATTTTAGCGAGAGATTATTCGTTATTCATGTATGTTTTCGCGCTGTTTCTAACATCAAATTTACCGAGCAATAAACGATTTAAAATAAGGAATATAGATGGCGCCTGCATCGAAGTGTCTGCTAGAGTGGAACTCAAAGGCGGACAGAAAATAAACCCTACAGAAATTCTGTTCTGCGAGAAAATTCAGCTTTCCGCAGGCCTGAATCTTTTGCAGAATTCCCTGTCTGAAATTTCCAACGGATTGCTTCGTAATTTTAAATAACGAGTCTTCGTTGTTGTTGTAATCTTCTTATCAACCATCCGCCATTCGATCCGCCATGTTCTCGAAAACGATCGCTTTTGAAAAAGCGATAGCAAAACACCGATCGCAGTGTCACGTGATCCAAAAGCGATAGACAGGTTTCACTTGAATAGGAAACATAGGAATCAGTCGAAAATTTCCGCGATCGCAACGGAAAACGATAGAACTCTGTTTCGTTTGAATCGGGCCCTAAACTCACGCGCCTCTCATCGACCGATGGGTTATTGCTACTAGGGTGTGTCTTTTCTGGTAACGCCAAAATCCAGCGATTGCTGGTACATATGATTCTCTCTCTCATTACAGCTCCTTTTATACACCATTCTGATTCTCATGCAGTCTGCTGTCCAGCGCCATCTGTAGGCTCTTTTTGAACATTTTCTTTTTTGAGGTTGTAACAAAACTTCATGTCATTCTGAACATGTACGTATATTTTTACCTCTCTCCCTACGTTATTCCGTCAATTATTAATTTTTCAAATGTATACTCATATTCTGACCACCCTGTATTTGTCATACATCCTTCATTCTTCACTGCAATACAACCACAGTTTAAATTTCAAATAGTATATATATATACAGGGTGTCCAGCCTTAATGTGACCCAATAGCTAATTCCCGAACCGTTCGGTTTAGATATGCACTTCCAATTTAAAAAATGTTTTAAAAAGGGTAAAGAATGTTTTTACGTGCTTTTCGAACCAAAGAACCCATTTAGAAAAAAATTACAAAAATTAAATTTTTATATGGTCCCCAGGTCCTATCACTTATATTTAGGAAAAGATGCAGTACACAAAAACAAAGTAAACACAAAAAGTTTCATTTTATTACGATAAAAACTGACCAAGTTATGGAACTTTGAAAATCATACATTTCATCCATTTTGTCGGCCAATTTCAAGAAGCTAGTAAGGGACCGTCTCCAAAGTGAAATTAATTGAAACTCTGCCAGGAAACATTCGCTCTTGCACGTCACTCTTATGTAAATCGTTTTTAAATTTAAAAGTACATACATTACGTTAATATTACAATAATTGAGTACTTAAGAAACAAAATTTATTCTGTGTACGTGTAAAACATAGATAAAATAAAATATTTTGGACGAAGAAAACTTTTTAAAAGCAGTTCCAAAAAAAAAAAAAAAAAATAGACTTATTTGCCTGCGGCTTCAGACTGATTTGTTGCGATACTGATCATGGCGAACGTTAAAAATCTGTTGTGTAGTCGCTTGCAATTGCATACAGCCGTATTCTAATATTACGAATTCTAGTATGGGAGAACGAGATGTATACAACTGGTCTCCAGGCATTAGCTCCTGGGCCAGGACTGGACGATAAGGAAATGCACCGTACGTATGTAATATGTTCCACACCGTCGATTTTGAGTAGGAACAAGCCTTGCTAATATCCTGGACACTACTTTCAGGATGAGCCAGGGCATATCCTAGAACATCCTCAGCAGGTATCCGCAAGCTTGAAGGTGTGGCACGAGACAAGGGAATTCGTCTACTATGACATACTCCCTACTATGTCACTCCCTACTATGACACACGTCTACTATGATATACTATGACAACTCCCAGTTCTATACAAGCGTTGAACAGCACGGGCAATTGTACAATAAGATAGATGTCTTCGACTGGGAAATTTAATGGCATGAAGTCTTGCCGCCTCTCTCTTATTCCGATTACACTGCCCATACAACAGTACCATTTCGCAGTATTCTTCATTTGTATACATCTCGTTCTCCTGTACTAGAATTCATAATATTAGAATACGACTGTATGCAATTGCAAGCGACTACACAACAGATTTTGAACGTTCGCCATGATCAGTATCGCAGCAAATCAGTCTGAAGCCGCAGGCAAATAAGTCTATTTTTTTGGAACTGCTTTTGAAAAGTTTTCTTCGTCCAAAATATTTTATTTTATCTATGTTTTACATACACAGAATAAATTTTGTTTCTTAAGTACACAATTATTGTAATATTAACGTAATGTATGTACTTTTAAATTTAAAAACGATTTACATAAGAGTGACGTGCAAGAGCGAATGTTTCCTGGCAGAGTTCCAATTAATTTCACTTTGGAGACGGTCCCTTACTAGCTTCTTGAAATTGGCCGAGAAAATGGATGAAATGTATGATTTTCAAAGTTCCATAACTTGGTCAGTTTTTATCGTAATAAAATGGAACTTTTTGTGCTTACTTTGTTTTTGTGTACTGCATCTTTTCCTAAATATAAGTCATAGGACCTGGGGACTGTATAAAAATTCAATTTTTGTAATTTTTTTCTAAATGGTTTTTTTGGTTCGAAAAGCACGTAAAAACATTCTTTACCTCTTTTAAAACATTTTTCAAATTGGAAGTGCATATCTAAACCGAATGGTTCGGGCATTAGCTATTGGGTCACATTAAGGCTGGACACCCTGTATATACATATATATATATATATATATATAATAGCTTACTTACGTAAAGTGAAATCCCAAGATAATCCAATGATAAAGTGAAGAAAATATAAAAAATAAAAAAGTAGATAGCACATGGTGCCAATTAACGAGCTTATTCCGGATAAGTGTTTAAATATAGCCTTTTAAGGCAATGAAAGAGTGGAAAAATTGAATATAAAGCGCCAAATTAGAACTGGTGTGCTTTTAAGCCTAATCACATGTAATCAGAAATAGTCCGAAAATGGAATTAATATTGAAATGGTGTGCTCTATCATCAGGCGCCACCGCACACACATTTCAATTTAATCGAAAAAAAACAATAATAGCTAGGTTTCTGCAAGTTACCTGACCAAAATTAGGGTCCTTTTGTAACTTGGGGGCACGACCGTAGCTATTAGAAAAAAACAACGAGGAAGTGGACCGACACGAAGATCAAAGCTCAGTAATGGAGGCAGTATTAGTGCATGTTGCCATCAGAGAAGGCTTAATGCAATCAATAGACAAGTAATGCCATGGAGTGTGAATAAAAAATGATATATTAATAATACTTTGGAAGTATGGAAAGGAAAAGAATAAATAAATAAAAAAAGTAATAATTAAATGAATAAATATATATATATATATATATATATATATATATATGTATGTATGTAATGTATAAAAAGGTAATTTGGGTTTTACTAGTTTGGGTATTAGCGGGTACTTTCACTGTAAGTTTTGCTTTCCTGTCATACTTGCCACGTGCGCTCTGGAGCTATGTTTTATTTATTTTGTTATTTGTCAGACATCAGGCCGTCGATTCTGAGTTCTTTAGAGTGTACACGTGTCCCCACGCCTTTGTAGCCCCGGATGCGGGTCATGTTGGTACATTTGTGTGGTTCGATCAGAGATAAGAGAGATGCGGAGTTATGTCTTCGCAAACCACGTGGTGTGGTGAGCGTAAATACACCCGCACATCGAAAATCGAGAGACTTCTGCCACTGGAACTGCTTAATTAGTCCACGCTGATTTTTGTACCCGTCTCCCCTCTCCTCTTCTCACCCTATATTGTAACTTAAAGATGATGTTTAATAAACCGTTTTACCTGCCTTAACTGTGGAACTTTACTGAAATATCTGACGTCTCATATATATATATATATATATAAACAGAACTTGTGATTATTTATTCTATAGTTATTTTTTTCCTATAATATAATAGGATATAATAGGGTTAAGCATCTTCTGATCTGCTTCAAACAAAAAGGGCAGTAAGGTCCAAAAAAGCATATTTATTTTTTTTTTCACAAAAGCATATTTATTTATTTGATAATTTGGTGTTTCTCCGAAAGTATCTTCACGCATTAGTAAAAATGTTTTGTCTTATAAGAATAAACAAGATATGTTTTCCCTGAAATGTATAAGCATGACAAATAAAAATGTTTTTGAAAGATGCATTTACTGTTTATCTTTTAACCGTTTTTCCCTCTCCTATGTTTCAATTAATGTATTTTTCTCGCTTGTAAAGGGTTTTCCAATAGGGATGATACAATTTTAAATGATTAGAATGGACAATGCGTATTCTTTTTTGACATTTCTTGTGTCATTTGTGTTTAGTATGCTATGCCATTTCATTGTGGAAAAATACACGCTTGAACAACGTTTCGAAATTATTAAATTGTTTTATCAAAATTAGTGTTCATATGTGAATACTGAGAGAAATTTGAGTAAAATTCGTTGACGACATTATTCAGTTCTTGTGATTTAACATCTTGTGATTTCTTTCTTTGGGTATATGTTAAGCCACAAGTGTATTCTGATAATCCAATAACAATTGAACAATTAAAAACCATCTTTGAACGTCTTATTCGTGAAATAACACCAAATTTGTGTGAAAGAGTGATGGAAAATTGGGTTGACAGAATGCGGTATGTACAGTGAAGTAGTGGTGCTCACATGAACGATATTATTTTTCATCCCCTAGCTTTCAAATAAAAAAACAATTGTGTCTCACTGAATTTACGTGTTTCTTTTTATTTTTAAATTGTATCACTCTTAATGCAAAACCCTTTAGAGTTTTGCGATTTACTTCTTCCCTTTCGTTTTCATTTTGTTTTAATCTGCCTATTTTTCTATGTGCTTGCATTTTAAAGCAATACCTGTCATGCATATTTGACAGCAATCCTTGGCTCGCTATCTTAATCCCCAAAATTGAATTTGTTTTTCATTTTTTGTCTAGGGAATGCAATCCCGCACTGTTTTTCGTTTCGCTGGATTGCGTCTATTGCTGCGTCCACTACTATTTTCCTCCAATAAAATATTTTCCATGTATAGAATTACAGTGCAGTAGATGAATGCAGTAGATGTATGTCTTCTAATATCTATGGAATGCAATCCCGCACTATCGTTTGACGGGATTTCGGTGTTAAGATTTGTTGATTGAGGTTTCATTCAAATAAAAATTAATTTTAACAGAGATAAGTAGGGAAAAGTACGATTGTAAGCACTATCAAGTTTAATACTTAATTTTATTTGATAATTAATACAATACCTTACATAAATAGGAAAATTATAGTCATGATATAGTCTTCCCGCGGGATCGGGAGTGTATTTCCTATGTTGTCGAACTGTTATTTTTTTCCCTTTTCGGCTGCACTATATTAAACATGGTGGCCAGATGACTTTTCACTTCATTTAAAATTTGGTGCTTCCACCTTCTGCCTTGTATAGAGCATTTGCTTGTCGTAATACAATAAATGCTGTATGTCTCTCGCATGTTTCTAAAGCGATTTCAAACCATGCTTTATGAAGTGACACATCTAATTCTTTGACGTTTAGTATTCAAACGTCTTTCATATACGCCTTTCCAATTCCTCCGAAAGAGTTTCGGTCACATTAATGTCTAGACTTTTTGACGGCCATTTCAGATGATCAAGTAAGCCCTATCGATCCATAGAACATTTTACTACCTTTTTAAGTCCCAGATCTTGTATTATCTATCAAAAAACATAACGATTTTTCCTATTTGCTGCTGAAGAAAAAGGTTTTGATGTTCGACGTAGATTCAAGCCCAAGACATTTCAGTTCTCTTCTCATTGTTCTGTGAGAGGTCTTTGTTTCTGATTTTAAATTGAATTCTTCCGTCATTTGTAGAGTTCACAATCGTCTTATTCTCTTATTTTTCTTCACATTTATCTTCAATAATTTTCCATCACGTTTGGTCATTTTCTTCGCCTTATACCCCCTTGATGTTGAAGTTTTTGTGCTACCTTCAGTTGAATATGGTTTATATGTCTTTTTTACACTTCTATTTTATATTTTAAGCTGATTTGAAATGCTATATATTTTACCCCGTTTTGTCACATAGAAAAAAATCTTCCCTCTTTTAAGATTACTTATAGCTTTCGTGGATGATATCTGAAAACAAAAATAACCAAATTTGTAAAGCTGAAAAAGTCTTAAATATGAATATTGCAGACGTCTCCTATGAAATTTGATTTTGACAAGACATTAATAAATGCTTTTCATAATTAAAATTTAAGGAAAATAAAGAATTATAAGAAGTGGTAATTAACGAGTCATTTGGGCACTGTGTTTACATTTCGTACTAACCACTTCCAAGTATATACACATGATTTTGAGTTGCATTCGTCCTGGTATGCTTTCATGATTATTTTTCGCGAAACCTCGTTTTTCGCGGCTTATTCTTTCGGAGGAAACTAAACTTTGTGCCTGAACTAAGTGGGGGTTTTATCCATCCATTTCACCTTCCCACGAATGAATGTATTGTATATTTTACACAAATCACAAGCCTTTCAAAACTTTCTTCAATTGTGCACTTACTGCTTACTTTACATCACTATGGATATGCATTAAGGCTGTTTAACATGAATCTTTAAAAAAAAAACATTCGATAGAACTGAAATTATTTTACTGAAACAATTCCCTTCTTCACCGAAATATCGACCTTTCCATAGAATCGTTCTCATATCTGTCTTATCAAATGCCTCTAGAAAACTTATCGCAACAAGCTATTTATGACAAATTTAGATTGGTACATATGGCAGAATTAAATTCACCTTTAGGTTTTATTTCAGAACTATAGATAAACGAGGTCTTTAAATATGTTTGCAAACTTTACATTTTCTATTTATAAGTATTCACTAGCACAAAATATTTTAAATAAGAGTTGCAATTTTCTGAGCATCTCATAGAAATTTATTGCGCTAATATTTCTTGCTATTAACCTTAAAGAATGATTGCATCTTGTATTTAAATCACAATGAACAGCGATATAGTATATTTATGTTCATTTATACGCGAATATCGAAACTTAGTAGCCAGAATCACGATAAAATGCAATTAATGTGCCTTCTGATCCAAAATTAGGTATGGAAACATACAGCCGTATGAATACAGAAGTCCGATGATACATCAAGTTGAATCCGTAAACTTCGAAGTTCCAAGCGTCTGGTGTTTTGTGATTAATTAACTTTAAGATTCAATGAACAGAGTAGTACCTTAATTAAACAGTAACTCTGATTTAAGATATTTTATGAATAATATCAGTACTTATAAACAAAAGAAAACTATGTCGTTGGACAGTTTACAAGGTATTTACAGGAAAGGAATTTCATCAAGCAATTGTTTGACACAGAAACCTTAAGAGCTGTTTTAATTAGCTTAAACCTTGTAACGTTTGTGCGGAGAACTTGTACCTTATAAATATTTCATAGTTAAACATTTGTGTGTAACAAATGCATCGGAAAATCATAATCTGTAAACCAATGAGATGTAACGATGGCTATATTTATTTCATACTAAATTTGTGTGCTACTCACAAATGAGTCTCCTCGAAGTAGCATGACCAAATATTTCTTGTTGGAAGGAGGAGGGCGCTTCATGTAAAACTGTAGGTCAATAAAAGGTTTTAATCTGATATGAATATTGAAAGTATTAAAGGAAAAGATTTTTATATAAAATTAAATAGGTGTATGTCCCTTGTGCTCATTTGACACTATGCAGTGCTTAGAACCATACATTCTAGAAAACAAACAAGGAAGATAAATAATTCAAACGCATCGATTATAAAACACTTTTCAACACAAATCCTATTTTATGTGCTCAAAACTTGGCAAGATTTTAGGCAAAATCTAAAAAAAAAAATGGATATCACAATTATAAAATTTTACGAGTAAATGTAAAAGAACTTTAAATGGTAAGTTCATCTTTTAAATGATGAGTTATCTGTTAAAGACGTTTATTAGGGTGGATCGAAAAAAACTTTTTTCGGAATTTCAAAAACTATCTATGCGGAAAAGATGTTCTGTAGTATGGAGATAAAGGGAAAAATAACTAAAAAATTTAAATTTAAAATTTAATGCTGCCGCAAGGGGGTTTAATTTCCCCCCAAAAAGGAAAAAAAAGATTAAAATTTGATTTTATATGGTGAAAACGAAATACGGTTAATCAGAACCTACCTATGCGGAAAAGATGCTCTACAGTATGGAGATAAAGGGAAAAATAATTAAAAAATTTAATTTTAAAATTTAATACTGCCGCAAGGCGGTTGAATTTTCCAAAAAGAAAGGGGAATATGACTAAGTTTTGCTCGTGCATGGAGAAAACAAGATTATTGCTTATCAGAATATACTTATGTGAAAAAGTAGATCTATGGTATTGAGATTACAAGAATAGTAATTTAAAATTTTAATTTTTAAAACTTAGTATTTCCACAACGGGGTTGAACTCTCGAAACGTGCGGAAATTTTGGTTTGAATTTTGACTCAAAATAATTGTTTTTCTTCAATATAAAATAACTGGTGTGATAATTACTTAACTTTGAGTATTCAATAGTAAATAGTAGAACTACTAGAAGCAAGTAGTAGTAAGTAGGGATGAGTGCAATAATGTACAAATTATAATTTGATAATTACTGAATACTAAGTATTCCGTAGTGATTTGTGCAATGAACGATGCGATATTTTATGACCCAGATCCTATGCTTTTAACTTTAAGTAAGTAGGGAACCATATATAGAGCAGTAATATTACTATAGACACAAAGAGACATTCCTAATAGTTTTCCGTCTCCTGTTTCATTCTACCATCCCTTCCTCCGTAAGTCGCAAGTTCCCACATGGTACGACCACGTGGCCCACGTGGCTAAATCAAATCGTTTCTCAATTCAATTGCAGTGATTTTCAGTTTTAATGCGTACCGCTATGGCGTTGTTAAGAAAAGACATGGTTTGCCCTGTATTTGGCTCTGGCTGTGATGTGCCAAGTAATATGCTTCCAACTTACGAACATGTAATAATATGTATATGCATGTAATAAGATGTGTAGAAGATGTAAATACAGACTTTTCTTCACCAACAGCTATCGCTGAAAATCCTAACACTGTATCCGATGCCATACCTGTAGCAACAAAATTTACTGCTGTACTTAGAACATTAGATAGATTTGGAATTTCCGACAGAGCAGGCGCTGCCATCTTGCCAGCTACACTTTAAAACGTAGGAATTATTTCATAAGGAAACATATCGAATGTTGCTGACAGAAATAAAATTCGACCTCTGAGATCAAAGAGAAGAATTTCTCTAACGTCTCATCCAGCTCTAACAGACTATTATTATGACCAGTTTGGTTTATACTTCGATGGATGCAAAGACAGGAAACTAACAATGGAAGACAATAGAAGAAAAGTGATAATAGAAGAACACATAAGCTTGATAAAAGAACCTGGTTCAAAGTACATCGGCCACGTATTTGTAAATTGCGGGAGAGCGCAAATTATTGGAAAAAAAATAATTGAATTTCTGTCACGTTGCAATAACATAGATGTAACAAAGTTGATTGCGATCGGTAGTGATGGAACATCTGTCAACACAGGTGTCAAAGGGCGTATTATCCGAATCATGGAACTAATCCTGAAGCGTCCACTTCAGTGGTTTGTGTGCCAATTGCACGCCAACGAGCTACCACTACGTCACCTTTTCACTCACTTAGATGGACCCAGAAGATTCACTGGCGAAATCGGAAAATCACTGGCCGGATGCGAAAGGCTACCTGTAGCTACATTTACGCCAATATGATGCACACTAAGTGAAGTGACTAATAAAAAAGATTTAAGTACTGATCAACTGTACCTTATGGAAATTTGTGAAGCAATTAACTGTGGACATTGCAGCGAAAGTCTGTCAAAGAGAAACCCAGGAAAACTTTGTCAGTCAAATTGGCTTACAACTGCAAATAGAATTCTCAGACTTTGTATAGCTTACGGAAATCCGTCCGAGGCTTTGATGACTCTAACGACATTCATCCTAAACGTCTATGCCCCTATGTGATTCAAAATCAAGACAAAACCACAGGTAATCTATGGTGCACAACATTTACATCAGTCAATCGTTTTATCGCGTTATTTGTCCAATGATTTGAAGGCCGTCATCGACACTGTTATTCAAAGAAACAGGTTTTTTGGCTATCCTGAAAATATCCTTATATCGATGCTAGCTGACAATAGAAGTCATGTAAAGGAATTGGCACTTCGGAGAATTCTGAAAGCGCGCAACGTCAAACAGTCTAATGCAACCACAACCACTGCAATGAATAGTATTCGTGTCTTCAATTTACCAGATTTTGACCTTTGTTCAACGGATTATGTGGACTTGATTAAGTGGAAATATGTAATAGAGCCTCCACTGACTGATCAATTTAGTATGACATGATTTTAGAAGCTATAAGAAACCCAACAATTATTACAGAGACAATACTACCTGCTATCACAGGGTTTCCCTGCCATACTCAGGCTACAGAACGAATAGTTAAAATAGTCACTGAAGCATCTGCTGCTGTCTGTGGACCCTCCAGAAGAGATGGTTTAATAAGAAATCGTCTGGAAAAACGAAACCTCATGCCAGTTTTCAACACCAAACGGGATTACCGCCCACTGTAATTTTGATGGTTTTTTTTCTAGGTTTGTTTTGAGTAACTATTTAAGTAAGATATAAAAGTATCAAAGTTTTTTTTATAGTCATTTAGTATGTCTTCTCATTTCAAATACCACCAAATTGTATTTTTATTTTCAACAAAAATCACTTTAGCTTTTTACCATAAAGAGACTGAAATATCTAAATTTCATCTCCCTCGAGACAGAGATTAATCTAAAATGTAATTTTTTGTTTTATTTTTCCAATACTTTATGCATTATAGAATATCTTTTCTGCATAGGTATGTTTTGATAAGCAATAATCATGTTTTCTCCATGGATGAGCAAAATTTAGTTATATTCCCCTTTTTTCGAAAATTCAACCGCCTTGCGACAGCATTAAATTTTAAAATTAAGTTTTTTAATTATTTTTCCCTCTATCTTCATACTATAGAACATCTTTTCCGCATAGATAGGTTCTGATTAACATTATTTTTATTTTCACCATATAAAAGCAAATTTCACTCTTTTTTTCGTTTTTTGGGGAAATTTAACCCCCTTGCGGCAGCATTAAATTTTAAATTTAATTTTTTTTAGTTATTTTTCCCTTTATCTCCATACTACAAAACATCTTTTCCGCATAGGTAGGTTTTGAAATTCCGAAAAAAGTTTTTTTCGATCCACCCTAACGTTTATATACCTATTCTGCTTGAATTGAATCAGTGTTTCTAAACTGCTATAGACCGTAATGTATTGGAGTTCCTCTGAGTGCTTCTAAAGAAGAATTATTATAAATGCTACACACACTGTTTTCGATGGTTAGCATTATTTTGTAATCTTCCATAACAATACCAATTTTACTTATAATCAACTGGTATATTGTCACGTGATTTTATATATCGATGTAATATGTAGTAAATATTTTCCCGGTACGGCTTGTTTAGAGACGCTTATTCATTTTAAGACAAAAAAATGTCTTAAATATGCTTTAAATAATGACTACCCATAAAACATAAAAATATGAAATATTGGCGTAGTTTTTGGTGCTCCTGCAAAAAAATTATAATCGCTACATGCACCATTTTCAATACTGTACTTGGTGCGGTGCATAAAAAAATTTTGTAGTAATCAATGAATATTTACGGCATTTAGAGTACGGACAGACAGGCAGACAAATGAAAATCATTAACACTTTTATATAGGTGCCAAGTACTACAAAGTATAATTTACTACTATTTATGAACGGTAATTTCCTGTTTAAAATATAGCAAAGCTTCTGCGTTAAAGGCATGGTGTGGTTACGGTTTTGGAAAAATATTCATAAAAATATAACCTTAGCAAAAATGGCTAATTATCTTCAGTAATACTTGGCACCTATGATTTAAACTTGTTGGAAATTGTTAAAAAGCACGTCGATGCATGTAGTTTAAGAGAAGGTAGCGGTTGATGAAGGAAAAAGAATGAAAGAAACACGGCTATTATTTAATTTTTACTTGCAGTGAAGCGCAATGATGTATAAATTAAATTTATATTTTTAGGTCGAACTGTAAATATTGTTACTTTTTCTGTATACATTTTTCACCTCTACCCTTTAGTTTTTGAAGTTATGCGAAGTTTATATATTTTTCTAGAAAACTTTTACAAGAATATAACTTACCTAAAATACATAGATTTTAAATTATTTTAGAACTTAAACGTCTAGCAATAGGATTAACGTCTAGCAGTATTAGAGACATGTGTGAGTAGGGAGAAAATATTTACTACACATAACATCCATATATATAAAAGCACGCGATAATATGTCAGTTGATTATTTTTTTTCAAACCAATTAGACGAAAAAATTAGAGGAATAAGTCTAAGAGATAAGTAGGGATATTATTCTGACTTACGCCTTCAATACGTTTCAATGTAGGAAAAACGTGAGTTAAAACGAAATTAAATTTTTATTAAACCAAGCATTTATCTAAAGTTCGTATTTTTTGTACCCCTTAAAATCATTCATTAAATTTCAGTAAAAATCTAAAAACGTTTCATTATTTTTTAAATAATTTGAAAAAAAAATTAATTGAC
This sequence comes from Cheiracanthium punctorium, assembly GCA_038373885.1. NCBI lineage: Eukaryota > Metazoa > Arthropoda > Arachnida > Araneae > Cheiracanthiidae > Cheiracanthium > Cheiracanthium punctorium. The sequence continues at coordinate 1,861,947 of JAWZYV010014928.1, read as the reverse complement.
GAAATTAAAATATTGGTAAACTTAACTTAGAACCTTGACCAAATCTAAACTCAGGAAAATAAACATGATTAAGTATGTGAATATTTTCAAACACAAAATTTCTGATAATATTTCGAAACGTAGTTTAATGCGCCATCCTTGTTTTAAAAATGAGAAGAAAAATTGCTTTAATTTCATCTCTTTTGAAAATCCAACAAAAACATGCATAATGATACAGAGATTTGAATATATTTTTTATGAAAGCTTTTTCATCAATAATATATGTATACAATAGTTTAATAAACGAAAGAGTAATTTGTGTTTTATTTCTTTCTGCAGGAAAAAAAAATTAATATTTTTTCAATTAAATCACAACTACAAGAAAAATCATTAGTTGATCTAAGAAACGCGTTTTCCAATTCTTTAGCGAATTTATATTTACTAGCATAAAAGTGAGCTTTCTTAATTAGGAATATTATAATTGCCAAATAATAAAACATGCATTATAAAAATTTTCATAATGATAATGGAACTCATGCAAAATAATTGCGTTTATGAATGAATTTAAATTAATTTCCCCCTTACATTTAAAGTTATTTCTTACAAAATAAAGTGATAAATTAATTGAATATATTAGCATTAACTGTGATATTTACATTTAAAATAATTTTGTCATTATATTTTTATATTCATTTTAAAATTAAACCTTATTTATTCATCTTCGTTTAATTTGTTTGTATTATTATTTGCTCATACAAACATAAAAAAAAATACGAAAAATATTCACTTTTAGACATTAATTTCTTATTATTTTACATTTATATGTTATTTTTTATCACAAATCCTGAATAAAAAAGACTTTTATATCCAGCAAAAACTTTTCTGATCAGAATTTAGAGTGAAATTCTAAAAAAAAAATATAAAAATCAGTTTTGCCAAAAAATTGAAAAATTGCTTTAATTTCTACAAAAGCAAACTTTCATATATAAAAAAATTCCTTAGTTTTAGCGTAGGAGAAACTAAAATTTAACATGTAGAAGTAAGACTCAAAAATCGTGTTGACCGGTGTAATCGAATAACACACATCTAAACTTAAAGTATTGACACAGTTATCACATAGTAAAAATATTTTTATAAATCACAGGTAGGAATGTTCTTTAAAATTTTAAGTAGTTAACGTCAAACCGAAATTATTTGAATACGGAATTTTGCGCATCACTTAATACCTATCATAGAATTTTTGTAAAAATTGAAGTTCCGAACTTGCTTGCAAGTATTTAAAAAAAATTGAACTCTGTACACAATAGAATATCTACGGTTAAGACAGAAACAAGTGCAGTAAAGTTCTTCATTCTATTTTCCCATATATTTAGAAAAGGCAGTAAAATATCGTATTTTGCGCATCACCTATTATCTATTGGATAAGCTATTGTTGAATCTCTCGTAGTCATAGACTATGTAGGACTAATACCGCCAGCGTTGCCCGCTGCATTAGGTACTAAGGCATAACTTGTCGAAAAAGTATTGTTCACTTATGTGCGCAATATAAACCCGCGGTTTATTTTCACAACGACTAATGCTTGAAGTGATATGAATTTTAAAAGCATTAGTCTGCATATATGTGCAAGCCTACAACTACTCAGTTTGATTTACCGAAAACTAAATCTTTTAACCAATCCTCCGCCCCCCCCCACAAAAAAATTGCCGAATTTCGTTATTTTGAAAATAAAATAATAATTAAAAACCCTTCCACTGATTAAAAAATAATACTTAAATAAATTAACAAAATTTTTAGTCCATAAAAAAAGGTTTGCAAAGGGAGTTTTCCACGTCCCAATCACCGTAGAAGAACACGTTTATTTATCTGTCCGTTAAGCGTTACCTTTTCATTGTTAAATTATGTGATTTACAAAATCCTACACAAATGAAACGTAAAACACAACTCACAGATTAGTATTCGAGGCATAAGTTTTCTTATAGAACTCCCATTTTAATATCCTTGTAATGGTTCCAGAGAAACCCTTTCAAAGCACAATGTTATAACCATTTGGTTCAGATCCTATGAACGGTCTAGGCGCCTGTAGCGAACAGACAGACAGAGAGAGAACAGACAAGAAAGTTATTTTATATATTTAGATTATAGGTGATTCACAAAGCTTTGGCTATTTGGAGGTTATTGTACAAATATTGTTTTTCCAGTGAGAAGCTCTAATCCGCTGCATTTTTATCAGGATGACAGGACAGGAAGAAATAGGATTAGGATCCGGTTCTGTCTTAGGATAGGTTTTTTTAGTATGCGTACGTTCTAGATTCATCTCTCTTAATTAGAATGTACCACAATTTCAGAAACTGTTTTGATACAAAAATGTACCATAAACATATTTCATCCTGTCCTGCCATCCTGGCGAAAATGCAGCGGATCAGCATTTCTCCAACAAGGACCTTCGCACAAGTGCCAAATCAGTGTGGTGGACCACCTATGGCTGTTCCTATGATTCCTTATAAAATACATATGTTAATATAATATATATTGAATTAAACATACATACTATTATAGGATGTTCTTATGAATAAATTTTTAAAAATGCCTATAGGAGATGTGTTTACCCCTTGTTTAATATTAATGATCATTAAAAAGTTACAAAATTTACTATCCTCTTTTATTCAGTACATTCAGATTTGTACTCTACTTCAAGAAACAACAGTACAAGAGTACGAGAGAGAAAGTACAAGAGATAAAACTATTGATAATCCCAATATATTTGTACCTTAAAAGTGTCTTCACATTTCCACTGCCTGTGTCTTGATTTTGGATTCATTCTTCATCATTTTATTGAGAACATGAAATATGCTTATACATCGCTTTACCAGAAAATTTGTGCCGGTTACTTAAACACCATCATCCACAAATACTCCCTGTCGCACGAAACATTTTAGTTAAGGTAGTCGATGGCAGATATTGATGACAATTCGTGTTAGTGCAAAATTGATCATCTCTAAGATGTCAGTTTACGTTACAGCAAAATCGAATCGCACGCTTGTCAAAGCGTGAGAAATAGTGTATTTGCCCTTACTAAGATTTTTCTCCCGAAATATTTCAAACTGTTACGCCAAATGATGATAAATAATGTGCACTTAAAAGGAAAAGTGAACACAATAATTTTTCGACACAGATGAGAATGATAATTATGGGAAGATTAATGCTTTCAAAGTGTTATCTAGAAAATATTTCAGTTTTTTTTTATTTTTTTAACTGCAGAGATAAATTTGAAAACAAAGTTCAGGATCATCCCAAAAGGGAACAATATTAACTAGCTTCAACTTCGCTAAACTCCGTTCCCATAAGAACATGGAAAGTAGAACAGCACCGGCTTGGCCAATGCTTTGTGGAAACCTCTCTCGGCAGTGCTGCAGTGGAACTGTGTATGCTGATGGGAGCTGGTGCACGTAAAATCTCTTCTTGGCTCCAGTGTCCATTATGTTCAAACAATACCACTGGGGGTGCCTATTTCAGGTGTTAAGTCTCTCATCTGGGATTGGCTTAAAATTAAGAGGCCAATCATGAGCTAAAGTCGATCACTGGGGCTCTTTAAAATGGAAGCCGCTCCTTTTCGCCCTTAGTCGCCGTATATGGAGGATCTGGCATCGCTCCGCATTAACCAGAGGGGAATAGAAAAACATCCGCAACAATGAACCAACCCCTCACTGCAATCTTCTAGAGGATTATAAAACTATTTATGGAAAATGCTCGCAAATGAAAATAAAATTTTTTCGAGAGACAGGTACGGGCCAGATTCAAGAAAGACTATACAAGCACAGACTTTTATTTAATGAGGAAAATGTATGAAATTTAGTTAAATAAATTGCATACCTAGGTAAATAATCCACCTATAGTGCCTTTTTTGTAAAATATAGATACAGTCAATTCTCTATAACTCGAAATACAAGGGACCAGACAAATACTTCGAGGTATCAGAAGTTCGTGCTGTCGGTTTTTCCCATTTCATCCAAAAATTAAAATTTGTATTTTAAATATAATTTAATTGATAGTGTTCTTCAAGAAAAAAAATGTCCGTATTTTAAATAAAAAAATGCACGAAAAAGTTTCTTTTATTCTCGAATCTGAATTAGCAGGGTGGAAAAGATATTGTGTCCCCCCTCCCTCCCCTTAAAAACAGGCTGAAAGGTAATGAATACATAGTTTAAAGACATACAAAAAATTGACGTTGTTTTTCATTTTCTATGGGTTTCCAGGCATAAAATGAATTTATAAGTTTTACGAAAGCTTCAACTGAAAAGGGGAAACTTCGAGATATAGAGATTATTTTGTGTTAAAAATATTAAATTTGTTTGATATTTCATGAAAACTTAACTAAACTATTCTTCTATTCTTCGAGATAAACTATTCTTCGACTTATGATAGTTCGAGTAATTGCGAGTTCACTCTACATACAATTGATTGAATTTCTTGCAGTCAGACAAACTTTTGTCTGTTTTGTTTTTATCTGTGAATACTGGATATATTTTACCAATTATGAACTCATAAATTTGATTACAATATTGCAAAAGGGTTTTAACAGAAAACCCCAAAAATAACTTAACTATTTTCATATTTAATTTTTTTAACTTTTTCTTTTTTTATTTTAACGCATTTCATTTGATGCATCAGTTTTCTTCTTTACAAGAATATAATAAAAGCAATAACGGGTTGATGCCTTTTGAAAAACTACTGTAAACCATGGACTATCCGGAATGCCTCATTAAGAACGCAACTACAGTAGATATGGTCAGCAAACATTTCTCAAGCAGTTTTACAACTTCTGTAAATATTTGGCAACAGTCAGGAGTTGATTTCCTTTTATCATCTGAAAATAAATTTTTCTTTAATGACTTTTTCTCTATGTTGAATTGAAATGGCAAATGTTATTAAGCGTAAAAAACGTGGATTCAATTTTATTTCAGAAATGAAATTTCTGCTATAAAATCCTTTTAAATGGTTCCAAAAATGTTTGAAGACGTTAATAAATAACATTATTTAATAGTAGCTTCAATGGTGATGCAAAAACGAATAACCACGACAAAGTCGCTCAAACATCAAGGTAATGGCTGTATTCATTGATAGTCGTTGTGTGTTGAAATAAAAATCTCAGGACGAACGTAGTGTGAGCAATGCTGAGCTTACTTCACATTTATTGGTCTGAAATATATGTCAGTTGTATTAATTTACTAGTTAAAAAGGGTTTTAAAAGTAGATTTAAAACTGCCCTTCAACCTTTATCATAAGTATATTCATTCACTACTCAGCCTTTCATCCCTTGAGTGGGTCGATAAAATGAGGACCAAGCTTGCTTGGGGTCAAACACTGGAGGTTTCGCGTCAGGCTGACCGCCTGGCCTAGGTATATATACACCCGCACCCCAGAGCCCATGGTCGCGAAGGCGCGGTTGAGCAGCGCAGGGCTTGGCTCCGCAGAGGGGCTCTTGCGCCAATGTTTGACTTTTGACTTATATTCTTTCACTATACCCAGTTTGCTAATTTGACAAAACATGGTATTACAACAAGAAAATAAAAAGCTTGAAATTTTAGAATGCTATAAAGCCTCCCCACTTCCTAAGTTTAGATATTTGAAAAAAAAAACGAATGCAAGTATTTTTGTGAAAAATTCTAAAGTTTGGACAACTCCTGAAAAATTCTAGCTACGCACTTCATACAGGGTATTTAAGCATTTATAAGATTTTTATGAGTTCTGTAAATCTGGGGTGGGTGGAATGACCTTAAGTACTTAATGCATTAAATCAGTTGTTGGTTTTATGTATGTGGCTAATGTTTCATTAAAAAAATATATACGTTAATTTTAAATGACTTTCTAAAGTAAGAATTTCGTTTATTACCACTTCCTTTTGTGGTTTTCCAATGTTCTGTAACCTTGAAGTTGATAAACGACCGTTTTTAAAACTGCTCTAGGGAGCAATTGTTGAAAAGGAAGTTCACATTGGTCTAAATTAAATATTAATATTTGCTTCCTAACGGTAAATGAAAGCTTAAGGATTGCGTCTGGAATGTTAATCAAACTGTCAAGTGCCCTACTTCACAAGCTTTAAAACTTCCAGCGCGAAAGAAATCCTTAATATGCTTTAGAACACTTCAGTTATTAAACTATTTCTTACTGAGCGATCGTCAAGGCTAGTGGATTAATTTAGAAATATTCACAGAATTAATTTACAAAATTTCGAAAAACTTTGTGTGATGATGCTATTTATGTCTGTGTTGCAATATCGTTAGTCTTGCAAATTTCCTATCAGCATTACACTTTTTATAAACGACTTTTACTGGTTGTTGAACAAATTTTTCACAAAATAGTTTGATTATAAGACATAAGATAGATGATGACCTAAAGTATTCAATCAAAATCTCTGAAAACTGGGACTAAAAATGTTTGGTATATAAATAGAACTTGACAAATTCATCATCATAAAAGTGAATGAAGGTACGTGAGATTTCCCACCTTAATCTCGTAAATAATTTTGCAACTCCCCTTTGCAACTTTAGAAGTCTCCCTACATTGAACACTTTTAAGTCACTGTACGCATATCTAATTTAACTAATAAAAACACTATGGAGCCTATTATAAGAACACTTAAGTTTGGGAATAAATTTTTCTAATATTTTATTTTATTTTCATTCAAAGGTAAATAAATTATTCTTTAATATTACACTAGCTGATAATCCCCTATTTTCTTGCCTTTGAGTTAGAATAACTTTAATTTATTTAACGCACAAAAGTAAATGAATCCAAAGCTACTGTGAAAACTGAAGAAGGATAGGGTTTCTTACTTCCTCTCTTTTTAAGTTAGAACGTTTGAGATCTGGTAGGAATTTAAAAAAATATGTGTTCATGTTAATTTTACCTTTATATTAGAGGTTTCTCATTTTTTCTCTCCTTATTAACTTTACATTGATTTCTTGCAACACATAACCACCAGTATTTAAAAAAAAAAAACTTCCTTTTGCTTCAATTTACGGTAGTCCTGAAATTCTCTGAACAAGATTCTGAAAATTAAACGCTTCATTTGATCGCGTTTCGAAGACATTTTAATTCCCATTCAATAATGTGCGCGAGCATCATCTTTTGCAAAATTGTCTTTTATAGTGTATCCCATGATGATTGGGACAGCTTTAAGGGGCGGTACGGCGCGTAATAAGGATTCAGAATCACCCAGCGATTTGGAGTCGGAAACGTCCTCTTCATGTAGATGTTAATAATCACTTTGGAGCCAGTGATGAAATAATAGTGAACTTTCCGACTCTTGTTCATCAAAAACTACACTATCTTTTGCCGAAAACACGTGACTAAAATTAATGTAATTTAAAAATTCTATTAAGTGGAAATTAAGTGGTCCATTGTCTGTGAAACTTGGTTAAGGAATTAGACAAACACTTCAACTCATTTCGAAAAGTGATTATTAACAGGATAGTGCGAACAGGATTTTTCACCCCGCATTGCTATATGATTCTGAATCCTTACTATGTGCCCTACCACCCCTTAAAGTTTGTTCCAATAATTATGGGACAACCTGTATGTCCCCATAAATGGGCAAAATTTTCCATCATTAAAAGAGGTCAAAATTTTCACTGTTCTTTTTTTAATTTTTTATTTTTAATAACTTAACAAAATTTTGAAAACCGCTAAAATAGATTGAGTATCTATTTATAGCGAACTTTACTATTACGTATATTTCAGTTTAACGAATATACAGGCAGAATTTCACATAATTTGCCAAAAGAAAAGGGCGTGAAAGAACAGCCCATTTGAAGCATAAAACAACATAGAAACCCTGCCCTATCTCTAACCGTTTCTGAGTTATGGTGGATAGCAGAGTTGCCAAGTCTCCGGCTTCTTTCGGGAGATTTCCCACCACTAATATTTACTTACAAATTTATGCTTAAAAATGAGACCAAATATTTAATGTAAAACAAAACTGTCTAAAAATTGTGGTGGGAAATCTCCCGGCAAAAGCCGGAGACTTGGCAGCTCTGGTGGATAGAAAGAAATTCTGTTTTTTTCTAAACAGTCAGAAAAGAAAAACAAATTTGTGAAGTTTCTGAAAGACCTACTTGCAAAATAAGCACATATTTAGAAAGAACAAAAAAAAAACAAATCCTACAGGGTGGCATCATTTACGTCAAGTAATCTCTATTTCATGAGGAGGTACAAGCACTGAAGCATTGGCTTCATCTGGAAGTTAAAAAGCGAATTGTAGCCAAAAATTGTAACTGGCGATTCCGCAAACACCCTTCTAAATACAAGCAGGCAAATGTCCCAAAAACTGATCCATTTCACTAGCATTAGAATGTGCCCACAATAAAGCATATTGGCGTTCTAGATCAGGAGAAATGTAATATTTTGTTTGCAATACATCACCGAAATCGGCGTTTGTCGAATAAGGAGACTCACGACGAGCCATGGTCTTTCCTGTTTTTAATATCATGTACGGTTTCAGCCTGCTGTTTTGTCAGATGCAAAGACGAAAGCTATAAAGCCAAGCAGGAAAGTAGCATTTTATTAAATTTAGAAATACAACAATGGAAAAAAAAGAAGTATAACGTTTCCCACGTCTTTCAGAAAGGAATATGCAAAGAAATTACCAATGCATATCAGACATCTACTAGTATGATGAAAACACATACTAAGCATTATGTAGTCAGTAAAAGATTTGTATAGGTTTACCCATCATCTAATATTTCTTTGGCGAATTTCCTCGAATGCCTTGTGATGTTATTTTCTACTTTATTTGCAGGTCAATTATCTAATCCTATGCCTCGGCAGCAGTAAGTGACCGCCTTTTTGTAGATCAATGGTGTGGTGGAGGTGACTGTCAATCTTGATTCGGAATGTTTTCCAAGTTGAAGCCTACTCCTCAGACCCCACAAGAGACTAATCCAATAACTCAATATTTTGAAATTGGAAAGCAAGTAGCCAGTGCAGGGCCAGAGCTTGTTTGGAAAATACACGAAGCAGTCCGCAAATCAGATAAAAGAGTAAGTAATGCAATTTATATATTACATCAATTTTGATTATTTTTAGTTACTTGAATTTCAGATATTCAGAATAACGAATCTTTATGGAATGCGGCATCATGCTTATTATTTAAAATGCACTGAATCTGACCAGGATATTCTAGTACTTCTCTCTCAGCTAGATCTGAGGAAATCGGTTTGCCTTCAGTGGATTTCTTCGCTTGTTGGGGTATGGTAATGCGTTTGCAGATACACTTGCCAGAAATGAATGTCCTGGCGGTACGATGCAAGCGGCCTGTACCTGTCTCTATTGTGCAATCTCTCCAGGGCTTTACAATCCTTTGCGCGTTTCAGAAGTGGACCCTTAAAATGCATGAAATTTTAGAATGGGGAAAAGATTTTTCCTCCTTGTTCCTGTCCCCCCTCCCCCCCGGCTAGTCCTGCTCACCTTCGTGCCTGTTTACTCGCCTCTTGGAGGCAGCTGTTGGTTGAGCAGGGAGAGGTTTTAGGTTCTCTCATGCGACTGGGTCTTTTGGACCTACTGCAGACTTTCCTACACCAGGGGCATGAATAACAACAAAACATTTTTTTTTTTTTACAAGTGATGTGTAATTTTTTTTATATGTAAAAGTTAATCATGAGTTATTACAACAAAAAAAGACCACGAAAACATCTATGCAGGGTTACTGGTACTTCGGCGTGTTCTTTTAAGATGTGACATGGGAGCCAAAATACTGTAATTTTAACCGCATTATTTATGGCTGAAAATCATTATAGCTTTCGAGAGAATTTTAAGCATTTTTTGAATAACCCAAGATATGACATTCAAGTGCAAATTTAAAACAGTCTACTTATTAAATGAGTTTCATTTTAACTTATTTTCATAGCTTAGACTTTAGCTAAGCTAAAGTAATCATAAAAAGTACAAAACTAACTTTAAAATATAAATTCACGAGCCATTACATGTATCGTTTTAATTTTTAACTCACGTGTTTCCTTTCGAAATATATTATTTATTTCAAAAAATACTATGGCAGTAAACGTACAAATTACAAATAAAATTTCCCCCATTAATCAGCTATCTAAAAAGTATTAATATCAATCTAAAGACATGCAATTTGTTAGGAAGGATGAATTTTACTTAGCGCAGGTAAAAAACGTTTCGGCTCCGTTCATCGTTTAGGTCCGTCGGACAACACTTACTTTAAATAAACAACTTACTTTCACTTACTTTAAATAAACAACTGTATGCACAGTTATGCGCGTGAAAGAAAAATTCAGATGAAGAAAAATTAAATTTCTTAGCAATCTTTGAATTAAATATGTTTTGTATCACAAAATATTATCTTACAGTTTACCATCTGGAACTCTAAGTAATTTTGTCATCTATGAATAAATCTATTTACATCGTCATATTTTGTTTCGAAAAACTGCTATTTAATAGAATTTTTATTTTTTTGAGAGTAGTTATTGCATTAACCATCACTACCGATGAATTTATTAATTCATATTATTTTTAAATTACATTATCGTACTCATACATAGTTTACTTTCGACTGAATATGTTGTGCTATAGTTCCTTAAATAACAACTCTAGTTTGAGTTATTCTTTTTTTTCACTCGTACATATTAAGGAGATATGTTGTATACGAAAGGTCTGGTGTTCCCATTAGCAAAGAAATTACGTCTTATTAATAATTAGCAGTTCATTTTGCGAAAATTTTCTAAACATTTTTAACACATATACATAAAAATTAAATTCGAAGCATCTCAACTCTGTGATCTGTTAAACTGTTTGTATTCATTTTAACGTTTTGCTAAGATGTAGTTTTATGTATGTTTAGTATGTTCTAAAATCTGTTTACTGAATTCTACCAAATTTAAATCTCTGGGGATTGTTTTTAGTAAAATCATTATTTTAGTAAGAGATGTGGTAAAATATTTTATGAAGCTAAGATGTAAATGAAGAAATCTTTTTATTTCTATTTCTGATTCTTGACACCTTAAACTGATTAGCGTTCACTTTTTGAGCACTGATGTTTTCCAGAAAACAAAGCTTCTTAAACAGTAAAATAAAATGAAACGGGCAAGAAATAAAAAGATTCAAAATGCTACTTCACAATATGTATTAATTAACTTTTAATTTGAAAAAGCCTCTATTATTTAAAGAACTCTCAGAAAAAAATTGCTTAAACATACAATTTTTCAGCACAACTGGCTGAAGTGAGACATAATATATTGTACTATGGAGCTTAATTTCAATTCGTTAAGTTATTTTCACAGGTTTACATTTTATGGGAAAGCTTTACAATGCTTGTGAACAGGAATCATGTTTGTTTCCTAAATTTGTGACAGTATATTTATTTTTTATTTCTTCAAAATCTGAGAACCAAATAAGATTTTAAAAAGAACACCTAAATCAAAATACGCTCTTTAATATTTCCAATTTTGCCGCTCTGGTCGTGTAGTGGCTAACGTACTATTTTATCAAACAGAGGGTCTGTGTTCGATTCCGACTCGCACTTAACTTATCTGTTCCCTGACGGGGATAACGTCAGCCGCCTACTGGTTGCTCCCATAGTATATTATCCAATACATCGGGCCTTAATATTAGGGTGAATCGAAAAATATTTTCTTTCTGAAATAGAAATGACAGGTGTGAGGAAGAGTGGCCATTTGTGTCCTTAATACTGTGTGATTTTTTCCAGAACTTTAATTCAACCCTAAGACGGCTTAGCAAGCCATGGAAAATTGTAATTTTAACGAATATTTCAGGTTTTTTAAAATACTAACTATTTAAATTTAAGAACTACCTAGGGTTGTGCCCTTATTTATAGTGACTCAGAGCACTTAAATACATTGTAATTGCAGATACTGTTCCTTACGTTATAAATAAAAGCGAATATTTATATTTTTTCAAACTTACTTCTCCCCTACACATGGCGACAAGCTGCCCCTGAAACAAATCTATTAAGTGGGCTGGAAGGAAAAAGTGCTGGTCAAACCACATTTTCGGAACCAATCGGGACGGCCTTGGCAAACTGCGAGAGAAACTTTCAAAAAAAAAAAAAAAACATGATGCAAAGAGACCCAGATAAATTATCACACGACTGCTGTTTAATAACGGCGAACAGAAATCTTCTGTATCTAGATGTCTTTTGTATCTTCTGTCGCTTAGATGTGGATAAAACGTAAAGATTCTTATTAACTGCAGCATGAAAGGGTCGTGCCATCATGTACCAACACAAAGAAAATCTCATCCTGTACATAGGGTGCTAGAAACTTTTGAAAAATTGTGTCGTTGTCTAGGCGCCTAGATAAAAAACTTGGGACCATCATCGGTCCCGCGTCTTTGCGGAAATGCATTTTCGTCCACCTGGGAAACGTTTTGTTGGCTATGCCAACAGAGACTCGAAAGGATTTTCGAAATTTAGCTTGTAGAAGACATAAGAAAGCAAGGATGGGAACATACCGATCTGCGAAGATTGGACAGTTTCACTTGCCTCATGCCAATAATTTTTACTATGCGCAGGCAGAAGATTTCATCTTCTCCCGACACATGTTGGAAGAAGAAAGTTTTGTTCACATTTTATGTCATACTCAAGCAGTGGAAAGATTTGTAAAGCTTGTTACTGAGGTCGCCGCCGCATATAGCGCATTTGAAGCTCGAGACCGGCTAACTCTAGCAAAATTTCAATAGCGGGAGTTAATGCCGCCTTACAAATCCAAAAGTGAGAGTGTAGCTTCTGCTAAAATTGCGTTAGCTCATTTGATTGTTGTTTTTTAGCAAGTTTTGCCCTTTCACTAATCGTTTCTATTGCTAAATTAAGTTGTTTACATTTTGTAAATTATATTTAATTTTGAGTATCAAGTTCGAAACGCATATCCTTTTGTTTTAATATTATCTAAAATATGCATGTCCTAGGAGATTAAACAGATATTGCATTCTAAGAGATATACGCCGAAGAGATTGACCACCTACTCAATAACGCGTTGCGCCTACTTTGGCCTTCAAAACAGCTGCAACTCGGCTGGGCATGGATGCCAAGAGTTCTTAGCAGATAATGGAGACAGGTTGTATCAAACATTTAAGCAGCCGCAACACATAGTCGAGATATTGGAAGATGATGGTGTTTGAGCTCTGAGCTTCCGGGAAGAGGGGCGCAGGGGCCGCCCTCTTCCAACGCCTCCTACATATAGAAAGCCTTACAACTCTTACGTCACCAACCTTTGACGTCAACATTTGGCCTACATTTAAAAGTTTTTTTTTTCACAAAATAAAACTATTAAAAATTTCTGGTAGATTCTACAAATATTAGAAAATATCTTATATTAAACATTAAAATTAAAATATCTTTCTCATACAAAATTATTCAGTATGATCTATTTCCTTATCATTTTATCTAATTAGTTATAGCTAAAAACTGCCATTTGTCACAAAATTATATTTTTTATCTCAAATTATTAAAATATTGCCAATCATGGCTAAATTCACCAGAAATTTTTAATAGCTTTATTTTGTCACAATGAAACTTTTTAATGTAGGCCAAATGATGACGTCAAAGCTTGGTGACGTAGCAGTTGTAAGGCTTTCTATGTCTAGGAGGTGTTGATTGTACACTCATGTCCATAAATTAAGGATAATTCAGAATCGCACAGAAATTGATCTCTAAAATAAAAATTTCACCTGTGGAATGATCACACACATCTTGAAGAAGAATATGCAAATTACAGGAAACCACCAGATGGCGTGGATGGTATGTCACAATGACGAGAGTGTAAGAGAGGGGTATATAAGGAATGGTGGCAAAGAAGTAAAATTGTTCACAAGCGCTGTGAAAGCCTTTCAGTGCAAAAACCGCATAGTTATGGCACAAAGGAGGCATTTGGATGATGTTTTACGTGGCAGAATTATCGGACGACTGGAATGTGGACGTACCCAGCTGGAAGTATCCGAGGAACTTGGAATCGGCCAGAGTGTCATCTCCAGGCTTTGGCAACGATTCCAAGATGATGGTAATGTGAGTAGACGTTACAGCACAGGTCGCCCCCGAGTTACAACGCCGAATGAAGACCGCTATTTGGCAGTTACTGCCAAAAGAAACAGACGGAGTACAGCATCAGACCTGTCTCGTCAGCTGTCTTCAGCTACCGGTACGACAGTTTCAAGGCAGACCGTGTACAGACGCTTAGGGCACATTGGTCTATATGCTCGTAGGCCTGTCAGATGTGTTCCACTTACCGCAACTCACTGTTGCCTGCGATTAACCTGGAGTAGAGAGCATGCATTGTGGACACCGCAACAGTGGTCTTGTGTGATGTTTTCCGACGAGTCCAGGTTTAGTTTGGAGTCTGATTCTCGCCGGACATTCATCTGGAGAGCGCCAGGTACCCGTTACCACCAAGAGAACACCATTGAAAGACACCATTACGGTAGTGCAGGATGGCTCGTTTGGGGAGGAATTATTCTTGGTTCCAGAACTGACCTGCATGTTCAGAGTGTAACGATGACAGGCCACATCTATCGGGATGTCATTCTGGAACAACATGTACGTTTGTTTCGGGGCGCCATGGGTGCTGAATTTGTGTTTATGGATGACAACACCCGTCCTCACCGTGCAAACACTGTAGACGAATGCCTTCAATCGGAGGATATCACCCGTATGCATTGGCCAGCATACTCACCGGACTTGAATCCAATAGAGCATGTGTGGGATATGCTTGGCCGACGAATTGCAGCCCGTCAACCCCCTCCCACCTGTCTACCGGAACTTCGGAGTGCATTGCTTGATGAGTGGTGTAATATTCCCCAAGATCAGATTGATCATTTGATACTCAGCATGCCTAGGCGTTGTCAGGCCTGTATTGCATCGTCCGGGAGGCATACTCCGTATTAACCATCCTACTAACCATGTTATACTGTTTTTTGTAAATAGGTTCTTTTTTGAAATTTGGTCAAGGGAGTAAAACTTGCAATTTTTATTAATTATGTCAAACATATAGCATCTTTTTTGCTCTTTACTTTTTGTTTAATAAAAATAGACTTTACAAATAAGTCAAATTTGTTTTGCTTCTTTCTCTTCCTTTGCCTGAACTTCATTATCCTTAATATATGGACATGAGTGTATTTGGCTGTCATCGGAGCAACTGTCTGACGCCGATTTTGCTGTACTAGGTGGTTATGTCGCTGAAAATGGGAGAGGGCCAAAGTTTTTAAGGTCTGGTGTTCGGGTCCCATCGCACGGCTGTCGATCTGAGATTTGGTAAGTTTTCTCCAGATGTAACGCGAATACGTGTTAGAAAACCTTAGAAAGTCCTCCTGCCAAGGCACTCCCCATTCATGGCAGATCGCCCGAGCATGATGTTGCCATAATCACAGAAACTTCAAACATTTGCTGTACTAGACGGGACAATCTCCGTCATCCTCTTTCTTTGATGATGCGTAGACGCCAAACATTTTGACGTCTATTGCTGGTTTCGCCGTCATTATTCTACTTTTTATCAATAATAACAACGGCAGATGGTCAACAAGCGACCAGTCGTGCAGTTTCGGAGATACTCGTTCAGAGTCTTCTTCAGAGTCGGGCAAAAAATATGCCCTCTATCAAATTCGCTTAGATCAACAGCCTTTCTCATCACTGTCAAACGTAAGTGCAAGAATGATTCCTTAGCTTCTCCAGCAACAGTTAAACACCAATCCCATTTAATTACGTGCTCTCCATGTCATCCAGACGATTTCATTGAAAAATGTGTGGGTGGTCATAATGTAATGGTTCTTCGGTGTGTAACATATTACCTAACCTGGTCTGCATGTTTCTCTCAGACAACACGAATGAAAGCTGATCATTCTTTATGTATTTATTTTGTTAGATTTAGATACTTAATTGAAAAGGCCTAATTGCGTTTATTTATAATATAAGAATAGTATCTACAATTAGAATCTATTTAAATGCTCCAAATCACAATAGCATAACGATATAGTCCTTGGAAATTAAAAAAATTAAATAATTAATAATTTAGAAAACCTGAAATTTTCGCTACAATTACAAATTTCCGTGTTCTGTGGGGCCACCTTAGGGTCGAGCAAAAATTCTGGGAAAATTGACACAGAATTATGGACCCAAATGGCTATTTTTCTGCACCCTCCCCAGCTCATTTCGATCACGGAAAAAAATGACTTTTCCCATGCACACTACTGAGTAGCGACGAATGCTTGACGAGCATGTAGCCGCCTTTGAGAAAATATATAAAAAAAAATTCAAATTTTGTTACTGTTATTCAGCTGAAATAGCTGTTGTTGTTTTGTTGAGACAAAAGACACTAGGGCTGTCTACCAAATATAAGAATGTTTTGGACTGAGGAACGTTACATCTCGAGACTTCACGTTACATCTCGAGAAAACTGCCAAAACTCCAGTCCGTTTGAACGGAAAAGACGTATTTAGTTTAACAAAAAAATTTATTCATTTAGATCTGCAATTTAGTTGTTGTTGTTGTTGGATTAAGGCCAATTTCTACTCGAGGGATCCGGGCCTATGGCTGGGGTGCCCTCCTTGGAGGTCTTTCTAAGGGGTCCTAACCCGTATTTATACTAAGTTTTGGAGGAACTGCGGAAAACTCCGAACGGTTAGGTCTGCGAACGTGACCTTGTTATGCATCAGGCACCTTCTCAAATTCTATTCAAAATTTTGAAAACATGAGAGACCACCTATCATGTTACCTATTTTCATTTTATTTGCTTCATCCGTTTTTAAGTAATGCGTGAACAAAACAAAAAAATGTCACAAAGAGAATGACAGAGAGAAAAAAACGTTTTGAATGTCGTGATGCATTTCGAGGTGATAGTAATCGCAAATATTTTGAATTCGAAGCAATGTACTGTACTGACAAAAGTATTTTAAGAATCTTGATATGAATCCTTTGAATTCTAAAATATTTTTTTATAAAAACAAATTCATTAGAAAGACACATTACACATGTGCATGCATTTGTGTATAGATATATGTGCGCGATCGTATACTTTCACATTGATTAATGCCAGAGCTGCCAAGTCTCCAGCTTTTTTCGGGAGATTTCCCGCCACTAATTTTCACTTACAAATTCATGCTTAAAATAAGTGCAAATATTTAATGTAAAATAAAACTGTCTAAAAATTGTGGTGGGAAATCTCCCGCAAAAAGCCGGAGACTTGGCATTCTGTAATGCCATTAAAGTATGCAAGATCGTTTAAAAAAGGTGATTGCGCTAAATGCCTGAAACTGTGCAGTTGAATTATAATGCACTTTATAATGCACATCTGATATTAATGGGAATTTTAACAGTCAGCTTCATGTAAAGGAAATCCGAACATTTCGCCTGTTTGTTGGCTAAATTAGAACGATATCAATTATCAGGAATCCTTATTTCCAGCTGTAAATGATTAAATACATGCCTTAAAGGTTAACTGAGAAGGTTGTTTGAAGGTGTCAAAATAAGATGACGTATCGAGAGCAGTTTTCAGTATAAAAAGCTAATGCATGTACAGAAATGCTAAGCAGTCAGATTTCAATTAGTGTTTATTTGCTAAGAAATATTAATTAGTATATGCGAAATAAAAGTGAAACGAGGGTTGAATTTTTCGCACTTAGATAATACGTTATTATTATTTTTAATTTTCGTTACCCTCTTAATCTATGTAATTCCTTTTATAGTGCGCATCATATGTAAGGAAAACTTTAATTGCTAGAACATCGTTCTCTCCAAAATCCTCGAAACTACAATGAATTTTATCATCCCAGTACTTCAGTCGTACTGTGCAAATCACTATTTAATTGCATAATTCGTATATATTTCTGTTAGTATCCATATTGAAGTGCAGTATTACAGGTGGTTAATATATTCAACTATAGTTTATTACACGGTATTAATCCAACTTAGCGTACCTGTTCTACCATCATTTCAATTAGAAAGCACAGAGGTTTGGCTAGCGAAATTCAATGCAGGGTTTCTCGTTGTCAGCAGGAATAGGCCAGACCAATGAGCTAATTCAGAAGAGATGACGTCGTTGCAGATTCTACCATCTACTCTGAACTGGTCATTGTCAGTCCCTTCTGTTTAAACTAATCTTCATGACATCATAAATGCATTGTTGGGTTATTTGGTAAGAGTCTTGCAGATTACAAATCGCTAAGTATACTTAAAGGTATCTAGAATTTCTATAATATTTCTGAGAAAAAAAAAGAAAAGTATTCAGGTAATGACACATGCTTTGACAGTTAATCAATCAAACACTGAAACGTAGAATACAAAATTAGCGATCAAATAACAGATTTTAAAAAGTTATGGAACGTTGTTGCTATAAAAGTAATATCATCGTGAAACACTCCGTGTAATAGCTTTCAATATCAAAAATTTAAATATTCTTTACAATTATGTAGCTCATTTGTTCTTTTTCATATTTTTATATTGAAATTGGACTCAATGGCGATGTTGCAACTTGCCAAACAAGATTTTAAAAATGTATAAATTTTGTTTTTAACAAACTTGCAGTATTTGTGGGATTTGAACCTTGTTTTCAATTGTCTTTCTAAGGCAAAGAAATGAATGTACAAAGCGTAAACTTGGGTCTATAAGATATATATATATATATATATATAACAGATAGGTATTGTGGCGAATGTGTGTGAGAGGTGGTAGGCGAACAGATAAGTATTAGAAAAACTGTAGTGAATGTAGCCTTTCCATTCCAAGAATTAGTGAAGACGATTCTTTCATCTTAAATGAAATTAGATGAATGGGAGGAGGGAATGGTTGTTGTAATAAAAGATGTTAGTTACAGAATAGTAATTTATGCAAATTAGTGTATCAAATCTAATAAGACAAGCAGTTTGCCACCAGATCTGAAAACAAGCAACCACGCCTTTAGTCTCTTGAAACCCAAGTTGTAAAAAAACGTATTCCTACAAGAATCCGGATGCCTTGTCCGCAATCAATTCAGAATTTCTTCGGTGTTCAAACTGAAGTCAGAAATTGTCAGTTTCTTTAAGCCAAATAAGTTTAAACCTATAAAACATATAATATATTTGTGAATTATGGAACTTATTTTACTTTTTATTTTCTTCTAAGAAAATAATATTTGACTGATACAAGTAAATACTTATCGTTTTTTAATAAAGTTAAATTGTCTTACGGGATTAACATTTATGTATGTATGTGCTTACAGAATAGAGATCTAACAACTAAAAATAATACTCTCAGGGGAAGCAAAATTATAAAGGAGAATCGAGAAATAGCAACACAAAAGAACGAAATAAAAAGACATACATGTACAAGAAAACAAAAACTCACAAAAAAGAAGATATTGGATCGCATTTATATAAATGCTGTGTTAGCATATATCGATATATAGAGAGATATACACAAGATGATAGATGCAGCTATTTTGAAGGGGAAAAAATGTATGAACTTGTGTTAAACATTATTTTAATAAATATGAAGGAAATATTCCATCATATGCGTCTTCATTTTTTTACTACATAATGGTATATGCTATTGCTCAAAAATTTCAGTGACAAAATCATATATTCACATTTCTGGATCTTTTCTTTTCAGCTCTGCATCTGCATAAAGTAAACCAGTTTTAATTATCTTTTACTTTTTTCTTTTTTTTCACGGCGGCGCAGCGTTGCATTTATAACCTGAGCCTTTGCAGTTTTCGACTGAATCTGTGTGTTCCAATCACATAAAAGATTTTCATACTATATGTCAAAGGAAAAATGTTGCACTTGTTCACTTGCGTTTCGGTCAACCGGGAGACAAGGTCTCTTCCTTACTTTATCTCATTCTGCTCTCACTTATCTAACTGTCTTTCATTGCTCTTCCACATGTTTATCAAAGGCTGATGTAAATAATAAGCCATCCCTTCCTTACAAAGGTTTTTTTAAACATCTACATTCCATTACTATATAAATATGATTTTGAGCACATTTGATCGCAGCACAGTACAATTTATGAAAACATATATCGCGAAATATTACGCTATTTTCATTCTTTTCTATATGACGAATTGAAATGCAAAATCGCAAGCGCAACTTGAGAAAAATTTATACTCTGTGGAATAAATACAATCTTATTCATAAATTTCTAGTCACTTATGTATCATTTTTTTCCACTTTGATACTTGATAGCTAAGACTTATGATCAGAAAAGTTATCCAATTTTTAATATTACATTCATACCTATAGCGCCTTTGACAGCGGAATATGAACCACACCGTCAGTTTAACTATAAAAGTCGCAATGATACGAAATTTATTAATGGATTCTGGGAAGTTTCTCTTAAAAAAATTGTCCTTTCGCTCTTGCGGTACTTTTGGAATTTTAGAAAAAGGCATGAAAAATTACCGATCATATTATTGGGTAAAAAGGTTTGTCACTTGTGTAGAAAAATATTTTCGTGATAAATCAAATTCATTTTTAAAACGAAAGACGCCTGTTTTTTTTTATAATAGGTTTTTATGGAACTCAGTTTTAAGATACTTTAATTTATTAATAATTAAATAACTCTAATTTGGGTTTAAGATAATTATTTAATCTATCATCAGCTTTTAATCTACATAGAAAAAGCTTAAATATAGGTAACATTAATAAATTTTATACAGTCAACTTTTCACATAAAAGCGTTGTGCAGGTGAAAATTGATCTAGTGCGTTACCTGCTTTTGTTTATTTATTTGTCCATTTTCGAAGGTGAGGGGGGGAGGGTTTCTATCTGTTGCAATATTTCATACAGGTCAATTTTTCACGAGTTCATTCAATGACGGTTTCTGTATTCAACAAAGGAGATATCTCTTTTTCCATTTGCGCTTGCATAATTAGTAAAAGAGCATTAATTATAATGATGTTGAAGTTAAAATGCAGATCATTGGTGGTTCAACAATGATGAAACTACACTTATCAGAGCGTATTTGTTATAAATGATTGTTGGAGGAACGATATTGCTGTAAGTCTTCATTTCAATTTTAATATTCATGAGTAATAACCCAGCAATGTTATTTACGCTAATTAAAATTTATATATTCATTGAATTGTCCTAAAATATTACAATTAATAGGAGGTATATGAATGTGTTTATCGAAGCTGACTTAACCTGCATGGTTTTTATATAGTTGAGATTATTTCCTAAAATTAGAATTGCACTAATAAAATCATCTGTTGTACTGCCAAAGTATTACTGGCTTCAATAGTTGTTGCTACTTATGCTGAGAATTTTGAAATAAGTGCGGTTTTCAAGCTACCAAAATCAATTTCTAGTGTGCTTTGTCATACGTAAGTTCTCTTAATGATAAATCTCTTTTTCTCGGTAGAAGAAAAACATTTTCGCCATCGGAAAAGATTGGATATTCTTCCGTTTAAGTAGCTTAGCGCTTCCCGAGTGAGCCGTTGCCTAGATAGTTCGCTGCTGATGAAGAAAGAAATCGCCGAAAATATATCTCGGGATAGCAAGTGGTGGCTCAATTTGGTAGAAAAGTTTACTGGTCCATACTTATCCCTTCAACCGTACTGAAACCAGTTTCAGAACGCTTTAAAAGCTTAATACGTCAATCTTGTAAAAATAATACGATTACTTCATACAGTTCGCTTTTCATCATTTTAACTTTGTCATTATTGATACTTGTTCTCACACATAGGATCCAAACTGAGCCCAGAGCTAAAAAGAAAAATACTGAAATCATATAATGAGCAGGGCTGCCAAGTCTCCGGCTTTTTCTGGGAGATTTCCCACCACAATTTTTAGACAGTTTTATTTTGGATTAAATATTTGGACTTATTTCAAACATAAATTTGTAAGTAAAAATTAGTGATGGGAAATCTCCCGAAAAAAGCTGGAGACTTGGCAGCTCTGAATGAGTGACAAAAAAGGACTGGTTTTCTCTAAACTAACATGCTTTCAGTGGTTTCCCAAAATTAGAAATCCAGGCAAGAAAGACTATACCCGTCGTTTGTTACTGCAACTTTAATATTCGTATCTAAGAGATAAATGGTTTTTACAATAGTTCACAAATGCATTTAAACTCTCGATTTCAATGTTGTTACTCTCTTGGTGATTCACACCCCCCCATATACTATAGCCTCACACCCCCATAACTATAGAGCAACATTTTATTTAAGTTGTAAAATAACAATTTTCTGATATCTAGTTTTAATAACAGTCATACTGTCATATTTATAGCCTATGTCACTGATTATATTTTTTTAATTGATGCAGGCAATAAATTTAAAAGCTTTTTAAAAAGATTAATTTCCATCATTTTCATACCGGTGTAGTCTTGTTAAGATTGGTGCTGCGAAATATTTTTCCTATATATCATTCGTAATTTTATCGTGCAAAATGTACGTCTGATATTGATTTTTCTCTAAAATTAATTACGTGTCTAACTAATCCGACTGTGGCCCTATCTGCTTAAAAATGGATAGGACCTTATTTAAATCACCTGTGTGTGTATTTGTGCAATAGAGTTGAAAAGCGGCAGAAAATACAAATATTTAAAAGTGAAATCGAAAAAAGAAATTTCAGTTTTAGATAAATATTCTAAATCCACTGCCAGATACTATTTATGCGAAGTTTACTTACATTGGAGATAATACATGGTCTTACACTCACGCTTATGTTTGCACGATTCAAGGAAAGTACATAAACTGAACAAAAGTTTAAAAGATTGAGAAAGTTAGCTCTTGTATTCTTTATAAATTGAAATGTCTCTTTACTTTGGTTGAAAATAAATCTAGAGTGTATATCAGAAAATACAGTGCTGTCACGGTCATTGGTTTTGATTAAATGTCTTTGTTTAAATCTGTGCAAGAAACTAAAAGCATACTGTACGCCATTCTTATTGAAATATATTCTAATTAAAAGACTGGAATGGTTACACGTATTGTACAGCTGTCGTACTGGGATTCAATATGAATAACTACCAGAAAATTTTTCTTGCAAGCATATATTAATGAGTTTGTTTGATTAGTTCGTACAGTATTTGGAGTTAATTATAAACTTTTGGCGTAATAATGCTGCAATATGTGCTTTTTGTATAATTTAAAATGTTTGTGGTAGGTATTTAGAGAATTTAGTCTGTTCAACAGGAAGTAAATTAATGTTACATACTTGCGAGTATTATTACTGTGGGCATGTTGCAATTTCGTATTAAACTTGCACTAAAGTAAATTCGTATGAGATTATATATTAAAAAGTAATTTAATAACCAAAAATTTCGTTTCAAAAGTTTTTTATTTATGCTTAGCATTTATAAATTTCAAGAGTTCATCCATAATATTTATATTTTACTTATATTCTTCTCGACAATTACTTTAAAAACTTATGTATTCGCTCAATTTACACAATTTTTTCAATTATGTATTGTACATTTCAACTTTTTTTAATATAAAAGCCCCCACCACCACCATCTTCAAAGCAAACATGGGTTGCCAGAAAATTTTAAATTAATGCACGATGAAAGTTTAAGGTATGAGGCTACCCCAAAAATCCTTGTTTAGTGAAAAATTTCGGAAATTTTTTTTTATTTGCTTTTTTAAAGGTCACACAATTATGATTCCAAAACAACTTTATTTTTGTTTCTGTGGTTACAATGAACTTAGTTATACAAGCAATAATGAGCCAGAAGGATAGTATTTTATACAGTATTGAAATGTTTAAACGCGATTGCTGAAGAAGTTTGTTTTTCGCAAATTTTCTTTGAGATAAATGTCATATCTGACAGCGTGTTTAGGATAGTAACTTGAAATTTTGCCAGAATATTTTAATCATTACTAGCTATGTTATGGAATAAAATATAACCATTTCGTGTTCATTTACTGATTTTGTAACAATTTTTTCTTCATTTATTTTAAAGAAAAATATTGGGTTATGCAAAAATTGAGATATTCCCATAATTATTAGAACTTTTGCAAATCTTGATGTTCATAACGCAGATAAATATGTTAGATAAATATGTTAGTAAAAATTATTACTAAAATTTTTTTATTAGGATTGTTTACAGGAGGTGTGGCGCAAATGAAACGTTTCACCAAAATTTCACTTCCAATTCGCGATATTTCAAAGTTTACATTGAATTTCATTAAAACTAAAATTAAATTTTTAGTTTTATACTCTATTTTAATTAAAATCTTAGATATTTTACAATAAAAGTTTACTTTTTGTTTAAATTGCCTTGAACATAGGCTCATTGACTAAATTTTGAAACATGTAAAAAGGTACACGGTCATTATGTATATTTAAAAAAGATTTATTTTTCTGTGAAATATTTAAAAATGGTACTAATAGCCCATTACAGAAATTATTTAAGCTACTGAAAATAAATGGCGTAAACAATTTATAAGTGTAGGACAAGTTGACATAAAAATTTTCGTGTAGTCAATACTTACAGTAAGAGTTGTATTGAATATGAGACTCTAGGTATTAGAGGAGTATGCCTGTGGGATGCCAACTTCAACTTGCATCTAAACTTTGCTGTCTGCCTCTATTTCTAGATGCATTCAGCATAATCATTTCCTCCGTTATCAAATATGAATTTGCGTTGGTCATAAGCTTGTTGAATATTTTTTTGTCCCGCGCGTTTGCTGTAGTTTGTCGTTATTTATCTTCTATAATTTTCTACCATTCAACATTGGTTTGTCTTGCCCTCTGCCTGTTGTCTATGCTTACCCAGCTGGTTCCTGCTTCCATTTCAGCAAACATATTTTTCGTTCTTATTTAGCTGTTTCTTTTTGCCAAGTTTTACTTTTCGTCCACCTCCTTATTATTCTTCTATTTGATTTCAGAGATTTGCCATCTAATGTCGATAACATTGGTGATAAGTATTATGGAATATAATCAAATACTTTTAGTGAACCGTAAAGTTTTTGAATATTTCCCCAACAGAGTGACCACCTTATGCACTTAGTATAACATTTTTGTTATATTTTAAATTGAAATTTACCGTTCACAAAAAGTGGTTAATTATATTCAGTAACACTTGGCACGAATGCGATAGCATAAATTATCCCAGTCGCCATCACCCTGTAACTTGCTTAGTTTCCGCAGTAAATGAAAAGCTAATCGTTGTAGTCGTGTTTGTCTTCAATCTTCGCATACTGATGATTCTGGTTATTGTGTTCTAAATACTCACTTCTACTTAGAACAAAGCGACAATCATTATTATGGAGGATTTTTGGCGTGCATTGTGATATCATATTTTCCAAAAACCTGTTGAAATTAAACCCTAGTCACATGCTGTTGTTGCAAAGAAATACTTCTGAATTACACCTACTAGGTGAACTTTACTTGAAATCTGAGAATTTTCATTTAGACATAACATGTTAAGGAAATTTATAGAAATAAAAACCGTACCATTTGCTTAAAAGCAAACATTTTACTTATTTATTGCACAAATAAACTCTCATATATTATATTTTTACTGTCATAAAATAGTAATACATAACGCTGTATTGAATGCTAATAGAAAATTAGAAGAATACAGTTGATAGTTATGTTAAATTGTTGTCTAACTTTAAGGACTAAAAATATTTTAACGTCTTTCTTTAAACAAAATTAAAAGACACACCTTTAAGGCACATAATAATAAAAAACTTGAGTATCTATTGTTACCATATTGGTTGGGGATCTTGTTTCCTTGATTTAATTCGGTATTATATGCTTAATTTAAAAAATGCGATCGCATTAATTTCATTAACTATAATTTAAAATATAATGCACGGTTATATCCATTCTCTGGAGTTTATGCAGATAGCCTTGGAGCAGTTTTTCTATCTATACTCTCAATTATTTACAAATAAATAATAAAAACGAAAGAATACGGTGGAATAGCAAAATTTAAGTTCGGAAACGGCGAAAGCATTATTTCCCAGTATTTTTTGTCAAAAACTACAAACAAAACAAATACCTTTGGTGAGCTTTCATTGATAGAAATTAACTTAGAAAGAACTTTTTGAAGAAATCGAAAGGAAGAAATTTTGTTATTCTATGTAAAGGTAAACAAGAAGAACAGCTTTACAGAAATCGAAAAGGAAAACAAATCAAAGTAATCAAATCTTAAGTCATAAAGTGGTTTCAATATGAAAATCTGAGTGAAGGAAAATAAAAATATTTATCATTTAGTTAATGTAGAAAACTACTTTTCCAAAGGGTAAATATTAATATTTGTTTTAAGAGTCTAATCACTTTGGAATGTACTTCCTCTTTAAAGTTACTCGATTATTTGCATGGGGAGAGCCGGAAGGGTATGGGACATTTTAAACAAAAATATTTATTACATATCATTTTACACACGTTCAATTTTGAAAGCGTCCAAATTACAACTTGAGACACCTTAACATATTTTTAAAAAATTTTATCATAGCTGCCAACTTTCCCGATTTCTTCGGGAGATTTCTCACCACAACTTTTAAACTGTTTTATTTGAAACTGAATTTTGGGCGTTACTTTAAGCATGAATTACTAGGTAAGAATTAGTGGTGGGAAATTTCCCAAAGAAATCGGGAAGGTTGGCAGCTATGTTTTATGGTTGCTATTATAGTGTTATATAGAAAAATTAAAATAGTAAAAAAATGTCCCATCCATCCCTTACCTGAGGTAAAGTTAAAATAAATGCAGAATTTTCATAAATATTCGGAGAAAATGACACACAGGGTGTACAATTTATATTTGAAAGGTTTATCGTGTATAATAGCATGTATTTATCTAACATATTGTCCAAATCAAGTGAAAAATATGCCTATGCACGACTAGTGAAGAAACATGAAATTTCATTTTTTCTTATCACTTTTCCTCCATAAGTGTGCAATCCCTATCTTCACACAACATGTCAATAAAATAAATTATTCTGAAACAAATGCTGCTGCTAGGCCTCAATAAATTACTAATTTGTAAAAGTTATGTTCTTAGTTCTGTAAAATATTCAGAAAAGTTTCTGTTCTCAGGCCTTCCATGTCTAGGAGGTAGTGGACAGATACTAAACCAGGTGCAAAAATCAGGAGTTAAAAACAGCGTTTCCTTTATGCACAATTGATGGCGTCCCTCCAACGATATTGAAACCGGATTACACGCCTCAATACAAATTTTGCCATATTAAGTCGAAAATTCCTGTTTACAAAAACGTGTTTCGTTATGTACCGTAAAGGTTGGGAACTATAGACTAGGCATTTTCTTGAATTAAGTTTGCCCCAAAATGAATGATAAAATAGTTTTACCTTTCATCTTAGGCAAGGTTAAAATTGTCAAGGATTGCAAAATATTTAAAATCACATGAATGAATGAATGAATGAATTTGAATGAAGGAATTTGCTTAGACTACGGAAAAAAACCCTCAAAATACTGGATTAAACGTTAAAATAAATAAAAACTTTGTGAAAAAATACACGTGAAATGTTACTTATACTTGATTAAAGACTGTTTTTGCAGCAACATTTATGGTATTGAATCATATATTTTGCATTTTATGATGCATCAAATTTTTGTTTAATGTACTATTTTCATAAAAGATACAAAGAAGTTTAGAAACAAAGATTTTTCTTGGCTTACATGCTTTTCACACATTGCTACAGATGCACATTTGATGATTAAAACTGATGAAAAATAAATTATTAAAGTTTAATTAAAATTCCTTTTCTCTTTAATAAAAATGTATGTTCAATATTACTTAAATATCTATGCACTATTATAAGGTACAAAATTAATTTAAAGAGAAATAATTCTTTATGGTGTTTCATAAAGAATGTAAGTAGTAATGCAAAGTTTCAGAAAATATGTTCAATATTAATTAAATCTCTAAGCAATATTTTAAGATAAAAAATGGATTTTAACAGAAATGATTCTTTATAGACTTTCATAATAGAAATATGTGGAAATAAATTAAATATTTGTAAAAACTAAACCACAATTTCCTTAGCAGAATCAAAGAAAGCGTAACGAGCTGTTATTCATAAAACTAATGAAAATGTTTATTCTCCATTCATAAAAATACATTAACGTTATGAAATAAATTTTTCAGCTGAAAATACTCAATTTTTATCAAAGCGTAATCTAAATACCAGAGTTTTGTTGCACAGTAAAATGTTCTTAAAATAATTTAACTCACTGAAGAAAACTACTATCAGGCACAAATTATTAAAATAAGTCGCAATTTATCATTTTACTTTTTGAAACTTTTTTGAAAATGTATTCACGCTGGGCAATATCACGAACTTTAATTGAAATCGTGAAGGGTAAAGATAGAAAAGGAAATATTTTGTTAAAATATATTTCTGAAGGGAATTGTTGCACAATGTTCAATAAATAAAGAGTAGAATATTTTTATCCACAGCTTTTAGCTGCCAAAAAGTACTTGATACGGCTTATGCTTATTTTTAACTGCGGCTGAATATTAAATAATGGATAAAATTATTGTCATTATACATTCAGGCAAACATTTTTAGAGAAAATGATTTGAGAATAGTATTTTTCAATACAGAAAACAAATGCAAGCGTCAAGTGTGCACTGAACTGTCTTCTGGTTTATTTTTGTTCTGAGATATTATCTTATGCGTCATTCTTGTTGATAATAAAAATGACATTCTATCTTTATTTTGTGTTCAATGTTTTAGAAGGGAAAATATTAAACTACATTTCTTTTGTGAAGGATCCAAATTATTATTTTCAATGTTGATCAAATATGCGTTTATTTTTATATTTAATGTTTAATATTTTCTTTGCGTTTTCAAACATTTCTTGCGTATATTCTTTATTTATAAAAACAAAATTGAAACTATAAAGTTATTGAACATGTAAAATCCTAAGACATTTGTAGAAATATGAACGGCTTTGACATCTTAACGAAATAATACTTTCAACTTCTTTAGATATCTTCGTACTTTTTTTTCTCACTCTGAAATAATGGATATTTTGAGTGCAATTACTGCCCGCATGGACCCTTACTAGTATCCAAACTTTGTTATTTTCCAAAATTACGATTAACTCATGTGTGAAAATTTTGAGAAGCGAATTTCCAATAAGTAGTTTGAGTAGATATATAATGATCATTTTAGTAGTTTACACTGCGTTCACAATAACCTGGAACGTGGCACTCGAAGTAAATCAAGAATCAGGATAAAGCTAAAGCGATTTATTTAAACATTTTAAAAGCTATTTTAACGGTGGCTGGTGGCGTTGCAAAATACGAAGCTTCAACAGGTGCGTGGTCACCAAAAAGTCAGGGGAAATTCGTAAGCCAAGTTGGCGAGAGTGCCAGGAGCAAGAGACAACGACAGCCAAATAAATCGCCAAATTGCAAAGACACCAGTGGCGGTTGGACAAAATTTAGTTGTAATAATCTTCAAATGAAGTCTCTCCAACTGCTGATG
Source organism: Cheiracanthium punctorium (assembly GCA_038373885.1). Lineage (NCBI taxonomy): Eukaryota > Metazoa > Arthropoda > Arachnida > Araneae > Cheiracanthiidae > Cheiracanthium > Cheiracanthium punctorium. Next base: position 1,832,565 of record JAWZYV010014928.1, on the reverse strand, counting down.
GTTTAGGAGGGAAAGCACCCCTATCAATTTTATTGAACCCTGTGGGAAAGCTTTGAGCAGAACAAATACTAAAAACAAATACTAAAAACAAATTCAGCAGGCAGGACCCTTGCAAAGAATTAAATAATGCTTTAATGCTTGAAAACAAAGTAATATACATAATAGGGGTAAAAAAAAACATTGCAGCGAGAAAGACGTGAATTAAAAATGTCAAGGAGTGTTAAATTTAGAATAGGGAAATTAAAATTAGAACTAATTAAAAATGTGCGAACTGCATCTCTTCAGGATTATCCTAATTTTAAACTTCAACTCAAGTTGTCATGTGAATTTTGGCGTTGCAGCATAGACTGAAATCAAGACATCAAGACAAACAAGATTTCTATAATATCGCCTGATAATACAGTCAGAAAGAGTATTTGGAAGCAAATTTCATACTTCATTTTCTGTTCTCTGTTTTATGATATCAAGTAAAAAAAAAGTTGCTTATTGCCCTAGATAATTTGCCCATAACTTTCACAATTTAAGAAAAAAATATTTCTTTTTTTTTGTTTTTGCTGTTTACATTTACCATTTTCACACTTACAAGTATCTGTAAACATGGAGTGTTGCATCCACATATAGTAAAACCAGGTTGTATGGTGGTCTACACACAAAACACTATGATTGTGGGCTCGGATTTGACTCCCGGTTTGGACTTGATTGTCCTTCCGTCCATTATTTCATAAAGAGTAACATTGTCCGCCTACTAAGTGCCCCATAATAAAATTGCAGCACGTCTGGCATTAGTAGGGGCCAATGCTTTGTCGGCAAGTGGCGACCGTTATTTTAATATGCCCTGCACATATACAGTGTGCCCGCAAAAGTCCGTTGTCACCCCAATAATATTTGAAAGACAAGAGCTGTAGCCATAAAATTAGGGTCTAATTATAGTAAAGTTGCCAGGCGCCACGCAAATAAGCCGCTTACAACGCCACTTGGTGGATTAATTTGGTGTTAGCGCCCGTATCTTAAAAACGGTAAGAGATACGGGAAAAAAGAGTCAGTTATAAAGTTGTTCAGCATCACCGATTTACTAAAAGACACCTCAATTTGAACATCATACCCATTAATTTGAACAATAATGCTACGAATGTAAGGCATTGACCGCTTATTTGTTTGGTCGAATTTTCTAAAACTGCACTTACTGACATTAAGCTCATTTATCCTTCAAGCTAAAAGTGTTTTTTGTCAGCAACAATACACATCTGGACGCTGGTCTGTCATTCCCGCTGCAAGTTGGACAATGTGGCTCGTGGCACGCTGGCAAAAGCACCAATAATACGTTTTTATACATTGCATTCCACGCCTTCAACTTTTAACATTAATGTGCTCAAGATGTCTTTTCTTAATAAATCGGTGATAATGAAAACAATTTTGTAATTGACTTTTTTTCCCCGTACCTTTTTTGAGATGAGAACGCTAACTCCAAGCATAGCCTCCAGCTGGCACTGTTAGTGGTTTTCCTGCGTAGCGTGTGGCAGCTTTACTATATCGAGACCCCACTTTTATGAATATAGCTATTGTCGTTCAGAAATTATTAGGCTTACAATGCACTTTAGTGGGCACACTGCATAAATGTATTGCAAAATTAGTACATCATATAAAGTTGACTTCCGAGTGTTCCTAGAGACATGTTTTAAATATTTCCAGCAACATTTTATAGGAATCTAAAATAAATTAATAACAAATATGCAAAGTGGCATCGAGTTTGACTGAAAATATATGTTACATATGTCAATATCTTAAACAGAAAAGCAGCCTCCCCCCATCCATGTTTTGCAATTACACAGCATAAATGCAGGCTACCGGCAATATATGAAATGTACCGGCATTGTATAGAATTCTTGGAGATTTTAGGCAATGTATGAAATATTAGAAATTTTCCATAAGGCTTTGTACTCTGAAGAGACATTTTATGTAACACGTAAGATATCGATAGAACGAATATTTTTATTTAGAAAAAGTACGAAAAAGAGATTATGATTATTATTTAAATGACGCGCAATGAACAGAAATAAGAATGTGCTTTATATCAAAATAACATATAATTGAAAACGTTTATTCAAAATATGCAAAGAAAAATGAAAGCTATAAGCAATAAATGCATTCTTATGAAAAAAATCGTGAACACACTTGCTGCACCCATGCAGAAAGTAATTTCATTTTCAATAGCACTCATTTAATTTTTCATAAAAAGTAAAACAGTGTAATAAATAGCGAGGCCTTAACAACAAACACATCTATTAAAAGCGATAGTATAAGATAATATTTTTGTTAAAGTTCAAACATAAGAAATTAAAACAAACATGGAATTCTTAAATGAATTTTGGTAGTGAATTCAATTTCATTACTTCTTCACACAAAATCATTTTATTCTTTGACAGTTTCTGCCGTCCAAGTTATGCAGCGACTAAAGAACTATTCTATCACATCTTAGGTCCGGGTTTGATTCCCGGCTTGAGCTTGGATGTTTACTTGTCCGTCGCTTCACACGGGTAAAGATGGTCGTCCGCAGGATGCCCCCATAATAAAATAACTAGTACTTCAGGCCTTAGTACCGAGAGAATGCTAGATGAGCAAGTGCCTGCCTATTGAGGAAAAAAAAACTTTGACACTTTGTTTTACAAATATAGGAAGGTTTTAACTATAGTTAGCTTTCTTAGACTTCCGTAGAGGCTGTGCTGGTGGACGTATTTCGTTCAGACTAGGTAAATTAGCTACATAGACTATGGAAAAAGAAATAGTTCAAATATCGACCCATGGATTACACTTTTCATGTAGAAAACATATATTTTATAAAAGATTGGAGCTTTTTGAAAAATCTAGTAGTTAATGCCGTACAATCAATCTTCACCATACCTTTGAAAATTGAAAAAAATCATCGTTAGTGATCAAATTGTTTCATCAGAACTGCAGTATTTTATCAAATTTATGAAGTATTATCAGTGCGAGAACATCGACGCTTGAAATGCATACAAAGAGGTCCTATGCCTTTCTTCCAGTGCAGTTGACAAATTGCGGCAGTTCTGATAAAATCGTTCAGTTCTCATGACTGAAAAAAAAAACAAAAAAAAAAAAACATGATGATTATACGGTTATCCGCTACTGGCCTTTTTAAAACGCTTTAAATTATCATAACGTTCTTTCTAGTTGAAAAGCGTCATCTATCGGCAGTATTTTTTAATTACAAATATCTTTTCCCCACGGTACATTAACCTATTTACCAAAATTCAACGAAATAACGTCCAAGAGAACGGGAAATACGTAGGTCTAAGCAGGTAATTTTGATTTTAATCAACCTGTACATTTAAAAGATAATGCTTGTACTTATGTAAGATAATTCCGTAAATGCTAATTTACATGCGTAAGAGACTTAGTTAATTACGATTGCCGTAAGTGTATGAATAAGTGCGCATCATTTAAAATAATTTGTGAAACATTTCAAGTAGAGTATTAAACGTATAAATGTTTGCATCCTATAAAATTTTAAAATAAATTGATCGCAGACTACCTGCATACCTTTCGAAAATTCTTCTTAACTATTTACCCACCCTGAGAAAGAAAATCAATACTAAAGGAACTTGTATGTATTAAGGTGACGCTCACATATTTTCCCACGTTCTCTGCAACAAAGACGGCGCTACAAAATATCTTTGTGTGTATCAAATTTCTGGTTAAAAGTGTTCTTTTTTCGATTTCTTGGTAAATTTAAGAATTAAATAATTAAAGGGGGAGGTAATTTCTAATAAGTTAAATTATTTTCTAATTTTTTAAGACATATAATTCAAACTTAAAAAGATTATTTAAATTTTTTTAGTTGGTTTCTTGAGTAAAATATTTCTGAACAATCATCCCATTGATGCTTCTTTTGCTGTAATCTCCACTCTAAAAAATATTATGTCGAATCTCCTCTTTTATCGTCACGAACTGTAGATTTTTTTCAAAATGGTAAAGTATTTTTTTTGTATGTACATTAAGGGTTGTGTTTTATGAAAAATTAAAACATGATTCCTTGATTAATAATAAGGAAATTTCACTTAAACTTTAACAATTTTTATGTGATTACAGTATTTATTTTTTTAATTGTCTTGAATTAGAGCTTGGTTAGATATTTTAAGCTGAAAAACAAAAGAAAACACAGAAATTTAAAAATTTATAAACTTTTTTTACCTTCACTGAAATTACACTTCGCGCTTAATGTTGAAGAGTGGGAAATGGCTACTTAGATGTGAAATTCTATTGTAGCTTACTTAAAAAAAAATAGCTAACCTCGAAAGAGTCGAAAGTTGCTTAAAAAAATAGTGGAATTTCTGACACTACCGAAGAGTGAAACCATGGAAACCCACATATAAGAAAGAGCGCCAGACTTTGTAAGAAGAGTGACTGTACATACTCTAAAAAAAAAGCCTTCGAATAATCGAATTCCCTAATTTACTTTCATCAATAACTAATTAGTTTTTGAAAAAAAACACAACATTATAAAGAACTATGAGAAGTTATTATTGTAAATGACATGATTCACTCTTATGAAGAACAATATTTTAAATACCTAGGTGCCAAGCATTACGAAATATAGTCAACCACTTTTTGTAAATCGTAAATTCTGTCAATATTTCCCCAAAATAGTAATCAGATCACCCCCTTAAACTCAGAAATTTTAAAGAGAAAATTACCGTTTACAAAAAGTGGTTGATTATATTCCGTAACACTTGGAACCTATGTAAATATCAAACTGGTATAGGACGTTCGAATACTTTTTGGAGCTGGTGTACATCATCCTTGAGAAGAGCGAGCCGCTACAGTTCAAAGTGATATATGAAGTTTTTTAAGAGTGATAAGCAATTTTTATAGAGTGATATTTAGCTTTTTTTCTGGGCCTTCAGGAGCTGGCCAGAAGTATTTTAAAAGCAATAAATGTAATTCACCCTTTTAATGCATTTTGTGACTGATAATATTTTTTTGCGAAGACACTCTTATTTTCATCCCCCATTGTGTACATATTAAATGTTTAGATAGACTAAATTTGGACTTTTTCACAAGTAAAACTGATAACTATTCTACTTCATTGAAACTTGATTATTCACAGCTGAAAGCCACCTGCTGATTATCGGGAGGAAGGAATGTAGCCCAGTAATTGCTCAAGCAAAGAGATTAACACAAATATTTGACACAAAGCAACTAAAATAGTTGTTATGTTTATTTAACTATGATAGAAAGGAAAACAAGATTCCAAAAAATGCAGACCATTTTTGCATTCAAAGCACCTATCAAAATGAAAGAACCATGGATAACACTGCTAATTCTTTCATTAAAAAAGAGAGTAAAATTTATTGCTGAGGGATAGCAGATATGCCAGGAGCCAGTTGAGGGGTGCAAGTGAAATTCGAAAACTTGTGACTTGTTTTTAAATACACAATAGGATTCTATTATTACAAAATTATAGAGTCTAAATTATTAGTAAAGATAAGCAGTATAGCTTACTTCCATCAAGAACCTGGCGATGGTGCTACCTGGGATTTACCTTATGAGAGATACTTAAACCATAGTCTGAAAAATAACTTATAATACAATTTTTAAAGCATTATTTACCGATTAAAAATGATTATCCAAACTATCCTAAGTACTGAAAAGATAAACCGCTAACAACATGATTGCAAATCATGTTGTTAGCGGTTCTAACACTAATATAAAATCAAATTTTTCCTTTCCAAAGCCTTACGATAAATCAACATTTAACATTTTACGTGATATTACTAGCATGGTGGCTAACGAGATACACAAGCTACGGTGCAGCCATTTTAGCCACATTCCTTTGCACTCCAATTGTCATGTAGTCTCACTTTTACAGACGGAGTCGGAAAATTCAACCATTGAAAAATAATAATGCAGTTTTGTCGATATATTATGGTTCATAATGATGACCACATTTCGAAACGGTGATATTCTCACTCCAAAAATTTATTAGAGTTATTTGTTGCCAATGAAGTATATATTTCAATTTGCTTGTAGCTCATGTTCACAAGCTGTGTTTCTATATTGCAACATGTAAAATTTCTTTGTTCTGATCTTTTCTCATGCACAAGCTAGTTGAAAATGTCCATGTTTCGTTCCTTGTTTCTACCTTGTTACTGGCTTCTTCTTTTTCCAACTTTCATGCTCACACACACACACACAAATGAAAAACGCACTTCAATTGAACTTCAGGAAAGCATTTTTGAGAAGATGAATTAAAAGGAGCATTTTTGTACAGAGAGTGGTGTCATAGTTGAAAAATACATACGGCTTCAGCATAATGCCTTTAAACCCATGAATCCAATGATGCCTTTAATCACCTCAGAATTTGCTGCTATAACGTGGCTTTCACAAACAAGGCCTGCTGCCTTTAAGAATAGGCCATTCAACGCAAAAGACTCGGGGTAAAAATAAAATGTGTATAGGAATATTATAATTCTGGTTGCTGATTATATAGCTTTTAATATTTATTATTTCTTACATTCATCTTGATTTATTATTGATTATTGATCAAGTATTATACTGAAAATTTGCTTAGCAATTGTGATTTCGTGTTTAGTTTTCAAATATATATAATTTAACTGTTATTCTAAATATATATCTAAGAATTGATAAATTTGAAAAAATGATGAGCAACCAGAATTTAAATTTTGTTATTCAAATTTTCAATTTACACCTAAAGAGCTTAACCTCGGCTAACTTTTTTCTTACACAAGCAAGCCTTTTTTGCAAGGGTCACGACAGGAGCGCATAATCTTTCATAGCTGCCAACTTTTCCGGTTCTTCCGGAAAATTTTCCACCACTAATTTTTACTTATGAAGGCTTCTTCTCACTTTAGGCACCTCGAAAATAGGCTATATCGCGATTTTTTTTCGAGGATTTTTGCAAACAATTATGGAATAAAATGGATACTATATAATAAACACATCTTTCAAGTACAAGAAAAAAATTGTTTTTTATTTTTTTGAACAATTATTATAATAAAACAGTAGCATCGAAAAACCCGTGTAGAAATGTAATGTTCGTGGCTTGTTGATGGTATCTCCGAGACAGGTCATCGGAAACAAAAAAATAAAACAGTTTTAGATTCAGTATGTCAGTGGCTATAGCGCATATCATCAGATTTTTGATATTCGCGAAAATAACAAAATGGCGCACGTTTTTCGAAAAAGTAGAAAAAAACCTGTTTTTTGCAGTTTTTTGTAAAATAAAAAAAAACTTCAAATCAAAATTTAAAAAATCTGATGATATGCGCTATAGCCATAACCATGAAGAATATGTCATTCAAATTTCATGACAATCGGCCGGATAGTTTCCGAAATCTCATCAACAAGGCACTGAAAAACCTTGTTTTGAGATAAACGCGTTTAAAGTTTTGGTTGCAGAAAAAACAAGAAAAAACTGAATAATACTATATCCAGCCGTTGGATCGATGTGTACATCGAAACTTGTATCGTCCGATTTTTTTAATTTTGCTGCACTCGCTTTAGCATAACTCGTATCTGCTTCAGACTGGTGTGGAAGCACTCCACGAAATTTTCGTTTCTTAGATTTCGAACTTGGGCTTCGCCACGTAGCACTTTGTTGCGAACACTTTTTGTCCATTATAACAATCCTGAGCGTATAGATGTTGCCGTTACGAAGTTTCAAATTATACTGATGAAATAACAGTTTAGCATCGTTGCCGAGTGATTTTCCTTTGAAAAATGCACGTGTTAAGGTCTTATTAGATGAGTATAGACCCCAAAACAAAATATACCTAAGCAAGGGGTACTACATTAACAAAAGAACACGACTATTCAATTGTATAGAGTCAGGTATACAAGGACCGTCCGCGGGGCGTCAAAGAAATCAGCCGGGTGCTCTCAGGTAGTCACCTAACGGTGGCCCAAAAATGTAGTTAGACTCGTCCGATCTTTATGAAATTTTGATATAACATTTTTGATGATATGTACTTTCAAAATTTAAAAAAAGAAATTCGATTTTTTTTAATTTTCAAAGTGAGAGGACGCCTGAATATGAACGAAGAAAAAGGCCAAAATTTTATTGTAAAATAAAACTGTTTGAAGATAGTGGTGAAAAATCTACCGGAAAAGTTGGCAGCTATGCTCTTTTCAATGAGGGTTCGGAAATCGGAGGCGGGTTTTGACCTTTTCAAATTCTGGGCACATGCCAGATTGAAAAAAATTGCATTTTTACATGTAATTCAGAAGAAAACATCAAAGATTAATTTAACGTTACTAATAAAATAATATTAAAAAAATACAAATATCTCAGAAATTAGACAAAATACAAATTACTTAGAAACCTCAAAATCTTATCCCTTTCCTACCACTGCACATCTAGGCTGTTCATGAATTCGTCGAATTAAGTCGTCGGTAAATATTATTTTTATTCTCTTATAAAGGAATTTTAATTCATTTGGTCTAAACGAGCAGCTTCGCAGAAAAATAAACTAGCAAAATAATTTCTTATCCAAAACTTTTTTTTTTCTAACGGGCAGGTACATTGCCGATTAGGCATTGTCCCTGACAACGGCCCGAAGGTGTTGGTCACTTTATTATGGGGGCACCTAGTAGGTGGGCCAACGTCGCCCCTATGAAGGGACAGACATGACAACCACGCCCAGTCGGGGATCGAACCCCGGCCGCTGGGAGTTGAACCCAAAACCGATGTACGGTGCTTTACCTACCATACAACTCGGTCGGCTCTTATCCAAAACTGAATGTATACATAACTGCCAATTATTACAGAATATAGCTAACCACTTTTTTTAAATAGAGATTTTCGCATAAAAATATAAAATATTCTAAGCACGTCAGTGGTACTGCCCGAAAAAGGCATCGTAAAATGTATTGTTTGAACTACTACTGTTCAAATCCAGTCATAGTTGGCAGTTTTGTTTGTATATCTGTCGGAACTTGCAAGTGACTCAGTCTACAATTATTTTTTTATTTATAGGTGTCTTTTCAATATCTTCGAAAACATTGAACAACTGTTCAGTTTTTCTGTAAATGTAACACTATTTTTATATATTGTTGCAATTGCTTAGCATAGAAGTGCTAAAAGCGTTTCGTCCTCCCAAAACTTGAAATTCTGAAAAAGAAAAAGTAAGTCATTTTGCCAGACATTTTGCCCATTTCACTTTTTAAACCGCAAAAATAATTTTGATTATGCATTTGCACTGACTTACTTCTATATAATGGAGCGCACCACCTAAAATTACCGTATGTTTTCTTAACAGTTGAGAAAATACTCAAGAAATGTTTTGTTTTCGTAAATAAATAAATGTTAGCAACAAACCTAAAACAATAATTTTCAGAAATAAACAACTAAAAATGCTCCGCTGAATAAAACTTTAGCTTTTAAATGTTAAGCAATACAAAAATATTTACTTGTTCTTGTGCACATTTTGTAAGAAGAATCGCAATATCCTTATATTTTATCCACGCTGTGAAAAAAAAAATCAAGCATTATAAATCATTATAAATCAAGTAAATTTTCGAAATTTCTTAAGCATTTAAGAAATACTTCTATAAATCAAAGTATGTTTTCACGTGCAATTGCAGCTGTATAAAAATTCTGAAAACAAATAATTTTAATAATATGAAAATGCGAAATCGAATCTATATTTTCAATTTAGGCTGTCTTTTTTGTTTAAAAAAAGAAGTGGTGCTGAAAGAGTAAATTTAATTCCCGAATTTGAATAATTTTGTTTCTCATATTCCTTTAAAAATTACAACTATTCATTTTTTATGCAAGTAATTTTGTATGAACTATTTCTCCTATTGCCAAAGACGGGTTGTATAAAAATGTACGTATACGTTTTCAGAACAATTTGTTCCTTTAATAAGAGGCAAAATACATTTTCTATGAATTTTAAATAATCTTACGCTTTAAGAAACTTCTTGAATTTAAAATGGCAGAGAGTTTCTACATTTAATATCGAACAACGAAATTCAATTTTTAGCAAACTTTATTATATTTATTTTTCTTACGTCATAAGTCGCCGTTTTTCAAAGAGTTCTTTCAGATTTAATTCAATAGAAATACAGCGCATTTTTGGAATTTGAAAATTTTAAATTTACATTTTTAGTCTTTGTTTAGAGTTCTAAAAAGAAATATTTAAACAACAGTTAAAAGAAACCGATTGAAATTACAAAATAGTTTCGTTTTGGACAAAAAACTATTTTGCCGCATGTTTCCATTGTACATGGAAAATAAAATGTGTATTTCTTATTTCTAATAAAGAAATAATTTGTAAATGCTGTGTGTGCTATTTTTATACACACACGTTACGTTGTGCACAAAATTTAATTTCCACTTTAATGCACGTAAATGGTTTATGTTCTCAGTTTATAAATCTAAGAGTTCTACTTATGAATGTTCAACTATACAATTCAGAACAGCAATTGCTGTTCTGGTTTCTATACATGGTGGGAATTTTCGTGATCTGCTTAAACTGGAAGATCTGCTTAAACTGCAGTGGAGACTAGAGGTTAGAATCTAATTTTTGAAGGTCTATCAGGCCGCATCTTGCCAAGTCAGCCAGTCTTATTAGGCTTGCTGTCAGAATATCTCGAGGTTTCTTCAGAATACAAGCATAAACTTAAGAAACTTCCACAAAGGAATCGACGAATACCTTTTCCTGCAAGTGTGTTCGTGCTTCTAACTGCAAATAGGGAAAACTAGTTAACAGCTACATATATTACCTAGAAACATTGAAAGAATAGGCTTACACACAGAAAGAAAATATCTCAATTCCACAAAATAATTTTTTATTAGTTTTTTCTAAAGCTTCTACTGCAAAACCATTTTAAAAAAGGCATAAATGCAGCTTGGAAAATAAGAATGTCTCTCTTATAAACTCTTGGCCTTAAATTTGCAAATTTTATTTTTTGTGCTTTGTCTATACTTTCTTCAATAGCGTTTTAATAGCGTTATTTTAAAGATCCAGATACTGGTTAGATATAGATAAAAAATAAGATTAGTAAAATTTTCTTAATTTTCTTAAAAGTAAAATTTTCTTATCGCAGAACCGTGGAATCAAGCAAATTTTTCACCTGGAATTTAAAACTGGCAACATTTTAGGAATGCAGTTTATATTGAGTTTTAAGACAAATTTAGACTAACACATTTATTAGACAAACACAGCATTTTAAACAGAAGGAAGGCTCGATCCCCGCACCGTCGCTGTGTCTGTCCCTCTCGTTCTTTCTTTCTTTTTTCTTTAACCGTAGTAACAAGGTGGGCAGGTGTCGAACGCTGTGCAAAGAGACTCGGATTTTAATCTTGGGTAATCCATAGCTGCCAACTACTACGGAATATAATTAACCACTTTTTCTAAACATTATTTTTCGGCTTAATAGCAAAATTTTTGTATTAAGCGCGCGGCGTGGTTGCCGAAAATATACCAAAACAATATACCGTTTACAAAAAGTGGTTGATTTTATTCCGTAGTAGTTGGCAGCTTATGGTAATCAAAGATCACTGTGAACATGCGGTCAACGTTACCGTAAAAACTGTGGGGCACTATGTACAGGCTGGAGATAGGTGCGGATTCGGGAATGACCCTGTTCCAGTGATACTCCAAATTGTAGGAAACTCTCTGGTAGTATCCCCAGTCTGACATCCATAGTTGTAAAGTAATTTAGAACTGCGATGCTGTCAGACTTCGAAAGTAAAATAAAATAAAATAAAATACAAACAAATTTATATAAAATATATTACACTTAAACACAATCATAAGTAAATGATAAAATAATCCTTTTTTTCTCGACTATGAAAGAGAACACTAACAATAATCATCCTCTGATCATTCTTATCTATTTGCTTGATCAAAATACTCCAGAACTTTCTACCTGATTGCTAGTAGATATAGAAGAAAAATAAGGATGACAGCTACTTACTCCGCTGCCAGACTGACCAATATATGTCAAAAGGATCTTCCCAATTTGATGTCCAGTACATGCTTCAGCTGCTCAAGTGCTCAATTACAGTCAGGAAAACGCATTCCCTCGCAAAATAAAAGTAAGTTATATTTTTTGCCGACTTAATATATTCAATGAAGAAGAATCTTACAAAGCAAATTTCTGAAGACAGAAAAAATTGGTTTACTTTGCAGTTATAGGAAAACATTCGTTCATGCATACATACTTACATGTACATGGAAGCCAACTTTTATTATACAACTATAATTAACCACGTTCTGTAAAAAACAAGTTTTTTGTTTATTTTTACAAAACAGTGACGTTTTACAAAATAGCTTAAGTAACAGATATTGCAATATTTTAAGCCGAAAATTACTGTTTACGAAAAGTGGTTAATTATATTAGGTCAAGTCTTATCGAATATATGATCCTTTTATTATTATTTTCCTTGCAATAATGTTATTAATTTTTAACACTTTCATATTGTTTAATACAATGTTTTAACTAATATTTAACGAAAACGTTTATTTAACGCTTGTAACCATAGCTGCCAACTACTCCGAAATATAACCAACCATTTTTTCTAAACAGCATATTTTTATAACTTTTTTTCAAATTAATAAACAGGTTACCCACCTATAACAAAAGTGTTGCTACATACTAAGCCGAAATATTCTCTTTCAAAAAAGTGGTTAGTTATATTTCGGTGCAATTGGCAGCTATTCTTGCAACACTTATTTGACAATGGCACGAAATAGAATACAGCTTATATTGTTGCAGAAATACTCGGCTTGTTTCCGGGGTTCGTCGTTCTAAAGTCCAGTTGGTGTAGAAAGTTCTAGTAAAAAGTCCACTGGTCAGGATTAGAGACCCTATACTTCGTCAGAGACCCGACACGAGTGAAATAATTTCTGATTGGCTGAAGCGGAGAATCAGCCGCCGCGGGCTATGGATGAAAATCTTCCGTAGAGTTAGCATTGTGAAACGAAGTGACTTCGGAAAAACTGCTGTATCTAAGCATTAAATAATCAGTCTTATGTTTTTCCTTTTGATTTTCCTAATCTGAAATACTTACTTAATGCATAAAAATCACTTTTTAACTAGAAATCCGAAATTAACTACTATTTTGAAGCGATTATTTACGTAGTTTCGCTTTCGAGCTGTCATCGGAAGCTTGAATTTTAAGTCTTATCTTACACTTTCCTTGTTTGAACTTCACAATAACATTGTTTTAATATTTATTTATGTTATATGTGCGCATATCATGCTTAAAATTAATTAAAAAATCCTTCAAAAGCTTTGTATTTTGTACTTTTTTCCATGATTGCGCCGGACTGCATTTGGCGAAATGAATACAGACGCCAAACTGCTGTTGGCTACCTTTTACTCGGCGCGTTTCATCTGAGTTTTTCGTTTTGAGTCAAAATGTGTTAGTTTCAGTTATAAATATTTAGATAAAGCAATATTTTTCTGAAATCGTAGCTCACTAGATATCAGTCTCTGAAAAATATTTACTGGCATGAGTTGTTTCAAGCACTCTATGCAGAAGTTATTCAGCCGTTCAAAAATGTACGTGTTATTGAGGTGTAATTGAATATTTACTATTACTTTTGAATTTTTGCTTTTTTGTACTTGTAATGGTCCTTTGGTGTAGTGTGACTGATTTTTACGGGTTTTTTTTTTTGGGGGGGGGCACAAGAAAGATTTGGGGGGATTTTTCTTCTATCGATGGTTCCTTTTGAATTTCCAAACAAATATACAAAATAAAAAGATCTTGACACAAAATTGGGAGCACGTGCCCCTTTCTGTATATTCTAACGGCATAGTGTGCTGTAACCCATATTATCGCAACAAATCTACTAATAATACCTATTACTTTCCTCTTCGTTTCTTCCCCGTAAATGCATAATTTAAATATTTAAATCCTCCATGTTTCGCAGAAGAAAGTAGTTTACTTTAAACTCGTTTCTTTGCGAATTTACTTTGGCATGACGTAAATTTTATGGCATGCCGTATTTACTCGCGTAATAGTCGCACTTTTTGGCCATTTTTCTTGGAGAAATTAAACTATTATGCGAGGAAATACACTACACAATATTCTACACTCTAATGTTAAAACATTACTGGTATTGTAATAAAATAACTAAGTTACCAAAGACTTCCAGATTATCTGCCGTATGTTAAATAGTCCTTTCGTCAGTTACACACAAAAAAGAGACATTTTTCTTTTTATAGTAATATTTTTACAGACATAAATGAAGATCAAATACATGGCTGCGACTTTTATGTAGGGAAAATATTTTGACGATTTTTTCTGCTTCCAAACAGGGGTGCGACTATAATGCGAGGGCGACTACTACGCGAGTACACACGGTAGTTTTAATCTCACGCTATTTTTAATTTAAGAAGTCACGTTCCTGACTGCCGTAAAAGGAAAACCCAGTTAATTCACCCAGTTAGATTTTTTAACGAAGTAACATTAAAACTTACTAAATATTAAATTTAAAAATAAATCTTCTGTCAATTCTTAATATTTCACCTATCATTTAAACTATCTATCAGTATTATCGGTTTTTGAAATCAATGTAAATTACAGTCAGAAATGACCCATGCTCCCAATTGGAAACAGAGTGAAAATTGTATTAAAATCTTCCCCCCATTTAAAAAACTAATGTGCTTTAACTAACGCATTAGAAGACAAAATATGCAAAAGAACTGATATAAAATATGCCTGGATCTCAATGTGATCTCTAAAGGTTAACAACATTTAGAAGGAAAGAAAAGTAGAATTGTTCAGCACAAATATATGTATTTGTATACATTTAAAACTGACACATGAAGGGTCATTCCACCTCAAATCAAACACAAAACTGGAGAAAGTTCACCACACCAACTTAGATTTTCCTCAAATTTTATATTGATGATATATAGGCTAAGACATCAACAAATCTCAATTTTGAAGGTTCTACGATAATTAATTACCGAGAAATTAATTATGCAAATTTTTAAGTTTTCTGCAAGATGCGCCAACTTTCTTCTCAATTCCTTAAATAACTCCTTACCTGTAAAAGTTACTAAAGTGAAAGTTTGTTTCTAGGAGTAACTTTTTACGCTGATTCCAAAAATGTTATCGAAATTTGCGTATCTTCTATAGTTTATGCATGATCAGTACATTTGCTAAAAAACATCATGAATTTTTTTCGGCATGTCTGATCACAGACACATGTTTTAAATTTTTATATGTTGTTAAGTTGGAATAATCCTACATCCCAAAATAATTTCATCTTGGCTTTCTGCTCAGGAGCAGAGAAAAAAAATTGTATGTATGTACCTATATATGAGGATTTTCATATGCAATATTTATACTGAAGATGAGAAAATTCAGAAGCGTTAGTCAATTTTCCTATGTCTTTTAAATTGATATCTGAAGTTTAACTACTACTCCAGGCATTTGCAAAAACTAGAAAATACATAAAAGTGCTTGTATCGGAAAACGTAAAACAAACAAACAACAAAAATGCATGTCACACACAGTATTAAATTAAAAAAAAATTCTAAAGTTAAAATTTTGAATTACTTTTAATTTAACCCTGTTGTTTTTGGCAATCATCCATCAGCCAATAAATCTTTGTAATTCTGTATGACATTCAAGTCAATAGAAGGAACAAAGTTTATTGAAAGAATCGAATTCCTGTAAGTTACAGTACTTATTTACCTTTAACAGAATGCGAACAAAATTGTGCTTTGGCTAGTTTTGTGGATACAGCAATTTGAAATAGGTTTTACTGTATACTGTATTAAATTTTTATTGTTACAACAACTAGCATAGCAATGTCAGGCACATTGTCAAATTGCACATTTTGTGATATATTGCAAAATAAATGTCATGTAACCAGTTATTCACGGCAAACTTTTACGTCTACCCTCCTAGGAGGATTATATTCGAAATGTTCTGAAATAGATTCTTAGGCATTCTTGAGTGTTGTGTATTTTACAGCAAGAATTTTATCGATAGCTCTTTTCTTCTTTGAGATCCCGCAGAATGTGTGAAAAGAGCATTTTGGGCCTTTATACTCTATAAATTAAAAGTAATTCAAAATTTTAACTTTAGAATTTTTTTAAATTTAACACTGTGTGTGACATGCATTTTTTGCTGTTTGTTTGTTTTACGTTTTTCGATACAAGCACTTTTATGTATTTTCTAGTTTTTGCAAATGCCTGGAGTAGTAGTTAAACTTCAGATATAAATTTAAAAGACATAGGAAAATTGCCTAACGCTTCTGAATTTTCTCATCTTCAGTATAAATATTGCATATGAAAATCCTCATATGTAGGTACATACATACAATTTTTTTCTCTACTCCTGAGCAGAAAGCCAAGATGAAATTATTTTGGGATGTAGGATTATTCCATCTTAACAACATATAAAAATTTAAAACATGTGTCTGTGATCAGACATGCCGAAAAAAATTCATGATGTTTTTCAGCAAATGTACTTCTCATGCATAAACTATAGAAGATACGCAAATTTCGATAACATTTTTGGAATCAGCGTAAAAAGTTACTCCTAGAAATAAATTTTCACTTCAGTAACTTTTACAGGTAAGGAGTTATTTAAGGAATTGAGAAAAAAGTTGGCGCATCTTGCAGAAAACTTAAAAATTTGCATAATTAATTTCTCGGTAATTAATTATCGTAGAACCTTCAAAATTGAGATTTGTTGATGTCTTAGCCTATAAATCATCTATATAAAATTTGAGAAAAATCCGAGTTGGTGTGGTGAACTGCACTGTTTGATCTGACGTGGAATGACCCTGAAGTTATTCATGTGAACTTAATCATAATTTACTTCTACAACAACATTATAGGAAGCATGCTTGAAGAAAAAAAAATCAGTTTTAAATTATTTAAAAATCAACCAATAGCAATATTCATATAAAGTAAGGGTTTTATGAATGATGTACTACAAATATGAATTAATAAACAAAAACAAACAAACAGACAAAATGTAAGGGGAATAATAATACATTGTTATGTGACAGCACTTCAATTTGCTGCACTGTAGTTATTTCTCCGTACTCATTGCATCCATAATTGAACGACGATATTATGCATGCTCAGCGAAAAATAAAACTCTCCTGCTTCGCGAGTAACGGCCAACTGAGGGAAAACCGGTTGCCGTAGTTTGGATGATTTTTCTGCCGTGGATGATTTTCTGAGCATACGCAGTAAGACCGTGTCGTATCTCTACGAAGTTCAGTATCTCTAGTCAGGATGGAGCACAACTTTATTGCTTCTAGAACTTCGTAGAACAATCAGCTGTACAAAATTCACAAGCACAATTAAACAGTAATGTGCCTTTAACAGTCCGCTTAGATCAGAAGCTCTCACAAATGCTGTATTTCTCACACAAAATAAAACACTTTCACTGGCAAAAATTCAGTGAAAATATACGAGAGATAGCAATAACAGTCTCAAGACAGCAATCAAGAATTTACACACAGCACTTAAATTCAAAGCTTCATAAAAAGCGCGAACACCGCTCCTATCACAGGGCAAAGCAAGCGTACTCACTCTCTCAAAGCTTGATGCTTGATCAACACTGAACTGGGGCTTTCTCTACACTGGTATTTATAGCTAGCGCAGAAGCCACGAGAAACTTCCAGAAGAGTCTATTTCTCGAGGATTCCACACAATGCGGGAATTTTGATTACGTCACAGAAGATAAATGCTAGGTTTTTATGTGTTTTTAATGCAGGAAAACCAACTTTCAGGCCCCATTGGGAAAAACGCGCCAAATGACCAAAATTTCGCCAAGCTTGGCGACTTATGGCGAAATATCGCCAAATTTGGCGCCAAAAATAAGTCCCAAAAAGTGAAGAAATCAAGGCCCTAGGACCAATATTTCTCGAGATTTCTAGAAACTCCATAGAAAAACAAGGAGAAAACCGAAACCTCCGTATCTCCGGTTCTAGTGGATCGATTTTGATGCAACAAAAAGCAAAATTTAACTTTTTGAAACGTAGAATATGAATTTTGAACTATTTTAAGCCACAGAACAAAGGGTTGCCCCGAAAATTCGTAATAATATGTTGTTCATCTCTACCAAGGAAAAAAAAAAAAAAGATGTCTGTGTGTGTCTGTGCATCTGTCTATCAGTGGAATTACGGACAAACAGCTGCACGTACATACACCGCATTCTGTACAATGAAAGTCCTAAACATGAAATTATGCGCCTCGAAACGATTTCTTAAAAATGCTGAGTGATTTTTCACTGATAGTCAGCAATAGGAAAAATATAATATTTACAAGAAAACGGTCGTTATATCATGGGATAGAAAAGAAACTTTTCTTTCAAAAACAGTTGTGTTCTAACTGTTTAATTTAATTTACTGACTTTTGAGATGTTTTTTCAAAGAAACTCCACATTTATCATGACACTTTGACGTCACGGGTTAAAAACGCATTCAAAATCAATTCAGATTAACAAATTATGACGTAAAAATCACGCCACGAAATTAGTCAAGAAATCTAAGATTTCCGATTTACGTAAAATTAGGTATTGATAAAAATTCAAGGTTGTTTATGTGTTATTACAAATTTTCCTACAGGCAAATCCCGAGATCTATCAGTCAGAATGTTATTTAAATCCTTTCAGATAATAAAATGCACACATAGGCCTTTATTGATAGGTAAACAATAAAAAGATATGAAATAGGAGATTTTTTACAAGTTTAACGTAAAACAATATTTTGAGTTTAATTGGCTGATTCACCATTTTAAAAGATTTTTCTTTGCGTTGTCTTGTCCACGAAAGCACTGAACTGTTCTGCATTAACAGATACAATGGTTTAAAATTAAATAACAAGTATTTTATAGGAGAGCAAAACTCGGTTGCACCTCTGCTATCGATAAGAGCATAGTACGCATGTGTAGCTCCGGGAAAGTTGAAAATTCTGTTGCTATACATACGGTGGAAAAAATTCAAAATAACTACAAGAGCTTTAAAAATCCAAGCATTTTTAAAGTGCCAGTAGATTGATGTTCAATTTGTTTCATACGTAATTTCATTTTTTTAACTGAGAACTCTTAGAAAATTATTGTAGTTTTCATTTTATTATTGAATTTGCCAGCTTAAGGTTGGTATGCATAATGAATTCCTACAGACTATGGAAATTAATATGATGAACATAGTATGAAATTGATAACCGATTTTAAACTATAATCTGACGTAAATCTGTCATCATTCACGATTAAGAAATAGCATCAGAAACACAGTGACGGCAACGTGATTTACGCAAAAATTAGGTCACAAGACTTTATTTTTGCGACAGCCATGACAGCAAAAAATTAAACTACGAAACATTGAGTGTTTCGTGTAGATATTTCTGTATCTACGATATCAACAGTATTTTTAAACATTTTTACATAGCTGCCAACTTTCACTTTTTGTAACGGTAAAAAAATTACACTTTTACAAAAGTGATTAATTATATCCCCTAATGTTGGCAGTTATGTTTTCATAAAGTAAAATTTTACTTAGGTGTTTCACAGAATGATTGCTATTATGCATCTTCCAAGCTTTAGGAAATAAGACAAAATAAAAAAAGGTTGTCCACATTACGTGATGTTGTTTTAGAACGTAAAAATGAACAAACAAAACCTTACTCTGAAGAAATGAAGCATTTTTAAAGTGAATATATTTGTTTGCAAAACGCTTTTAACATTCTTTTTGACTGCAAGTACCGCTGACATATTTTTATGGTATCTTTTCGCAGTTACGCTATACATACATAGTTAAGTATAAGCGCTATACATCCGAAGTTAGTATTTATAAGGAAAAATTTATATCGAGTCAAATGCATACTTTTTTTTTTGGGGGGGGGGAGAGTCAGCAACAACGGAATTCGTTTCATTTATATGAGTTTTTAAAAATATTTTATTCCTTCCGTGCGAAAAACGAGTATGCAACTAGTATTTGCATAAGAAACTCTCCTGAGAAGACATCATGAAGTTTTTAAATTATTATTTATCCATTTAATTAAAAAAGTAATAAAGCTATTAAAATGCGCTTGATATTAGTTCTTGTTCAATTAATTACAAATATTAAATACATTGCTAATTCATAAAGGTGCTTTTTATTTTATCATTTATTTAAAAGTTTTATTTTTAAGAAATCATTTTCTTATTTGCGGAGAAGATCGGAGTAATTTGTCTGTTTATTGAAATCTGTTGGTTTAAATCTACGATATTTTAGCTTTACATTTTGTGAATTTCTTTTTGTTGGAAAAATTACACTTTTCTTAAGTGTGAGAGGGAATGACTTCATTGGAGACTGTTTCAAAAATTAGATAAAATTTTCTAATACAAATTCCTAATACCTTCTAATCACAATGCATTCAACCATTTTTTAGCGACTTTCCAGAATTATCGAAACTGCCACGCTAAAAGAGCTTAGTGGTTTAAGTAATAAAAACTTGATTTGTAGTCAATAATTTATCTGCAGTCAAAAGTATATGGTTCGGAAAAATCGAGATACAGGACTTTTAAAAAGGATTCTAGTTTATTTATGAAAATAATGGTTTATGATCCGTGATGTTGATTACTTTTCAAATTAAAAGCTTCAACGTTACAAATTTGCTTGATTTCCATCTAGTTTTATTACACTGTAGGAAAGAAATAATTACATTACCTGCACGAATAACAAAATTAATTGCTACAAGAGCGGTGAAATTGAAATTCTTATTTACTAAAAGAAAATCTGGAATCCAACTAAGTTTGAAAAGAGGAATTCCCATTTAAGAAATTAACTCTTTGAAAGGAGTTGGAAATTTAGAAATAATTTATACTTTCCTGTCTATTAATGGGTTATTTTAAAAGACAGTTACCAAAAAGAAAAAAAAATGCAGAGTTCAATAGTGTAAGAATAAGTATATTATGGTGATACATGTTCACATCAGTTTCTATGAATTTTAATCTTGCTGAAAAATACGTTCGTTAAGACGAGTGTATCAAACCTCGACATTAAATGTACAGCTACAGGGAAATATGCAAAAAAGTCTTTTCAAAGCAGAAATCGAATATGAGGAAGTCATGAAAAATCAAAAACAACATTGACAACAACAAAAAAAAAATCTGTAGGTGTGCTTAATCAATAAGTATTTAAAAACAAGTTACATGAATGAATAAAATAAAACAAAATTATTTTTAACCGATGAAAATTTAAAGTATGTGCAAATTGAAAATTGCCCTAGAAAACAAATATTGTCATAATTTAATTCAAAATTATATAATACACGTTTACTTTTCAGAGTTCGATATATTTTAATTATCGTTCGATTATGAACTAATTGCCCTTCGGCTCTATCCTAGAGGAATTTAAATTCAATAAGCAGTTTAGTAAAAATGCTAAGTGTTTATAATTAAAGTTCACTCGTTACAAGGTATTTGAAAAGAAACCATTACATTAGTCTATCGCAAGGTTTTCGGGATTTCATTATAAGGCGAAAAGAAAATCTTCGAATAAGTTCCATAAATCATCTTTCAAGGAGAATTATTGATTCTAAAGTTTGAACAAAATCTTACGTTCCAATCTGCCCATGATCATGCATAATACTAAGCTCTCTTGAAAGGTCACATTTTGTAAGCATTCCTTCACAAAATCACATTTTCATTCCTAGTGTGAGTGTTTCAACTGAAATATTTTATTAATTAAAAATTATATCATTAGGCTAGTAGTACTTATTGCCAATTTTTGAAAATATTCAAAAATCCAGGTTTTATTTGTAAACTAGAATATAAAGGGCGTTGTGCAGGCAATTACAACGGCAACAACGCGATTAGCAGAACTGCCAAGTCTCCGGCTTTTTTCGGAAGATTTCCCACCACTAATTTTTACTTACAAACTCATGCCTCAAATAAGCCCAAGTATTTAATGCAAAATAAAACTGTCTAAAAATTGTGGTGGGAAATCTCCCGGAAAAAGCCGGAGACTTGGCAGCTCTGGATTAGACATATTTTGCAAAAAGAAAACATTTAAGTCTACACTCAATATATTTAATCCTCGTCCACTTCAAATAAATAACTTCATATTGAATTTTCATTATATACCAAAATTGGAATTGTATTTTCTTCTAAAAGCGTTCGAAAACTTTTTTCATTCGAAATATTTCGTTTCGCTAGAAACATCTCATCTTACACCAATGTTTCATGCAACGAAAACATTTTATTTGTGAAAAGGAATTGCGAAATCTAGGAAAACTATTTTAAATTAACTGGAATCGTAGTTTTCCCTTCAAAGATTGATAACCGTGATTTCAGTATGACGTAATTTTCATTTTCGACAGTTAACTTTGTCACGGAAATGATTAATTTTTATACTCTCAGAAAAAAATGGAGCTTAAATTTGCGAAAAATTGTTTAAAAATTGGGGAACAGGTGGATTTTCAGATTTTTACATTAGCACAGATTGTTATGTATAATTATGAAACATTTCAAGCAGATCGTACAAATTGTGTAGATGTTATTGCGCTTTTTGTGTTTGACTTTTTAATCTTTTGGAATAATGGTAGTAAAAGTTTTATTTTGGAGTGGTTCCCCGGAATTGTTAGAGAATTACTGAATCAGTGAGTCAGGGATCAGTGTAACTATATAGTAGAATAAAAATCATTTTGCAACATTTGTTTCAATACAACAAATATTTCTTCTGAATACACAGAAATCCATTCTAATTCTATATAGTTTCATATACTTAAGGCGCCTGCGTACTGTCGGAGGGAATTTTTTTTAATAATTGAAAAATTGCTAATTTATGTGCATAATATAATAGAATACAGTTAAAAACTGTGAATAACATGAAAAAATATGCAAATTTTAAAATATTTTGATATTTAGGCTCAAAATATACATAAAATTTGAGAAAAAAAAAGCACTTTACCAAAACATCATAAATCAAATTTAAAGACAAATAATTTTATTCTATAAATTTTATTTTGATTATTGAAAGTTCTTTAAGGGAGTGAACTAAAATCAAAACTATAACCATGTTATTTAATATTTTAGAGAAGTTAACATTTCACGCGGTGAAAAATCACGAATATACATGACAATTCATAACTTCTATTGACAAAATAATAATAATAATAATAATAATAATAATAATAATAATTTAACTAGATTCATCGCAGTACTTCAGTCCCTAAAATGACTCCTCAAGAGTATTTTGTCAAAGTTTCAAAACATTGCATTAATAATTTTTTGAGTTATGATGTTTTGCAATAAAGCAAAATCGCAAAAATCTCATTTTGATAAAAAGCAGAAAATAGAAACAATTACTAAATCTTACCTAATAAATAAAAAAATATTTTTAGAATGCTCCTGATTTGTACAGCTCGCACTCTCTATTATTATGAACCATGATCTTTTGTTTTCTAATTGCTTTTAAAATTTTTCTACGTTTATGTGCACTTGGGGTTGCATGGCGCTTTGAATTGGTCATTCGAAAGACATCAAGCTGTCGATATCCTGACATGGTAAATTACCCAGAATTTGTGATATTTAGTTCTGTTAAAACTTTTAGACAGTCTTGATAGCCTTCATTAAACTGTATTCCTCTATATACGCCCTCAATTTCACAGTTTTGTTGCCACAAATATTTAACACATTCTAAATAATTTGAAGGTTTCTATTTTATTTTTTATGCTCATTTTATAATTAGTAACAAAGTTTAATACTCATATTAGGTAAAATAGTAATGTAAACAAACATTTACGGTTCACTTCTGTCGCCAGAATCCTACTTCCGGTTTCGAAATCTTCCAAGTGACTTCTATTAAAATTCTAAACATGATAGAAAGAAAATTCAAACGGATTTAGAAAGCTAATAAATTAAGCTTTAATAAAAGCAAAAAAAATAAAATAAATAAAAATTGCATTTTTGACCGAAAATAGGATTTTAAAGGTAGGCAGGCACCTTCTTCTGTTTAGTCTGTAGTAATGCCATTTATAGATGTTCTTTTAATCTAAAAGGTCCGTAGATAATTTCTGGAAGGACAACAGGCGTATGTAGCTGGTACTTTTAGAGCTGGGAGAATTAAATTTGACCCCGACAAATTAGACATTCGAGCTTCCTTCAAAAGTTACGAATTGAAACCACAAATGTACTTAGGAAACATTCAACGTGTGTCCAAATAAACTTTTAATTTTTTTTCGCGTTTTACCCAGTTTATATTTTCTCAACCGATATCTGTCAGACTATTTCAAACGCATATTATGCAATTATATTATAGCATTTGCATATCATCAATAAATATATATGAACACATAAAAGTTGAATTTTGAATAATACCTCCTCTCCTATTTTATAAATAAAAATGAAATTCTGTTTGTTTGTTTGTTTGTGGATTTGATTCATATACAAATCCACAAAAATGGACCTATCGGCCTGAAATTTAGCAGAGATATGTAAAATAATATAGAATAAATCGTAGTCCACTTTAAAACTTTGAAAGTCCACCCGTTCCCGGAATTTAAGAGATTTTTTATGCTCTCCACGCAAAAAGCTTTCCGTAATTGTAAAAGGAGTCAACAGGCCCATGTTGACATAGGCGGTAACACATTTCAGAACCAACATAAAATCATTTATAAACAGTTTAATTTCAATATTTCAGAGTTAGAGATTTTATAAATGAGTTATAATACTTTATGGTTGATATATATATATATGTGTATATATGTGTGTATGTACTAATCAAAATCTTACAGGAAGTAATAATAAATAAAATTGTACTATGATTACACACATAACTTTAGGGTAACATTTTGCTTTATTGTACATTTTGTTTAGATCAAATTATTTTTTAAATCTTAGCTATTCTGAAAAGAAATTTTCTATATCTATATCTGTTGTATACTGCATGATTCAAATTTTATGGAGGAAAGTACTTTTATACACTAAAATAAGTATTATTAGTAACATCACCGACTTAAAAAAAGGTCACCAGTTTAGTAGCCATTTTGTCAATTTTAGTTCCCAAAATAGTAACATTTTTGAATGATTTTGTAGTTAAGAAATAAACATGCTTAATTTAGCTTCATTTAAGAAGGATTGAATAAAATTATAAATTTAAAAACTTCATATATATATATATAACAGAACATATAATACATTTATTTTTATAGCACGATTAAAAAAACAGATTAGAATGTTTACTGAAAGCTCAGTAGCAGCTAAAAAAAAAAAAAGGGAGTTGACAAAAACCAACACCAGATTTTCAAATGAATCGCCTGGAGCGAAAACTTGAAAATAGTAAGAAAATGACGTTTTTTGGCTAAAAAAGTCGCCTAATCTTTAAATTAGTTGCTAAAGTCACCGGTGGATACCGTTTGTACATAAAAACAGTAAAATTAAAAATTTATCTGTAATATTTTCCCGACTGTTTAAAAAATGTAAAATCCAATTGTAAAACTTAGAAATCCACTTTCTGTATCCATAACCAGCAAGATATCACTGCAGAAGCAAATCTTATTATAATTATTATTGCTCCTAACAGAAATATCTTACTAGTCTATAGCAATAATCTTCTCGAAAGTCTGCAACAACAACCGGAAAAACTGTATCCTAAAAAGCATATTTCATAACTGGCTTCCCGCTCAACATTTCAAGATTTGTAAAACGAAATGAAACATCAAAAGAAAAAAGAATGGGTTACTATACTCAAAATCGACACGAAAACTCGCCAATCTTCAAATGCATAAAAAATTCAATTGTACTTCGTATAAATAATCTGAATTAATATAGCCAAATCCGCGATAACAGTTCGAATTCTTGGTGCCTTATCGTGCAACCGTGAGATATTAGTTGACCCTGGGTAGAATATACTGACCTCTTGCTTCCCGTGAGGAGGCCCGTAAAAGGGTCTGAAATAGAACATTTGATTCGAGAGTAATTGTAATAAAAATTATTGGAATATTGTATGAAATTTAAATCGACAATAAATTAATTTAAAATTATTCAATTGAAAATATTCTAATCTTACCTGACAGTACATTGCGTTTAGCACCAGTAATTCATCTCAAGTTATGCAAATATTATTAAGTAGATTACTCTGAAAGAATGCGATTTAAAGTTAACTTGATTAAGTTTATTTTTAAAAACATATTCAATAAAACATTACAAGGAGATATGCATATCAAATTTCTAAGTTACACAATACTATCTATTTGAAACAACACAATTCTTAAGTACCTTACACACCTTCACTATTGAACAAAATTTATCAAATCATAATTTTTTGAGTTTTACTACCTGCTACACAGGAGAAGGATGAGGCATCTTTGGAAAGGATATCACGTTCACATGTGACCACCTTGACCACCTGAAAAAAACACATTTTTTTCTTCATGATATTTTCACAAACACTTGTAAAACACATATTTCACTAATCTGAATTACCAAGAATACAGTCAGCACTTATGCAAACAGAAATTTAAACGGTTGTGCTGGATTAAAAAAGATGAACTCCATCAGAAGCTTTCAGATAATAAACGCACGTGGATCACACAATTTTCTTCACAAATACATTTTCTTTATCTCATGGTAACACACAGGGTAAAAAAGTTCTCTTTCTCAAATTCATATACTGCTGCGTTTAGACACAAATTTTAAAAATATAAACTTCATTTTTCACAAGCAAAAACTTCAAATTTTAGGCTTCACCGTCGAGAACGCAGACACACACACACACCAAACCCAAAAAAATTACGTGAACTGATTCCACCGGAAAAATGTTTTTCCCGCTCAGTTCGTTGTTGCCAGAAACAAAATCAAAAATAATCCTCGCTGCTAACACGGCAAACCGGAGAGAAGTTGCTTTGCTGTTGTCATTCCGGCTGCGAAGCAAAACTGGTTCTGGCACCTGCTGCTTTGGAGGTCGGTGCGGGGTTTTACTAACTCGTGTATCGGCGCTTGCTTTGCTTTGGTCCTTTCTTTGTTGGTAAACAGTTCTGGCGTAGTTCTGGCATTGTCACAAGATTTATTTTTGTGACAGTAATCGAAACAGATTGAAAGAAATAATATGTAAATACTGGTTTATTGCTAAATTTCTAACAAAATAGCTGCAGGAGCTCAAATTTGTTTTATTGTAAATTTGAGCATTAATTACCTAATTTATATTTAAAAATTAAGTAATGTTTTGTTTTACCCCTGCTATATTTAATTTAATAAAAAATGTCAATAGAAGCAATTATGTAGGCTGTTAAAATTTTTAATTTAATCTAAAATTCTCTGAAGTAAAAAAGACTACAGGAGCTGAGCTCTCATACAAAACCCTGACTGGTCTTCGTGTAATACTCTCTAACATATTTCTGCACCCTAATTCGGTAGATTTTAAAAGGGGCTTAACGTAGAAAAAAGTCTCCCAATATGTTTTTCAGGAAAAGTTTAGTAAAATTGTAAAAAATTAATATAAATTATAAAAATGTTAAGATTAAAATTCATAATTCTGTACAAAGTGGGGGGTTATATACTGTCATATACAGAGTGGAGGTTCCACTGTCTGTGTAGTAAACATTTTTATACATACTGAACTCGTTTGTATTATTTTAGTTTTTAGTACTAAAATATTTGAAGGCATAATATGAACTTCTACCCTTACATCCCCCCCCTCAAAAAAAAAAAAAATCTTTGCAGTGACCCTGCCTTTGGGTGCCCGGAACTTATATTCCCTAACACTTCTACACCGTATGAATGTGAAACAATATTATTTAATTAAAATAACGAAATTTTATGCCAACACTACGAAATATATACAGGTCCATTACTGCCAAATAGTGCTGGCCTGGTACATTTTAAGCAGTACCTCGCCGTTACTAGTTATGTACCGGCGCATATGCACTTTTCAGGCACTGGTACTCCTGTGACTTCCGCTCACAGGGCGTGACGTGGCCACTGACGTAAACTTTTACAAGAATATATGTATTTCATTATTTCCTTACACAGACTCCGGTTACAATTCTGAACTCTTGTACTTTTTGGAATAATAACTTTTTTTATAAATGATATTATTTTTAAATGAAATAATTTATTTTTAAAATTAATAACTTCAACTATAGTCCACTACTTTAAAACTATTAGTTTTAAAGTAGTAGCGACTAATATGAGATTTTATCATATTAGTCGTTATCACTTTAGCATTTGCTCATTAAATATTTGAAATAAGGTATCACTCAAAAAAATGTGATTACAAATAAGTTTGTTTGCTAAGTCGCAAAGAACAGTCACTATGACGTCACAACAACCGGCAGTCACAAATCAGTCCTGCAGTGACTTCACAAAGCGATCACTTAGTGACCGATCGCACGGTAGTCACAGGGTGACTTCACACTGACGTCACCTGGTGACTGGTCGCAAAGAACGGGTCGCAGTGACCACACAGTGGAGTCTCATCACTCACAAGTCACAATGTAACTAGTTTGTGACAGTTGTGACCCTCTGTGACGTTACAGCGACTGTTTTGTGACCATCTGTGCTATTAGGGTATATATAATAACACTGCTTATAGATAAAAATGAATATTGGTATGTGGTTATGAGGTTGAAAAACTCCAGCACCGTTGAGCAGCGTTGCACCATGAAATTTGGTTCACCTAAGTCTTTTATGATGGAGAAGGTTTTTATGCTATCCGTTTTCCTTAACTTGCCACTTGATGCCGCAGCATAACCTCGAGTTCTATTCCGTTTAGCCGTTTGCTATGCGAATATCGTCCAACCGATTTCGATGAGATTTGGTACACGCGAATATTAGAACACGGAGAATATTTTTCACTATCCCTTTTGCTGTAACTTGCCGCTAAATGGCGCTGCAACGCATCAACTTCTATACCGTTCGACCGATTGGCATACAATTTTTTATACTTACACATTTGAGCAGGAAGAATATATTCTAACTGCGTTCCTTTTGATGTTACTCACCACTAGATGACACGGCAATGCATTATTATTTTAACTCGCCACTAGATGACGCTGCAGCAGGCCAAATTCTTGACCATTCAAACGATCGCTATGAAAATAAGTATATAGTTATTTGAACAATGAGAATATTTTGGCGTTATCCATTTTGCTATAACTCGCCACTTGACTGCGCTGTAGCAAATCATTACTTTAATTAACCACTATATGGCCCTGCAGTGTATCATTTCTTGACTGCGCAACTGATCGTTATGAAAATAAGTATACATAGATATTTGAACACGGGGAAGAGTTTCGCGTTAGATGTCGCGTCAACACATGAACTTCAGGGCTGTCCAGCCGATCATCCTGAAATTTCGTATTCATCGATATCTGAATGCGAAGAATATTTTCGCCGTATCCGTTTTGCTAAAACTCGCCACTAGATTGCGCTACGCCGCATGGCCTTCTGCACCGTACAAACGATTGCCTTGAAATTCGGTGTGCATGGTTATTGAACACAATATAATGCGATATCCATTTTGCTATATCTCTTTATTACAATAAATAGTAATCGCCACAAATCGTAATATCAAAAAGTCCATTCATTCCCGTGCGAAGAACGGGTACTTCAGCTAGTACTTTATAAAAGTAAGTCCATATAAAACGTTTGTAAAAGGCTCCTGTGATATGAGCTGAGAAACATAGTTGATGTATTTCTGTTAGAAGATTTACGGGAATTTTTAGACTGGTACAAATAGTTACCGGTACAAATAGTAATTGAGTTACTGATACAAATAGACTCATTTCAGTATCGTTCTTTATCAGTTTTTCTTTCAAAAAGAATTATCATTCTGTAAATGAATTTGGTTTAATATATATATTTAGAAATACGGCTCAAAATTTAATCAAATAAAAATTACCTGATGCACAAGGAATGGCTTGATATATGAACTGCGATCGATCAGGGTAACTTTACATGTAACAAGAATTACATTTATTACACGTTATACTACTTCAATAAAAATTTGTATTTCAAAGAAAACAAAGTATTCACGAAAAAATAAATAAATATGAAGGCATTACAACAACAGGGTAGTCAGTATTCCGGTAAAGCTTCTGCCTTTTGCCTCTAAGTTTTAATACCAGAAACAATGCATGGGTGCCAAGTATTACGCAATACAATTAGCCACTTGTGAACGGTAATTCTCTGTTTAAAATGTAGCATAATTTCAGTTAAAGGCATGGCACGATAACTGTTTTCGAAAATTATTTTACAAAATCACTGTTTCTAAAAAGTAGCTAATTATATTCCGGGATACTTGGCACCTATGATAATGAAACTACGTTGATGCATTATACCGAAAAATCATTGCTCAGATGTCTACAAATTAAGTTAATTTACTTTTAACCCTTTAACGCTCAGTGGTCCCGCTCTGGGAACACCCAACTCTGACGTTTTGGCTGTTGCCAGTCACGAAGTATAGATTTGATTTCTATAAAAATAATTGCGGGTGACATAGCTCCATGAGAATCCTTTACATTTTTAACACGTCATTTCCCGTAAAAAAATGGTCACGATTATTTTTAACAGCACTGACATCTGCTGTAAAATGGAAGAATGCGAGAATAGCTCCATAGATTGCCCAATGCTGAAAAAAGGACAGCCGTTGCCATCGCTCCACTTAACTACCAGCAAGATGGCGGACGATCGAAACGTTTATCGCGCGCCACCGATCTAGAGACCCTTTTGTGACGACAGCTGGCTGTGCACGGCTGCCCTTTTTTCAGCATTGGGAAAGGGTTGCGCCTCAAAGGGTTAACAGAGCTTCTTGAAATAATACAAAGCAAAATTAAATTTAAAAAAGAAAGACTGGACGCATGCGATGAACGAAACACCAACTGCCACAGAAAATTGAAGACAAGAATTACGAAACAATCCATGTAAAAAAAATATTGTGTTCGGCAACACAAATCAATATGCAAAATTTTTGATTAATCGCTCTAACATTAGCCGTTTAGCTCGGATGGTTTGTCACAAAACATCATAAATATGTCATTAAAACAAAAAATAGAATTTTAACTAATTTCGTGTTTTTACAGGCAGAGGCTCAGACGTTGGGATCACCGATTTTGATGAAATGTTTATGGGTTATAGGGGACCCATAGTAAAGTAAAATGCCAAAGAATTAGCCGTCAACTTTCCCTTATTTTCGAGAAAATCCATTTAAACATTTGATGTACCCTTGTATACCAATTATTTGAAAATCGTTTGTGCTCTCCGTGACGCCGTGGTTCCGCCTTCGGCCAGAGATCGAGTGGTCCTTGGTTCGTATCCGATTGAAACCGCTCTGCTCTTTCATTCTTTTTCCTCCCTTAAAAATTCATAAAACAGTTTCAAATGATTGTGTAAAAAATATATTGTGACTTATATATTTTTTACACAATCATTTATTGTGAGTTTGTAAACTTTTAGTTATAAACCTCTTTGTTGTGTATATATTTGATAATTTACTAATACTTTTAGGACCAGGGAAGAATGATAAAAATGGAAATGCTTCTTTCTTCATTTTGAATGATGCAATTATTGTTTAAAGTTTACCATTCAGTTAAAAGGTGTTTCACACATGTAATTACAATTAGAAATTCAATGTAGGAAAGGTCAAATAAATCCAGAAATTTATGACAAAATATTTTTATGATGATGTAAGTAATTCATCCTGCCCCCTAGAAGTAATCCCACTTAAATGTACATCACTTTGTCAACCATGTGATGATCAGTTTTACTAGCCCCCCCCCCCTCCAGAAAAATAAATAAATAAATACAAAATTATAAAATTTTCCATACTTCATGCAAAATAAATGGGAATTAGTAAGAGAAGATGTAATGAAAATTCATTAAGTCATGTATTCTCTATTATCCACGCATTCTTTTCTGAAATCTTAAAACATGCATGGTTTGCAGCAAAATTTATTTCATAGAATAGTGCTTATTCAATAAATCATGTCAATTTTCTAATGCGTGTGCCATTTTAACTGTTTTATGAAATTTTAAGGGAGGAAAAAATAATGAAAAAACAGTGCGGTTTCAATCGGATACGAAACAGGGACCTCTTGATCTCTGGCCGAACGCGTAACCACGGCGCCACGGATAGCACAAACAATTTTTCAAATAATTGGTATATAAAGGTGCATCAAATGTTCAAATGGAATTTTCTCGAAAAAAAGGGAAAGTTGGCGGCTAATTCTTTGGATACGAAATTTCTTTGGATACGATGGCATTTTACTTTACTATGGGTCCCCTATAACCCATAAACATTTCATCAAAATCGGTGGGATCACCGTCTGAGCCTCTTCTTGTTAGTTAAATTTATACAAACTAAATATCTTTATTTTGTATTTTAAAATATTTGTCTATTGCAATTAATTATTTCTAATTCACATTTGAGAAAAAATCCATTAAAAAGATATCTTCTCACGATTTCTTGGGGATATCGCTACAACCACGCAGATTGCGTATTGCATGGAGGCTTTATCTATAGAACTTTCGAATTTCTTATTAGCCATCTACACCACCGTGGCGGACGAGATATACAGACTATGGTGCTGACATTTAAGTCTAATCCCTTTCCGCTCGAAAATTCGTGTGACCATCTTAGTCCGAAATATCCTTACTAAAATGGTCACATGACTCTGCAAGAGCAAGGGGCGGTCGAAATGACAGCGCCGTAGCCTGTATACCTCGTAAACCCAGCCATGGCAATTGCGTTATGAGATATCAAAATAACCACTTACTTTTAAATTCCAAGTTAATCCAGAGTTGAAACAATTCCAGGCATACAATTATCCACTCTTTGTAAACACTACATTTTTCCCCCTTAAAGCATACAAGTCGCACGTTGAACTCGGTACATTTGCTATTTTCTGAGATAAAAATTACTGTTTACAAAAAGTGGTTAATCATATGCCCGGAATTGTTTCAGCTATGTTAATCATGGCTCATAAACAACCAATAATTCAAATATATCTCATACAAAAAAGTTCTAAAATGTTCAGTTATTAAAAATTAAACATATCCCAAAAGTCATTGTAGACTGCACGATTATTTAAAAAATATACAATCTTCAAAATAACTTATCTTGAATCAATTTAAAATTTAAAAAAGAAACAAAAATTCTGTAGGTGAAAATTAAAAGTTCTATTTTTCTTTCTAAAATGAGTTTAAAAGTATTTGTATATTTCTATTTTGTCTTTTGTTTATTTTTTACCTTTCGAAGAAAAGATGAGTCTTTGAAATATATTTTAAACAGAATGCTTCGTTTTAATAATTTCTCGGACTGAAAACTCTACTTTTCCTATTCGTTAATTTGAATTTTTAAGTTTTAGCAAGGCACTACGAGAATTATAATGATTAAAAAAGAGAGAAATCTCTGGAGAGACAGCTTTTTGAAAAAATATATTCATCAGAAAATGCTATAGGGATTTTTTAAAAGCCTGAAATAAGCATAAAGGTCTATATACAAAAAAGAGAATTAGAGTGAGAGAAAGTAAAAAAATGCATAAGACTGTATCTGCAGCATTTCCTAGAAATGATATCCTAGAAAAAGTTTTGAGGCTTCAAATAAGCATAGCAATTCATTTTTTATTCTTAAATAAACAAATATATATGAGGCAATTATAAGGGTCATTCAATAAATAACTCTAAAATTTTCTATTTCAAAGTAATAAACTTTAACAAAGTTTGTACTTATTTCACTGCCATCCGATGCACATCATTTTTGTAATCTTGCTGGACAAAAGTCAATTTTCTTACCTTTTGCCTCTGTACAAATTTTTACTTTTTTATAAGATACCATATTTCATGAAACTAAAGTTCATTTTCCAGACAATTGCTCGGAATATTAAATAATTGATCGGATAGGCAGATCATTTGCATTCTGCCATTCACTTGTTCCATGTGATAGTATCATTTATCTTACTTTGATCGAAGAATATATTGCGCTTCTGTGTGACATAACTGCCAACAATTCCGGAATAAAATTAACCACTTTTTGTCTTAGAATGTATCAAAATTTCTGAGTTCGGTCGATACGTTCTATGATTTGATCCGGCCCCCTAAATTTACGGCTGAAAAAGTTAATTTTTATCTTAACCAACGAAATCACTCGGAAAACGTGTTCAACGGAAAGTTACAGGATTTTAAAAAGATAGAAGGTGACTTAAATTATTTTCTTCGGCATTCGCTGTATATTGCAAGGAGATTCAAGTGGAACTTGAAATAGTTGAACTATGATCCAACAATTCTCTAGCAGTTTAACAATTCACCAATGCTTGATTTCAATAAAATTTTACAGAAGTCTCGATTCCCAATTTGATAAAACACGCTGAGAAAATTATCTCGATGCTTGGGTCTTCATACATTTGCTAACAGGTGTTTTCATCAATGAGTCTCCGTAAAAGCAAATTGAGGAATAACGTGACCGACGATCATTTTGAAAGCGATTTACGAATTACGTATAGTAACTCGGAGCCAAATTTCAGCGAGATAATTATAGAACAGTTAAAATTTTGTTTCATTTCTCACATGGGCACAGTACGTGCAAACAATAAATAAAAATGTAAATCTATTTGGCCACCTAAATATTTTAATTATTTTATATGGCCCTTCCCTAAATCTATTTCTCCATCCCTGCTCTAGATATAAGAAGTCTTACAGTTGAAGTTTTGACGTCATCACAGTTTAGTTTTCAAAAAGTAAAATTCTGCGGCGAAGGGTTGGCCCAACCAACACCTCCTAGATATACAAAGCCTTACAACTGCTACGTCACACACCTCCTAGATATACAAAGCCTTACAACTGCTACGTCACAAAGCTTTGACGTCATCATTTGACCTACATTTAAAAGTTTGATTTTGAGAAAATAAAGCTATTAAAAATTTCTGGTGAATTCACCCTTGATTGGGAATATTTTAATAATTTAAGATAAAAATATAATTTTACGATAAATGGCAGTTTTTACATAACTATTTAGATAATATTATAAGGAAATAGATCAAACTGAATAATTTTGTATGAGAAAGATGTTTTAATTTTAATGTTTAATATAAGATATTTTCTAATATTTGTAGCATTTACCAGAAATTTTTAATAGTTTTATTTTATGAAAATAAAACTTTTAAATGTAGGCCAAACGATGCCGTCAGTGGTTGGTGACGTGGGAGTTGTAAGGCTTTCTATATGAAGGAGGCGTTGGGCCAACGCCTCCTTCATATAGAAAGCTCATCGTCTTGTTTATCAGCGAAAAACAAATTCGCAATTTTAAAAAGGTTTTACATTAAGTATCGTATCATGATATTATTTTGAGAAATAATTTTTGAAAACCGTATATTTTATTTTTGTAAAAGAACGTGGCTTTTGAGACATACAGGCTACGGTGCTGACATTTTATCCACACCCGTTTATCCCCGAAGAGTCACGTGACCAAGGCGATGTAAACATCTTAGTCGAGATAACTAGAGTAAGATGGTCACACCCCCAGGTCACATGGTTCTTCGAGGTCAAAATGATGTGACCAAAATTTTAGCACCGTTGCCTGCATATGCCGT
Source organism: Cheiracanthium punctorium (assembly GCA_038373885.1). Taxonomy (NCBI): domain Eukaryota; kingdom Metazoa; phylum Arthropoda; class Arachnida; order Araneae; family Cheiracanthiidae; genus Cheiracanthium; species Cheiracanthium punctorium. The sequence goes on along the minus strand of JAWZYV010014928.1, from coordinate 1,797,034 downwards.
CAACTACGACAACAGACGTAATTTCGTGGTCTTTCACTCAACAAAAATATTCCCTTGAAAAAATCTGTATTACAATGATGTAACGAGGTACTGATATTATTAGAAATTAGCAATCGCTGCCAAGAAAATTTTATGTCAACATACGAAATATTCTTCAAGAAAGTTATAGATTCAGTAGACCAGGTCACTTGCTCATAAGTTTTCGTACGCCACTTAAAGAAAAAAATGAGAAAAGAGGTTCCAACATTCCAAACTGAATGTTGTTGATTGTCCGAATTCCTAGATTTTCTTCTGCATAAATATACGACTGTCTCCATTTAGCAGGTATCTGCGAAAGCGTCATATACTTAGATACAATTCTGCGTTCCACAATGCAAATATGTGTTTCCAAAGCATTTCTACATGGTTTCGCTCTAATGCATATGGACATTAAATATTGATTCACATTTCTCCTTAGTGAAAATCCTATTCTGTGCCGTCTACCTGTTATAGGAAATTCTTGCTCAGCAATTGCGCGCATTATTGCCGCGAGTAATTATTTGACCATTTCAATTTAGTGATTTAAAAAAATAAAACTCCAATCTTAGCATGCGTAATTTACCTAAATATTTTGTCTAAAATTCACATCTTCGCTTGAAAATTGACATTGTTAAAAGAATTTTTCCATTCTTACTGCCCAGTATTTGATATCAGTTTGAAGGTTTCGAGAAAAATTTCTAATAAAAGTAATATTTTCTTTAAAATATGAGGTGAATATTTTTAAATGCGTGTGTCTGATTTCTCAAGTTTTTTTGTAACGTCAGTTTTACTCCAGTTGTTTATATTCTGTTTAAAAATATCCAGCTGTGAAAGTATTTCTTTAACCTTGTCTGTGATTGGTCGTATTAATTTTAGTTTTTCTTTTGGCAGCACTGGAGCGATCCAAGCTCACGGGCAATTGATTTCTGGTGTTTTTTGCTTACAATTTTCCGCACGTGTAGAATTTTTGATTTTACAGCTTTTCGAATTAGTTCTTTCTGTGCAGAGGATTCGCAGACGTCTTTCTTTGTGCATACTAGCATCATTATGTTCATTTAAGTAATAACCATACAACATTTATTAGTTCTATTTTCTACCTTGATCTACTTATAAAAATTTTTATCCATAAAAACTTCAATCGAAATTAAATTTTACTCTCTAAATTAAATATCTTTTGAGACATCTATTTTCAAGACAATTATGCATAGCTTCCTTCTGTACCGGAATATAATTAACCACATTTTGTAAATTATTTGTTTGTTTCGGTTTCTACTTTCTTTAAGTATTTTTTTTTTGCGATACTAACCTCTTCCCGCTTGAATCGTTAAAAGATTTGGATATTCTAACCAAAAAAATACCTGTTTAGAAAAATTATTAATTATATACCGGAACAGTTAGCAGCTAAGATTATTCAGTCAATTTCGCAAAGTTAAAGTGGGAATATTTCATAAAGTTTTGCAGTCGATGCAAATATGCCTTTCGAGGTATTCCGAATTTTCTAGATCTCCCAAAGTCGCTGTTCGTCGTCCAAGCGAGTAGAGCAGTAAATTAATATGGCGGAGATACGGCTTTGCTGAGCCCATGGGTTAACCAAGAATGTGTTAGCACTGGTTTGGATGTTAACCCTCCTTGTTCTGTGGATCAGATTTCGATTGCTAGATCTAGCGCTAATCTAGTTTTTGGCCTGGTGAACACGATTCATGAACTAACCCTTCATGTAGATCGTGCTGACGCGCTAGAACGCGTGTCAAATGTTGGTGAGTAAGGCCGTAAGATTCTCACACTTCCAACGTCACATGACATTGCAAAAGGGTCTAACCAAATTATAATTACCGCAGTCTTTGTATATCTCCTCAGCCACGGTTGGCACAGCGTCTCGCGAATGACTTGCTTCACCCTTCCTGCTCAAAAATACAGTCTTAAATAGTGTTTTTATACTTTTTTCTTTGCAAGCTATAGCCTTTTTAAAATTATTTTTAAGTGTATCATTTTTTATCTACTATATCTAAAATGCTATTTGGAATGTAACCCTATTAACACTTCATCCTTGGTTTTCAAGTAAATATGAACTTTTGTCTTCCCCGATTAGAAAAAAAAAAATCTCAAATATCTCTCTTCTAAAAAAAAGTAAGGGCCGCTGTCGTCGCCGCTGTCAAAAGCTTGTTCGCCTATCTTCTCCTAAACCATGGGGATTTGAATTTCGACTAAGGTGCCCACAGATTCGAAAAATTACGAGGAACCTGATAAGCTGACTTAAATTTCGAAAATCGAATTATTTTAGAAGATATTAATATAAAACTAAAAAATAAAACATAATGGTTGCCAGATTTGGCATAAAATCTTCCATTCCTTTGCAACAAAGCGTTTCCTAGTATTTAGAATCACGTGAAATTTACAAACATGAGTTAGAATTACGTCTAGTTTACGCCAAAATAAAAACTATATGAAATAAGTAACTCAAAATGTGCTACACAAAGTTGACAATTTTCAAATAGTAAGTTCGATTAGACAACAGGAGTTTAGAATTAGCGATTATTCGTTTTTCCAAAACAGAATAACTAGTATCTTGAAAATGAAAAATAATTAAAATGCAGATTATTTTAAAGCCGGTTCGGTCCAGCTGGATTATTTGCTACCAGTAGAAATATTTGGCGGCGTTAACTATGCCATTATAGCAGTTATAGTACACTTTGGATATTTGCTAGTGCGACGAGATGGTATAATTCGTGGTGCTAAATACGCCAATCTGCAAACGATTATGTAAATGAAAATATGGATAAGGGTTTTCCGGTAACCTTAAATGAACAGTAATTATAGGTTGTGAGCATGTGTCAATCGCCAAATAATGAAAAGTCGCCATTGGTGGCAAGCTATCCTATCTGTTCCGTAGCTTTTATTAACTTTACATGTACGCAAGTCGCCAAATAATGAAAAATTGCCATGGGTGGCAAATTCGCAAGGTGTCCAATAGGTTTTACATTATTAAAAATACAGCTGTAACAGATGTTCTGATTTTATTACGCTTTAGCTCCTAATTAATATAAATTTGAATGGCAACATTAAATATCATTGTGTTTCTGAGGAGTGCAAATAATTTTTCCAGCGATTATAAGCGGAGTCCGCACTCCAGAGGGAGTATAGCTCAGGACCCGTACAACACGGATTCCCATAACAAAATATCTTCCGTGTTATGAGGGGGAGGGGGTCTACTGTAGTGTGAAGTTTGAATTTTTATGTACCAATGAACATGCAAGAACCAAGCAATGTGTAGCTCAGTAACATTCTATCTGATACAATCTTCGGGTTTTGTCGGTTGAAATTGTGTCTTTTTTACGAATAAGCCTTATTAGGGCCGGAATGCCTCATACGAAAAGCGAGCGTAGCGAGTCTGGGGGCCTTGGACCCTAGTATATCTACAAAAAACATTTCTGTTCATGGAGGATCCTGAAAGTAACTTTAAATAGGTTGTAAGTTGATTTCCGACATTTGGAATGATCAATATCCATTTTGATCCGTTATAAAAAAAATCGGCAGTTACTCTTTCTGTCATACGACCGAAATGATTTTGTCGAATATATTTCGGTCTGCCGTCTATTTAACGGCAACGAATAAATCTAAACCAACGAATAAATCTACAGCACCAACGAATAAATCTAAAGCACAAACATTTAAAGATTATATATCTGGTATTGATGGATGATGACGAGCTGTTTCCCGGAATATTTTTGTTCAAGAAATAATCGTGACTAATTTGCGATACATAAAAATTACATGTAGTAACATGAAAAGAAACAATAAATTTATTTGCGCAAAAACTTCGCACCATAAAGTAGGTATTAAATAAGCATCAAGAAACAACGTTTAAGAGAAAGAATACAAAAAAAATTAAAATAGCAGACCGGTTTCGGTATGTATGATATGTCTTCGACAGTGCTAGAATGAAAATGTCAGAAATTAAGTGTGCTAGAATGAGAATCCTAATTAAATATTTTTGACATTCTCATTCTGGCTCTGACGACGGCATGTCATACATATTGAAACCCGAGTGCAACAGTGGAACCCTGATCTATCGTTCCCGCATTCATCATTTTCCCGTATTGATCGTTTTATTTCTATGGTCCCTGCACAAATTATATTTAGATAACGTCAACGAACCCGCACGTATCGTTCGTCAAAAAGTCCCTTACCCACGTTCATCGTTCTAAAATTCGATGAAATTGAACGTGAAGTGGGTTCATATGGCATACAATTACTTCTGCAATTACTGGGAATGATTTCCTGGATTGATGATGTAGATTAAGAGTAGTTGCGTGTACACTGAATAAAATGATTACAGCACAACGTGTGGGTAAGCGTAACACCACCATGTTGTGATGCTAGCTTTACGTTTATCCACACGTTACAGTTATGGTGCGAAATTTAGTGAATCTATTTCCATTCATCAAGACGTTGCAAAATGCTGCATCCTAGGCGTGAGAGAAATGTTTGATGATGCAAAGTAAAATAATGGTGAGGAAGCAGAGAGTAATATTCATGCCGATGCGGCTGACCCTACACATTGTCTGACGCAATAACGGTATTTGAAACTGTATGAACTTTTATATACAAACATGAAATAACAGACAATGACTAGAAAAACCTTGAAAATTTACTGTTCAATTTAAAAAATGAAACAAGACATAAAATTATATTTTTTAAAATAAATATCATTTAACTTTCTTCAACTTCTTCGATTTTTTTTTTCATTTGGAAATAAATTATTATGTGCGGTATGCATAGCTGCCAACTACTACGGAATATAATTAACCACTTTTTCTAAATTTGATTTTTAGGCTTAAAATATAGCAAAATTCTTGTACTAAGCGGGTTTTCTGGTTACTTCTTTGAAAAAATACTAAAAAAATATACTGTCTTCAAAAAGTGGTTAATTATATTCCGTAGTAGTTGGCAGCTGTGGCGGTATGTTGTATGCATTACGCATATGGATAAACATTGTTTTCTCAATATTTTATCTTTAAACCGCATTCGTGGTTTTCCCGCATTTATCGATTTTCTTCAACGTACCTCATGAAAAGCAATGTAACTAGGGTCTACTACATCTTAATTTTTGTGTTTGTGCTCTTATTTTATGCTTATTTACTCCTATTAATGAATTTATTAAACCGTTACAGCACACCACTAAAAAAATGACACTCGCGCACAGTACTCCGCATTGAAATAGAGTAGAAAAGCGTACCAAATGAAGAATTATTTCTCACTTGAAATCCCAAGTAGGCAATTCTTGTTTCGGAAATGAGGTGAAAAAAATTTCGTTAAATGTACTGTTTCCACTTGTAGCTGAAAATTACATGCCTAAATGTAGTAAATAAATGTGTTTTTTTTTTCTGGGAACCAACTTCACAAATACTATTTGTATAAAATGTATTTCATTTGTAGAAATAATTATCTTTCACGGATATTTCACGTAATCGACGTTTTCGTATAGTGACTGACATGCATAGCTGCCAACTACTACGGAATATAATTAACCACTTTTTCTAAACATTATTTTTCGGCTTAAAATATAGCAAAATTTTTGCACTAAGCGCGCGGCTTGGTTAAAGACGGCTTGGTCTTTGAAAAAATACTAAAAAAATATACTGTTTACAAAAAGTGGTTAATTATATTCCGTAGTCGCTGGCAGCTATGCTAACATGGCAAAATCGCATTTTGCAGTGCTAAAAATGTAAAATAAAATTATTGAAAACCCTACAAATAATGTTTCCTTTATAAACACCTTCTTTAGCTTCATAAAGGACTTGTAAAACTTGAAAACTAACAAAAAAAAAAAAAAACTCTCAAGAAAACTATCAGGGACTGTTTTGTTAGAATCATTCACATGAAACATTTTAAAAGCATTCATTTCATTAAAACGTGCTTATGACTATTTTAAGATTTTTTTATGTTATGAAAGATAAAATGATTTCAAATGTACCTGAGAAGCTTGTTATGTTACGTTTACGACAGTTGGCTGAACGAACTGTAAATATTTTTCTCGTGATGAATCCAGTATTATGAGGGAATTCATAAAGAATTACTGGGATTATAGAAGAAATACAAAATTTTACAGTTATCACAAGCATTATTATGTGATACTTTTCGATTAGGCAATATTAATTTTATTTATCATAATTTTGCAACTTTTATTTCTGTTTGGTAGGTAAATTACTAATTTTTAAAAACCAAATTTTTTAAATCAAACATATGATTTATTTATAACTATTGTCAAATTTCCCTTTGATACTGTCAAAACACACATTTCTCGCTGCCGATACGTTTCCTCGAACGTACGAGTAATTTCTATGAAAAGCTAAAAATTACTAATACCTTCTCCCATTCTATGGAGATTCTTTCGAATTTCCGATTGCAGAATGTTCTATTAAAGAGAAAATTCTGCAACTGTGACATAAAATATGATAAACTGCATTCGTTCAGACCAAACTAAATGGAAATAGTAGATGAGGGTGTACTTATGTGTTAGAAATTATGTTAAGACACATTTATGCAAAAATTTTTATCAGCTTTCACATTCAGTGAATATTTAAACATCCTGATATAAGACTACGGTAAATATTATGTCACAATTACCACAACTAACTAAAAACACGCATTTCATATCACCTAAAAATGCATGCACTGTGTCCATTAACATTATTTTAACGACATACCTTCTAAGTTTGTATAGTGTCTGGTTCTTGCAAATATCAATTTATACTTTTTATATTTATCATAAAACTTATGAGATTACTCTCAAAGCTCTCAATTACGGACAATACGTACAATTACCTTTGAGTGATAAATCCCATCTCTTTGCATCAGTAATGAGCTTACTAATAATATATATTACCACGATATATTTGTCGAGGTAACTTTACAGTAATTAGGATTTTCACATATTACGGAACTTCTATCTGAAAAGATCACACAATAGAAGCTATTCAAGTGTGGATGGCATCTAGAATTTAAACCAACATAATGGGAATAAAAAGAATGTTAATGAATAGATCTGTTAAAATAAGCTTGCAAGATGCATTTGTTCGATTTCTTCAGAGATATTGCTCCTGGGCTCATTGTGTACACATTTCACTGCTTTGAAATAAATGTCTGAATTTCGTTAATTACAGAGACCTAAGCATATCATAAAGGGTAGCTTTTTCTACAAAATGTATCAAAAGATAAAACGTGGTTGCAAGTCATTAAATTTATCAATGTCTAATTAAAAATACTTTTTATGGTGAAAATTCTAAAAGTTCTGTACATTAGAAAGTCTATTTCTATTAAACGTCTGTATAAACGCTTTAACGCACGGTGTCCTCGCCATGAGGACACAAAACTCGTTGTTTTGATTGTTGTCAGTCACGAACAGAGCTGCCAAGTCTCCGGCTTTTTTCGGGATATTCCTCACCACTAATTTTTAATTACAAATTTTTGTTTAAAATAAGTCCAAATATTTAATCAGAACTAAAACTGTCGAAATGTTGTGGTGGGAAATCACCCGGAAAAAGCCGGAGACTTGGCAGTTCTGGTCACGAAGAGTAAATTTGATTTCTACAAAAATTACTTGAGGGTGACGTAGTTACACCAGAATCCTTTACATTTAGCTCATAATTTCCCGTAAAAATAGTCGATTCTTTTAAAATTGTCAGGATTATTTTTAACAGCACTGGCATCTGCTGGAAAATGGAGACTATGATGAAAATACATTGCTATAGAAGAACAACTTGATAGACATCGTACATCGCGTGCCACAGATCCAGAGACCATATTTTGACACAGCCGGCTGTGCTAAAAATGGTCTGTAGATCTGTGGCATGTGATGAATTATTCAATCGACTGCCATCTTGCTGATAGTTAAATCGAGCGATGGCAACGGCTGTCGTTTTTTCAGCATTGGGAAATGGTTGCTCTTCAAAGGGGTAACCGTGTCTCGATGTTATTCAAGCATGGGAAAAATGTAAAACATTCCGCGAAAAATCACCAAATATAGAAAATTGTTTTAAGAAAACTGGGAAAACATCTCTTTCCGATTCAGTTGACGATTACGAGGGATGCAGAATTATTATATTCTTGTTTATTTTAATACAATTACAAAATGTTACAATTATCAAAATCTGAACAAGGTATTACTCTATATTTTCAAGATTCTGGGTGCAAAGGTGCTGAAACTGCACAAAAACACGTAGAATAGAATATTGAATTTAGCCAAATTCACATTAACCCTAGTGGCTATTTCAGAAAACAGGCAAAAGGAAGGTTAAGTTTATAACTACACGGCATGAGAGACAGATCCACAAGCTTACCACGTGCTAAGTCCTTTTCACGAAATAAAGTTGAGATGTAATTGTCCTTTACCTGCCGAACACTATGTAAAGCATTGCATAGAAGCCCTCATGTTCTTTATAAACATATTAAAGGAGAATCTCCACTTTCTATGTGGCATATTGCAATGCGTTTAAAGTTTCCCGGAAGCATTTAGCGGAAGGAACCAACTAAAATAGTGTTGTGTTTTCGAGTGAAAACTGATTAATTTAGATGTATCGGCTGGATTTAAGTTTTACTGGTATGACTTCCATAAAGAAGACCTCCTTTTTTGAAAACGCCAAAACTGGGGGGTGATGTGTCATGGTTTGGGCTAATTTTGTAAACTGTGAGTAACTGATATCGTTTTGTTGTAAAAAAGTTAATTCAGGGTTTTATCTTCAGGGATTTATCATGCTAGATGATAATTAGTTGGTGGTTTCTGATCGGTTTTTATTCCGCAACTGGTCATTTTAACAAGACTATACATCTATTTTTTGAGATCCACAATATCCTGGTTGAAGACAAATAAGGTAAAAACAGTTGATAGCCATCTCTGATTCAAGCCAAATTAAAATCTTCAGGATATTCTAGCTCAAGATATTTACAAAAACGTGTGACACTGCTGAAGCAATTTTACTAACTTCCAATATAACTAATACAACTTTGCTAATACAACTAACTTCAGGAAGAGCATTATTCGACACAATCCAAGCTCCGTCAAGTTTTATGAACCAACGATTGATACAAATAACACACACACACGAAAAAAAAGGTTTGCCGCATTATTAACTGATAAATAAGTTATGTCGAATCTATATATATATATATTTTTTTCATTTTCAACTCAATGGTACTTTCTGCAATTTCTCATAAAGCTTTACATAGTGTAACTAAACTTAAATGTTTTAAATTATATATTCTTTCAGCGAATATAAATACATATTTCATAAAAATGATATAAATTTCTTGTCTTGAGATCTTATTATTTTTTTTTTTGGCTACTTTGTACTTTTTTTCATAGCTGTAGAACGCAGAATAATACGTGCACATTGCATTCTCGGTGAAAATTATGTTTGAATGTTCTAAAAACGTTTTAACAGACTGTGAAATATGTTGGCGGCTTTTTCAAAAATCCTTTTTTTTCAAGATTTTAGAAATGAAACAAATTGGTTCCCTCTCAATTTTATTCATGTTTTCAAGATTAATATTGTTTGTTTTTATCTTAAGTGCATTGTAAAATTCAGATACAGAAGCTTCTTCACACATGCGTGTACGTTGCTGCAACTATTCTGATTTTAACTGAAAATTTTTCCGTTACTAATTTTTACTTAGCACTTTAGGATTTAAATGTGTCCAGATATTTTATCTAAAATAAAACTGTTTAAAAAATGTGGTGGAGAATCTTCCGATAAAATCGGAACTGTTGGAAGCTACGTATGTTTATGGCAGGCTACTATTCAATTTTCATATTTATGTATTTTTGGAATTTATATACTTTATTACGCATTTTTCTATTTATATTTTTATTATTCTTAAAATTAAGTACATACTTGTAAATTAATTTAGGAGAATCCGATACAATTGTTTACTCTATCAAATTCTAACTAAAAGGAAAAGTAGTTTAAAGATAAAACTGCCAAAATCACTTCTTATTTTACTCCAAATGAAGCGCAAAATGTACTATGGAGATTGCTCAAATAAATCACGATGAACACTTTATTACTAACCCAGAAATATTTCTGGATCCTTATTATCATTCAGAGACCTCGAAAAGGCTTTAATATTATTTTATAATTTGTTGTTATAAAAATCACCCATATAACTTTCTATTTTTTTAACACAATTAAAAAATATTATATTTTTGTTTCAATTTTAATTAGATAATACGTAAATTAATTCATCCATTTCTTGTGGCTAAAAGGATTGATAAATGTCAAATCAGAACGACTAATCTGGTAAAATATTGAACTCAGAATGCACCGAACATTGATATATACAGGCAGTCTACGTCACTCCAAAATATGACAACTAAGTACTTAAACTATAATTTTTTTAATTTCCGAATTGATAGAGAAAATAAAAACGTTACATTTTTTTATCTTGTCTTTTTTAAGACTTTACCATGCCAGGCATAATTTTAATCTGCTTTAATCGATTTTTAATAATTTTGCGGCAGTTCGAAGAAATTCTGCAATCTTGTTACTATCTCCGAAGAAGGGGGGGGGGATTAATCCATAGATTGAAAATCACTGTTTTTTCCCATGCGTATAAAATGCCGGTGGCAACAGAAGGGTGGGTTGTATCCCATGTGTGAGAAGCCTATCACGTGCAAATTCGGTGCACGCGGGCGCAGCAACCACCGGTTGCTTAGCAACTGCGATCTTTCTGCCGGGATGAAGCCCCGAATCAGCCAGGACTTCGGATGCTCTAACTTTTAAAGCAGATAGCGCTGGTCTCAGCCTTCGGTACGCACTCATGGCCATAAGTGCGGAAAAGATTTGTAGACATTGAAAGTTATTTGGAGAGGAGCCACATGCTTTACGGACGATTCGGAAACTTGAGCGTCCTGGAGTCTGCGCAGAAGAGGAAAAATCTCAGATGCCGCGACCCGGTAACAAATTTCAACTTTTTTTTTTTTCCGACAGAGATATAATTTATTTCCTTTTGTCATTCAGTATTTCATAGGTAAAAAATCTTCTATTATTATGAATTAAAAGTTAAATAGAAATGTCTTTGTACTTATGAAATCAAAAGCAAAGTTTTCGGGGTTTTTTGTCTATTTTATTTTTTCTCTTATGCTGTCAGTCATAATTCGTTCTTGACAATTTCTTAAGAAAAAATGAAATGCCATTATCTTGAGAAGTAATTATTAGACAAAATTTCTATATGATACATTTTGGCAAACTAAAAACCATCTCTTTAATTGATGGAAGTTTTTTTTTTCTTTACTAAGAAGAACATTAAATTAGCATTTCACCAAGAAAATTCAGGTCTCTTTAAGTTATGATAGCAACTTTAATGCTTGCTCCTAACTATATAATCGTGTATGACAAGGCTATCCAATTTTCACTGAATATGCTCCAACTTAATTTTTTGCATTCTTAGTTAATTTCATTTCAAAAATACGTTTTTTTATGTATGAAGTCTAACTGTAACAACATATGTCTAACATAGCTGCCAACTACTACAGAATATAATTAACCACTTTTTTTAAACAATAACTTTCGGCTTAAAATATAGCAAAATTTCTAGACTGCGTCCGAGAGCTGGCTGTTTTGAACAAATACTAAAAAAAAAAAATATATATACTATTTACAAAAAGTGGCTAATTGTATTCCGTATTAGTTGGCACTTACCATGTCTGAAAGTAACTTTGAAAATGTTGTTTCAATATTTTTGTAAAACATGCCAATAGTCCTAAAAATTAGAATTTATAATTTCGCCTCTATTAATTATTCATAACTGCTAACTCTTTCTATTTTTCGGAAGAATTCCCACCGGTAGTTTTCACCTAGTAGTTAAATGTTCAGTGCAATTTTTTTTTTATGTAAAATAAAACTGTTTAAAAATTGTGCTGGGAAATCTGACATTAAAATCAGAAGATTGGGCAGCTATGAATATTATTATTATTAATTTCATTGCTTACTATTAAGTTTTGTTTTGAAAGCAGGCTTGATTTTCAAATCACCAATAAAATTTAGCACTCTAAGCTTAAAATAACCCACCTTTACAATCGCTGAATATAATTATGATACACAAATTCGTATAATTTTTGTAGGTAATTCTAGTTAATAATAGTTCCATATGTACAAAGTAACATGTAAGCTTCAATTTCCTAAATTCAATAGTTAAATAACCGTATAAAATATTCGTATTATGTTTACTTGTTCTCCTCGTTATTTTGGGACGTAAAGATGTATGGATATTTCATTTTTATGCTATTTTAAGCGGTTTTTTTCATTTCGCACTAACTTTAATATTTTGATTCATTAAATTTTTACTATGCTAGTTTATTATGCATATAACACTAATTTATCTAGGTTGAATACCTAAATAGTTTTTTTTTAAATTTCAGTGACTAAAATTTAAATGTGACAACCTAATATTATGTCACCGAATCTCATTTCGTTTGCTTGAGTTGTTATTAAACGTGATGTGCGAACAAAAACAAACACATTTCGTAACAATTTTCTCACAATCCCAAAATCTAAACAATTTCCAAGCAAAATTCGTTCTAACCTCCTTAATTGCATGAACAAATATTTAAGCATTTTCAATAAATATTCGCAAAATCTCAGAATCTTATCGAAATTTTTAAAAACTAACTTGAGTGACCACCTCTCTTGTCAGCAAATTTCATTTCATTTGCTTCTATGATTTTTACGTGATGCTCGAACAAAATAGTGACAAGGACAGAATGACAGAACGACATACAGACAAGCATTTTTTCACGGCCGTACTGGATTACCGGGTGCTTGAAAGGGATAGATATCGCAAAATTTTTAAATTTCAAGTAATGTATAGACAAAAGTTTAATTTACTTACATATTTATATATACGAGTATATAGATAGATAGATATTTTAATGTGTTGAATAGTGTATTTTTCTTCCTTTCAAAAAGTACGCCACTAAAATTACAAATTTCGAAATTCGTTTTAGCATTCAATTAACTCTTGAAGCTATTTTAGTAGTAACCACACGCTGTGTATTGTCGCTTACCATGCAGATCGCTTACCTGTTTTTCTGCGTTCTGATTCAGAGATTGGATTCGTAAGTTATTGATGTTCAGAAATGGCTTCAGAGACAGACGGCAAAACAAAAAATTTATGTCTGTCTTCGTTTCTTACCATTGTGGCTTTTGTGACACCCTAGTTTGGTCGCATGCCGCCTGTCGTCACATTTATGATTGCGACGCGCTGTATCGTCAAAGAAGTCACAACGATAACTGCATGGTCACAGCTGTGACGACACTGCAGACGAAAATAGACTGTTTTGACTTTACGATTGCAAAGAGTGATGTTGCTATCAGTGTTTAAGCTGTGTGACTGTTACATTTCACTCATTCACATAAATTTGTACTAAACAAAATTTCTTTAAACAAGTTTTAAATGGAATCTATTGAATTCATCTTTTATAACAAATGTTTAAGATTATTCTTGAGAATAACATCACCAAACACATTTGCAACAAATGCTGTTAAATAGTTTTACAGCAGACGATTTTTGTATATTGTACAATATAGAGATTATTTTTGAAAAAATAGCAAATTTTTTCCCAGCAGAGCATAGTTAGTCTGTTGGCTATAATTGCTGTGACAGAGAACTTTCCGCCTAGCGAACTCATTTTCTTTTAACTTGCGGATACAAGCGGGGCCTTCGCAATTAGTAATAGGCCTGCGCGTGTATTTTGATGAGCCATCCAAAGAGGCCTACGGATGCTCGAGTCTTCACGTATACATCAGGCATTTCTTAACCTTCCCAGTGCTTTCAAACGTTATTTAATATAGTTTTAAGTAGTAATTGTGTTACTAATTCAACGAACAATCATACGAACTCATGATTAATTTGTTTGCTATGATACATATTGACATAAAGAAAATAGATGCATATAATTTGAAGGAAAAACAAAGTAGCGCTTACTCTCATGATTCACGATTGCTTATTTTAGTTTCGCAAGTGGATATTTAATATACTTTAAAATAACTAAATACACAAGACATTTTTATAATGAATATTTCATGAACGTAGTCGTATTTCCTACGTTATTTTAAACAATTCAAGATTAATCTTTAACAAATGATGTATTAAAGCGCATTTCAGTGTTTTCTGGATATCCTGTATATTGGAGAAAATTGATAAAATACGCTCTATAGCGCGATCCCTGAATTAATTATTCTTTAATAAAGAAATTTCATGTAGTATATATTATTCTTTTGTCGCTTTCTCAATGGAACTTTGGAATTGAGCAAGCATAATGAACGCTTGTACAAAATATTAACTACATTTGAAGTTTCTGTATAAACGGGCAAAAATCAATAATTTATAATTTACTGTATTTCTGCACTGTACCAGATGTAAGTCTGAATCACATAATCAAGGCATGTATAACTGATAAATAACATTTTCAACTGGCAAAATTAAATTGTCTAAATAGTATCACAACGAGATGCTTATTTACACGAATAAAAACTACTCAAGTAAGTAATACGCGATTTCTGATTAAAATAATTTATTTATAAATAACACATGAATAATTATTCACTAAACATGATTTACATACATATTTTTAGAATTTTTAAATACATTATAAAAGTGTTCACGTACCTTTACATTCAGAGCAAAATGCTCGAATTTTAGGATAAATTTTCATGAAAGAAAATGGCGCAAGATTCACAAAACGATTACCTACATCTAAAGTTCTTTAGTACGACAAAAGTATAAAAAATTGTTTTAAAATAATAAAATAACATAACATTTATAATACTTGGAATAAAAAAATAGAACACTGTCACTGGGGGAAAACAGGCCTCAATGATAAACTCATTTTTAGTGATGGCAACTCATACGCAGGCCCGTTGCTAATAACGACGGCCCCGATACAAGCGGGGCCATCGTTAAGCAACGGGCCTGCTTATGAGTTGCCATTGCTAAAAATGAGTTTATCATTGAGGCCTGTTTTCCCCAGTCACAGTGTTCTATTTTATTATTCCAAGTATTATAAATGTTATATTATTTTATTATTTTAAAACAATTTTTTTATACTTTTGTCGTACTAAAGAACTTTAGATGTAAGTAATCGTTTTGTGAATCTTGCGCCATTTTCTTTCATGAAAATTTATCCTAAAATTCGAACATTTTGCTCTGAAAGTAAAGGTAAGTGAACGCTTAGAAATTCTATTTAGAAATTCTAAACATATGTATGTAAATCATGTTTAGTGAATAATTACTCATGTGTTATTTATAAATAAATTATTTTAATCAGAAATCGTATTACTTGAGTAGTTTTTATTCTTGTAAATAAGCATGACGTTGTGATACTATTTAGACAATTTAATTTTGCCAGTTGAAAATGTTATTTATCAGTTATATATGCCTTGATTATGTGATTAAGACTTACATCTGGTACAGTGCAGAAATACAGTAAATTATAAATTATTGATTTTTGCCCGTTTATACAGATACTTCAAATGTAGTTAATATTTTGTACAAGCGTTCATTATGCTTGCTCAATTCCTAAGTTCGATTGAGAAAGCGACAAAAGAATAATATATACTACATGAAATGTCTTTATTAAAGAATAATTAATTCAGGGATCGCACTATAGAGCGTATTTTATCAATTTTCTCCAATATACAGGATATCCCGAAAACACTGAAATACGCTTTAATATATCATTTGTTAAAGATTAATCTTGAATTGTTTACAATAACGTAGGAAATACGACTACGTTCATGAAATATTCATTATAAAAATGTGTTTCTCATTTGTGTATTTAGTTATTTTAAAGTATATTAAATATCCACTTGTGAAACTAAAATAAGCAATCGTGAATCATGAGAGTAAGCGCTACTTTGTTTTTCCCTCAAATTATATGCATCTATTTTCTTAATCTCAATATGTATCATAGCAAACAAATTAATCATGAGTTCGTACTTGAATTAGTAACATAATTACTACTTAAAACTACATTAAATAACGTTTGAAAGCACTGGGAAGCTTAAGAAATGCCTGAAGTATACGTGAAGACTCGAGCATCCGTAAGCCTCTTTGGATGGCTCATCAAAATACACGCGCAGGCCCGTTACTAATTGCGAAGGCCCCGATACAAGGATCAACGGACTTATATAAGAGACGTAATTCAACTAATGAATAGTTTCTAAAATTTTAATCATGCACCTTGGTGTAATTCTTCAAAATACATTCATGTTATTGCGTTCTTTAGGTAACATTCTAAACTTTTGTATTTTTATTATGTTTTATGTTTTGTGGTTTATACTACATATCAAATGCCTTCACATTGCTTCTTGTGGATACTTACTTAAGTATGTCTATTAGTTTCTTTTCCTAAATTTCAGTACTTTTGGGAGTTTTTGTACACCTATTATGATCGAACAATAATTCAAAACAAACATTTAAGAATATATGGATTTTAAACTCATGAATGATCTTATTAACAGAAGAATTTTTTCTATGCATAGGCTGTTTTGTTACACCTTTTCATGAGCTACACGTGTTTTAAAATTTGCTTCAATTTGGACATGACGAAAAGTATACAAAATAGCAAGAAACTTGAGACATAATTACTAATCATATTTTACGAAATAAAAGCAAGAAAGAAACACATAGCAAACGTAGTTTCACAAAATTTGGTTATTTATTTCTATTTCGTATCAATTAAAAATTAACTTCACTAAACAAATTTTTTCAGCCTATTATATTTTCTTCCCAGACAATTTAACGTAAAGAATTTAGCGAATATTTAAAAAAAAAGCATTTTAATTTCAATCTAAAATGCAATACAAAACTAATACACTTTCGCGTATAACAAGCAAACCACATGATTAAAAAAAACTATTTCAATTTACTTTATCAGCCGAATAACAGTCTTGGGATATCGTTAAAATATTTCTTTTGGAAGATTCTACTAAGGAAATCTCCAGTTTTTTTAAAAAATTAAGTATTTACTACGAAGTTCCCCCGTGGAATCATTTGAAAATCTAAAATTTTCTTCCTAACTCAATTTTAAACAGTTTCTAAGACTTTTTAGTTCATTAAACAAATGCTGAAAAACGCTTTTCGTTATATTTAGTAATCAACAATGTTTTTCCTTATTCTTAGCTAACATCTAAGTATGCATGAGGTCTCTCTTAAAAATGTGCTTTTTTTCATCTAGTGAAAACGAAAGTATCTTATAAATCTTTTAGTGAGAACAAAGAAAGCGTTCAATAAATATATTATGGACTCGACGTTTTTGAAATTTTGCAGATGAATAAGTGAACTGTAAAAAATTTACAGATTTAAGAAACTTAAAAGTTAACAGTTGATTTACAATTCACGTGGTTTTCAAAATAAGGCAATTTATCATCCCCTCCAAACAAAATGTATTCAGTGTTTCATTTTGTTTTATTTTAGCACACTTATTGTTGAATATATTAAATCCTATGAAAACAAGTTGCTGATTTTTCTGTTGTTTTTCGTAAATAATCAAGCGCCATCTGCGGCTCAGTGGTTTTCTAGACTTCAAGAATCGCATAACGGCTTTAAAGGTGATGCTTCACTTCAAATGTCCGTATGCCCTTCACAATATTAATCTCTTTTTTTCCAACGGACGGACACCCGCCGATTAGGCGCTGTCCAGTACAACTGCCCGAAGGTATTAGGGCCATTTTATTATGGAGGCGCCTAGCGTTACCCCCTATGAAGGGACGGACAAGTTAAGATCGGCGCCTAGCATTACCCCCTATGAAGGGACGGACAAGTTAAGATCCACGCCCAAGCCATGATTCCAACCCGGACCCAAGGCGTGATAGAATGATTCTTAAGCCACTACACCACCTCGGTGGCAATATTAATTTCTAAAGATGTGGCGCTTTCAATTATTCGTAACCGTAACACAGAGAACTGACTTTTGATTTTGTATGTAAGAAGTGATAATGAAAGATTAACTTTAAGTTTAGTTTCATTTTAAACAAAAATAACCACATATTTCAACGAACTCAGATTAGTGACCATGTGTTGTTTTGTTTCATGAGTCTCTAATGCAAGATTTTCGCAAACTCTACTTGTTGTCGGAGAGCCATCGCAATAAAAAGTCTCTGAATTGAGCAAGATTATATTTTTTTCTTTTTTCTTGTGACTTATTGCATTTGTTGTGTACACAAACATACTGCGATCAGTCAAATGAAACTGATAACAGCTGTCTGTGGTGCTCTGTCAAAGCTGTCGTTTTTAGCGGGGTAATCAATGAATTGAGCAAGGCTAAAAATCGTTATACAAATTGGATATTGTATATAAATGAAAATTATGACAGTTAGTTGATTGAGGAGACAGAGCTGGTCAGTCGGCACCATTGTATGTACAAAAATTAAATACTGTGCAATTCCTTTAGAAAAGTTCATATTTGTTTGAGGGTATTAATTGTTATATCAGTCATTTTAAAAAATGGTCATTTAACGATTCTTTGGGGCAACGCCCATCATTTAGCAAAAAAAGAAATAAAAAGTTCGCGCTCGCGCTCGGCATTTCGGGCGATGGAAAGTAAAATTACTGCGAATAAGGGTAGGAAAGAGTACAAGATACTCGAAGATAAAGGACCGAATTTATGTACACAATAGCTCGGGATCGTTGTACTTCTAGGGAGAGGTATTCTTTAAATACTCTTTAATAATGAGTGAATTGTTGTAGCATTACAAGCTAAAAAGTGTTTTGCTGAATTAGATTTATTTCTTTACTCTTTTAATCGCAACTTTTATTTCTCTTTTGCTGACTGACAGGCGTTGTCCCACAAAACCGATGATTGACGATTTTTTTAATGATTGGTATAACAATTAATCCCCTCAAAAAATTTTTGAAGTGGAGTAAACAAATTGCACAGAATTTATCTTTTGTACATCTGCGAAAAAAAAGCCCACTTGCTCTTTATTTGCCCGTTATTCATCGTACAGCAAAATTATATGTACCATTCGTTTGCAAAAAAACGTATACTTCAATTCTCTAGTAATTTAATTCGCATAAGAAGCCGTCTTCATATTTAATTATATATCAACTTCATTTTTTGCAATCGCAGTACACTATTTTAACTTTACTAAACAAAAGAAAACTTTCTAATTACCCTCAATATAAATTTTCGCCTATTTTCTATGGTAATCTCCGGAGATATTAGGAATTCTTTTTTTCGCGATTTTGTGGCGTTGATTTCGTTGGTTTACGAACCAACAGTTTGCGAGCTGACAACCAGCGAGTCAGTTTGCGAACACACCCAGAGCGGATAGTCCGGGGCCATCGCTAAGCAACGGGCCTGATCATGAGTTGCCATCGCTAAAAATGAGTTTATCAATGAGGCCTGTTTTCCCCAGTTATAGTATTCTATTTTATTATTCTAAGTATTATAAATGTTATATTATTTTATTATTTTAAACAATTTTTTTATACTTTTGTCGTACTAAAGAACTTTAGATGTAGGTAATCGTTTTGTGAATCTCGCGCCATTTTCTTTCATGAAAATTTATCCTAAAATTCGAACATTTTGCTCTGAATGTAAAAGTACGTGAACGCGTGTAATGTATTTAGAAATTCTAAAAATATGTATGTAAATCATGTTTAGTGAATAATTACTCATGTGTTATTTATAAATAAATTATTTTAATCAGAAATCGTATTACTTGAGTAGTTTTTATTCTTGTAAATAAGCATGACGTTGTGATACTATTTATACAATTTAATTTTGCCAGTTGAAAATGTTATTTATCAGTTATATATGCCTTGATTATGTGATTAAGACTTACATCTGGTACAGTGCAGAAATACAGTAAATTATAAATTATTGATTTTTGCCCGTTTATACAGAAACTTCAAATGTAGTTAATATTTTGTACAAGCGTTCATTATGCTTGCTCACTTCCTAAGTTCGATTGAGAAAGCGACAAAAGAATAATATATACTACATGAAATGTCTTTATTAAAGAATAATTAATTTAGGGATCGCTCTATAGAGCGTATTTTATCAATTTTCTCCAATATACAGGATATCCCGAAAACACTGAAATACGCTTTAATATATCATTTGTTAAAGATTAATCTTGAATTGTTTAAAATAACGTAGGAAATACAACTACGTTCATGAAATATTCATTATAAAAATGTCTTTCTCATTTGTGTATTTAGTTATTTTAAAGTATATTAAATATCCACTTGTGAAACTAAAATAAGCAATCGTGAATCATAAGAGTAAACGCTACTTTGTTTTTCCCTCAAATTATATGCATCTATTTTCTTTATGTAAATATGTATCATAGCAAACAAATTAATCATGAGTTCGTACTTGAATTAGTCACACAATTACTACTTAAAACTACATTAAATAACGTTTGAAAGCACTGGGAAGGTTAAGAAATGCCTGATGTATACGTGAAGACTCGAGCATCCGTAGGCCTCTTCTGATGGCTCATAAAAATACACGCGCAGGCCCGATACTAATTGCGAAGGCCCCGGATAGTCCACTGCTACCTAGATACAGAAAGCCTGAGCGCTGAAGCTTCGACGTAATCATTAGGCCTTCGAGTAATGACGTCACCACACTTTCATTCTCATAAAGTAAAACTATTTCAGATTTCTGGTGAATGCTACAAATATTAAAAAGTATCTTAGGTGAAAGATAAAAATTAAAATACGTTCGTGACACAAAACAATTCATTGTGATTTACTCCCTTATTACATTATAAGATTAGTTACAGTTAAAAACTGCTCTTTTTTGTAATATTAATTTTTCTATGTCAATTCATTAAAATGTTTTTATGAGAGAGTAAATTCACCAGAAATTTCGAATAGTTTTACTTTATGAAAATTAATCTGTGATGACGTCATCTTTAGAAGGCCAGTTGATGACGTAGAGGCTTGGTGACGTAGCAGCGGTTAGGCTTTCTATGTCTAGGAGGCAGTGGATAGTCCCGCGAATTCACGAAGATGCAAATTGACCTTCACCGGTCTCTCCGGAGTAGATGGTTAGCAAGTATATAAACACACACCTGTGAGCGAAACTGCTAGTAGCAGCACTATGTTTTATAGCTCATGACTAATCATTTTGTTATGTTAATTGTAATCTTTAAACCTTATTCATTTTTATTATTGATCAATAAATATGTTAGTTGTTAAGCTGCTGTTTCATGACTTATTTTGAAGTAAGCACTTTTAGTGCACAACGTAAGGAGGTGTATAATCTTCACGCCCACTACAATTTTAAGGGTTTTCTGCAAATTCAAAACCACTATATGTAAATAGGTTCGAAACTTTTCGACTTTCATTAATGTCACTCGCGACAGTTAATAGAAATAAATGTGTGTGATTTATTTCTTTTACACCAAGGAAAATACTGTTTCTATTTTATTTTTTTTTGTACGAAGAATATCAGGAGTAAAAATTAGAACATTTAGGCAGTGGACCAATGACCACTGAATCCATAACTTCTCTGGTCCGTAGCATTTATCACTGGTCCATATGCATGGTTTAATAAAAGGTGAAACAACAGCTTTCGATTTTGAAAATATTTCTAATTTTGAAATCGTTATTGAGTATTTGAAGGTTGTCTTAGACAGGTGAAATGCTGCCTGGAGTGAGAGGCTGTTCTTTGCTCTTTTGACAACAAGCATGAATGTTACTCAGTTATGGTCGAACTTGAAGAATAGTTTCATGATTGAAAATATATTTGAAAACTTATTTTTTTTTTGAATTTCATGTAAAAATCGCAACTAATTTTTTGCCTACCCAATATTATCAACGTGTTCCTTATTTTATTTTCTTCATTAAATTTTATCATCTGGAGTGAGCAATATTTTTATGAAACTTTTGGCGGTATTTTAATTTACCGTCTGAATAAATTTAGTCAGCAAAATATCATTTTGAATGTTTGATAAAGTATCAGGAAGTCTTTGGCAACGCACATAAAATTGTGTGTCCTGTTTAATAAGTAGTTTTTTTTTGGTATGTGACAACACACATAAAATTTATGTGTTCTTTTTAATGAGTAGTTTTCTTTTGGTAGATATAAAAAAATGGCCCTGAATAAAATTGATATTATCGCATGTATTTAGCGCAATTAAAAGTTTTTTTCTATTCTTTTTTTGTCAACCTTCAGCCACCTCACTGATGACCCGGACAGGGACATAATTTAAAGGTACTGTGCTATTTTTATGTGCTATTTCTTTGGAGAGATTTATTTTTATATATTGAGAAAAATAATCAATACTGTCAAAATGACAGACATAAATAAGATTCAAATACCGGATTTTAATCGGTCAGATCCTCAGTAAGTCGGATCAGTAAATATGGAGAAAGTCCCTTATGCAAATTATATGTACAGCAAATTAAAGCGTCCGTTAATCGTACACGATTGGTACATGTAACTTTGCTGTATACGAAAGACGGCCGAATAAAATGAAAGTGGGCGTTCCTTTTTCCGTAGCTGCGCATACTCTGTCACCACATTCAGCTAACTGGCTGTCTTAACTTTCATTTACATGCAGCATTACAATGCGAAATTTAAACTGATGACGTCACTTTCGTAGGCCTAGTAATGACGCCCAAGCTTGGTAACGTAGGAGTTGTAAGGCTTTCTATATCTAAGGGGTGTTGATTGAACCAACACCTCCTAGACATAGAAGGCCTAAGAACAGAAGCTTTTACGTCATCTTTAGATCTTCTAGAATGACGTCATCACATTTTTCTTTTCACAAAGTAAAACTATTTAAAATTTCTGGTGAAGGATACATGTTTTATACAGATACAGAAAATATCTTAAGTTGAAGATAAAAATTAAAATACCTTTCTGATAAAAAATAATTTATTATGATCTATTTCTAAATCATATATAGTGATAGTTAAATTTTCCTATTTATCGTAAAATAAAGTTTTCTATCTTAAATCATTAAAATGTTACACATAAAAGTTTTACTTTGTGAAAATAAATGTGTGTTGACGTCATTGCAGTGGAATTAAGGATTACGTAAAAGTTTCTGGGCATTGTATATCTAGAAGATGGTGACTGAACTGACCTAACTTAAGCTTTGACGTCATCACTAGATCATTCTAAATGACGTCATCGGAGTTTCATAAAGGACATGAATGCGATAAGTAGAAAGTAAAACATCAAAAAGGAAAACAATTTAAAATTTCTAGTGTGTTTTACAAACATTAGAAAATATCTTAAGTTAAAGCTCAAAATTAAAATACTTTTCTGATGCAAAATAATTCAATTTCTGATGCAAATCTATTCCTATTGCATAGCTGCCAACTACTACGGAATATCATTAACCACTTTTTGTAAACAGTACATCTTTTCAGTATTTTTTCAAAGAATTAACCAGGTCGCGCCTAGTACAGAAAGTTTGCTATATTTTAAGCCGAACAATCATGTCTAGAAAAAGTGGTTAAATATATTCTGAAGTAGTTGGCAGCTATGCTATTATATAATTAGTGATGGTTAAGAATTGCCATTTGAGGGAAAATTACTTTTTCTTAATTTTTTCTTAATAATTTTCTTAAAATATTGAAACGTTTTATTCGTGAGAAAATTCTCCACAAAATGTAAATTGTTATAGTTTTTGAAAACAAAACTCTTATGCAGCCCCTTAAAAAAGTTTAGTGATGACGTCAAAGTGTTAGTTGTTAGACTCTTGAACTCGTAGGTGTTGGGCGAGTTCTCTTCTTCTTGAATGTCAGTCCTTGCTTTTGAACTTTTGGAACCAAACATTCGCAGTGTCATATGATACAACAGTAGTAACTAACACTTTACGCATAATTCGTTGGCATTCTGAAGCTGATTTCTTGCAACATTACGGGAAGTAAATGATGGTTCTAAACTGATAATGTGATAGTTCCATTTCAGACACCTTGTACATAATATTTCTTAGACTTCACAAGACAGTGTTCTGAAGCAAGTCTCTTCCTTTCAAATGCCGAAAATGGCTTCACAAGGAATATTTGCAAACACGCCAACGTGAACTGTTTGCGCAGATCATATTTGCGGTGGCGAGTAGTAGCACTGCGCCCTAGATATAGAAAGCCTAACAACTGCAACGTCACCAAGCTTTTGCCTCATCAGTAGGTCTTTCAAAGATGACGTCATCGAATTATAAATTTCATAAATTAAAACTATTCGAAATTTCTGGTGAGTTTACTCTCTCATAACAACATTTTAGTGAATTGAGATAGAAAATTCAATTTTACAAAAAAGGGCAGTTTTCAACTGTAACTAATTATATAATGTAATAAGGGAGTATGTCACAATGAATTGTATTGTATCGCAAACGTATTTTAATTTTTATCTTTAAGTTAAGATACTTTTTAATATTTGTAGCATTCACCAGAAAACTGAAATAGTTTTACTTTATGAGAATGAAAGTGTGGTGACGTCATTACTTGAAGGCCTAATGATGACGTCAAAGCTTCAGCGCTCAGGCTTTCTGTGTCTAGGAGGCAGTGTCCAGTTAATCCAACACCTCCTACATATAGAAAGCCTAACAACTGAAACTTTGACGTCATCCTTAGGCCTTCAAGTAATGACGTCATCACAGTTTTACTTTCACAAAGTAAAACTATTTGAAATTTCTGGTGGATGCTACAAATAGTAGAAAATATCTTAAATAAAGAATTAAAATTAAAATACCTGCCTCATACAAAATTATTCATTTCGATCTATTTCCTTATCATATTATCTAATTCGTCACGGTTAAAAACTGCCATTTTTCATAAAATTATATTTTTTATCTCAAATTATTAAATAATGTTATTCATGAGTAAATTCACCAGAAACTTTGT
Source organism: Cheiracanthium punctorium (assembly GCA_038373885.1). Lineage (NCBI taxonomy): Eukaryota > Metazoa > Arthropoda > Arachnida > Araneae > Cheiracanthiidae > Cheiracanthium > Cheiracanthium punctorium. Next base: position 1,772,146 of record JAWZYV010014928.1, on the reverse strand, counting down.
ATAGTTTTATTTTGTGAAAATAAAACTTTTAAGTGCAGCCCAAACGATGGCGTCAAAGCTTGGTGACGTAGGAGTTGTTAGGCTTTCTTTATCTAGGCGGTGTAGTAGTTGGCAGATATAGACTTCTCACTAGTGGGTAGAGAACCAGGCTTTCAAACTACATCGTTACAGAGGTTCGCCCAGTGCAACACAGGGCATGAGAAGGGAGGGTAGTCCTGGACTTTTAAGTATTATAATAAGTCCTGGAATTATATTTCGAATATACGAAAAATCTTTACTAGTAACTGTTCAACTTTCTTAGCACCCGAAATGTGAAGTGAGTTATACAATGCACCTACAAATATGTTATTTAAAACACCTTAGTTAAGAAAAATCAAATTTTTAACTCCATAGTTTAAAATTTTTATATAGCTCTGTTTTTCAATAAATAGTTTCTTTTATTATTTAATTAAATTTTGTACTTCCAAAACTAGCTGAATTGAGAACTAAAATTCTTCCAAGGAATGTTCAACCATCTTTATCAATTTTAATATTGAATGTTTGCTCTGATAGTTTTAACATGCATTGTATAAGATTCCTCATCCTTGTTTGAGGTGATTTGAAACTCCCCGCAGGACATTCACAGATGAACTCTTCGATGTAGCGTTTGTCACTAAATGAGAATCTTTGCTGTTGTCTTTTGCAGCAATCAGAAATAGCTTGTTAAATATTGGCTTAAGTAAGAATGTTTGAGCTATGAGACACCCACGTTCTTTGTGTTTGCAACAGCTTGGGAGCAATGGTATTTTTCCCGACAGAATTGAAACAGCAGAAAAATATTATAAAAACTAAAAAATATCACTTGGTTTCAATTAAAGTTATTATATTTAACTTTGCTCAACTTATTTAAACTTTCTAACATTGTAACGTTTGCATTTAAAACTTTCATATAAGAATACATTTAGAATTTTATTTTTAGATTAGATTTTTTGAAACTTTATTTTCAATCTTATACGACTGATACTTTCGGCGAAGACAAATTCGGCTTCTATTTTAAAAACAGTTCTTGTCCTCTCTTTGACAGGAAAATACTTGACTACAGTGTTAAATGACATTGTCCGTTACTTCTCCCTCGGAAACAAATAAAAAGTAGATAAGAGATAAAAATCCCAGAGAAACAAAAGCACAGCTGGAATTTTATCAAACTTTTAAAAGAATTGTAAAAATTAATAAAAATTTCAAATCCAAACAAAATATTTATCTTTTTTTTTATTTTCTCTTATTTATTCATTTATACATTGTTTTGGACAATATTAAGCAGATCTATGTTTAAACGAGAATGTAATGAAGGAAAAAGTAAATTTTTTACTTACTTTTTGAATACTGTGTGTATTAGAATGTAGTATTATTATGCAGCTTTTTGTGAGTTAATATTTCATTGTTTTTAACTGCCAATTATTTTGTGCTCGTATTTGTTACAATTTGAAGAATTTTGGATTTCAAAAATTTGTTTCGGGAATATATCCAAGCTAAAAAAATTCACTGTAAGCGGAGTACCTAAAATAAAATGAAATAAATCACAATAAATCCAAATGCTGCTCATATGTTGACTTTTAATTGTCTCAAAATATGAGTTTTTATTTATTTATTTAATTTTAATTTTTTATCCGATGTTTGCATTTTATCTAGGGTAAGGTGGGGTCACTGTGTAAAATCTAAAGTGCAGCTTTGAGGAAGTCTGAGAACATCATTCATGATAGGAGAAATTTTATATTCTTATCATGAATTTTCAAGAATATTCTTTATTGACCCTGAAATTTTCATAAAAATGAAATAAATCTTTCATGCTCAATTTTTTTTTAAATTTTTCTCCATCGTTCTTATGAACTTGTTCCATCAAGTTTTTTTTTTTTCTGCCTCTTTCTCCTATAATAGGTTCAGAAAGATAGGTAGAGAAATATGTTGGGGTTAGAGCATATAAAACTTTTTGAGAGATTTCTAACACTTGTTGCATAATTGAACTATCTTTCATAGTCTTCGAGATAGTAACTTTATCGTTAAAATGCTTCGAAACATCATTTTGATTTTGCTTACTAAATTGGGTTAAATACAAATCCAAATCCAGTAGGTATTAATGAATGTGTTTGATGAAGACAGTATTATTTTCATTTTTAACACTTCATTTTTTTTAATATGCGAACAAATATTAACTCTGTGCTATGAAACCACTTTTATTTAGCATTTACATTCTGTACACTTTCTTATCCAAATTACCTCTTTCTATAGAATGTTGTGTGCGGAAAATTGTATGATAAAAATAGTGCCTATTCTGCTCCCCAGTGAAGGTTCTGGTAAAACTTTCATCATATCTTCGTATGTTACATTCATAATGTACTCGTTTCCACGGAATTGGAAGATGCTTATCTTCTTATAAGGTATTTTCTCACAAACTTTATTACTGGGTTATTGTCAGTGTTTATGGATTGAACTATCAATAGAAACACTAATAAACAAACGTGCAGCAACATGATTTTAGGCATAAAATTTACTTGCTGAGGCAGGTGCACATTTGTTTTATGCACTTGCCCCGCACCAACAAAAACAGGGCACAAGTGTAAAACGCCCCTTGTTTTTCAAACAATAATGCATCTAATCTAAATAAATATATGACTGAAAAATACACTTTAAATGTGAAAGAACAACCAATAGAAATTTAAAAAAGTTAAATTAACTTTTTAAAAAGAAATGCCTAAAAAAAACTTGTGAGCTCTCACTCTGGGGATAAACGACATGATCTCAAAAAATATTTGTTACACAGAGAAATCAGTTCATGTAAGTATAATTTTATAGTATACATAAAGTACGATGCTAAAAGGAAATTTTTGGTGCAAATACCATTCCCGTAGTGCAAATAGCGATTCGTAGCTTGCGTATGCTCTTACCCCGCCTCACCAGTTCCTCACAAGTTCCAACCTGAGTTTTAATTTTTTATTCATATATTAGTGTTATTCCTAGTGCTATTTACATGCTTATGACTTACTTTTTAAATTCACAAGTCCAACTTTTTCTTCGTTTACCTTTTCAAGATCTGTTGAAACCTGCTCTAAAAAATGTTAAAAAATTAAAAAATCAACGAGTTAGTGTCTTGTAATTGTATGAATATTTTACATAGGAAATTTAGTGCAATAACATGAAAAAATTAGCTAATTAATTGTATACTTCAGAGATTTATTTTTAAATATTAAATGATATTTTTAAAAGTAATTGATAGAAAACTAAAAATAATTTTAGGAACAAGTTCTAGCTTAATTATATTGATTTCTATTCATATTTTTCAAAACACCATAATCATTTTATATACAAAATAAATTTAAATTCAAAATTAGTCTAAATTTGAAATAACAGTTCTTTTTGTTATGCTAATCGTTTTTGGCTTCTGTAATCTATGGATCATTCCTTGAAAATTGATGCAGAGCTGCCAATTCTCCCGTTGTTTTCGGGAGATTTCCCACCACAGTTTTTAAACAGTTTTACTTAGGATTAATTTTTTGGCCTTATTTTAAGCATAAGCTGCTAATTAAAAATTAGTGGCGGGAAATCGACCGGAAAAAAGGGAGAGTTAGCAGCTCTGATGGTGAACTGAGTAGTATAGCGTTTTTAATTCCTTTTCGGACTTAATGTTGATTTCAAATATGTGCTGAAAATATAGGAAACTTGGATTCTTTTTTATAGTTGAAGCATTCTTAAATAAAAATTCACTGTACACAAAATAAAACACTGATTTATAAACATAAATTTCTCTCTGCATAACTCCGACACTTAAATATCGCTTACACCTCTTAACGGAAAATTCGCTATCTAGTCTTAGCGATTATTGAACAAAAATGTTTTTGCAGAAACTATGCAGATTTAGAAGATGCGTGGTTTTGGGTGTGCTTTACCTTTTTTCAGTCAGGTAATGAAGAAAATTGCTATTTCTTACCAAATTTGAATGGAACTGCAAGCATTTTAATGCATTAAAATTAGTTTTTAAAAAGCTGCAGATTGGTTTCAGGAAAGTCTTGTTTCCGTTTAAAACTGTAAAACTAAAGACAGATGATTTTGTGTGTTTATTTGTGGGAAAACAGGAAAGGGGACTACGATCTTACATTTCAATGCCAAAAGTATCATTTATTCGTTCCCGTGGGAAGAAAGCTATACTTCTTACAATGCGAGTGGTAAATTCGTAATCATAGCTGAAACAATTCTGGGCATATAACTAACCACTTTAAACAGACATTTTTGTCTTAAAAAATAGCGAAATTTCTAAGACAAACACCACTAACTGTTAATGCTCGTCTGCGGTATTGAAAAAAATAACATAAAAATATATTGTTTACAAAAAGTGGTTAATTATATGGCCGAAAGTGTTTCAGCTATGGTTAATTAAAATTAAGCTTCATATCTAAATGTAAGAAAACGCTGTAGGTTTGCTTAGCATCCTTCTTGCTACTCATAATTTTGCAGTTGCATAAAACACATTAATCACGGAGTTTAGTTATTTATTTTTAGATTTAAAAATCTCTTCTACTAAAAATTCTAAATGTGTAACACAAAAGTCTTTTTACAAAATCGGTATATGCTAGTTACAGTAGTTAAAATGTGTTTATTTATTATTTTTACCATCCCTTAAGAAACAACCATTTTGAAATCATAACATTTTGTGACCCATTTATTAATATGAAAATAGTTACTATTGAGTCTGCTGTTTGAAACGTTTATTTATAGAATTAAGCACTAAAAGTAATTAGATAAAGATAAAGTTCGATTCATTGTATACAATAAGAACATCTTATTTATGATTTTAAGTTGAAAGTAAAGATATTGTTACAATGTATTAAGGTGGTTTTGTCAAAAGACATCTGTGGAATATGAATGATTCCCGTTTGATTTTATATTCATTTTAGTAAAAATAGTCAACATTCCCTCACCCCCCGAAAAAAAAAAAAAAACTATCTTTGTATAACCAGAAAAATAAAGCGCTTGAAGTGTAAATGTTACGTTCTTTCTAACATTACATGGCAATTTCTTAAACTTAGACTTTTTGGAATTGGATAGCCTCTGTGAGTTTAGACAACTCTAAGTAAAAATTGCTTTTGCTTCTGTTACGTTGAAGGGAATTTTTAAAAGTCGCGACGAAAGCGATTTCTGCCTCAGCTTACCTTATTGACAACTTTTCTTCTTGTGCAGCGTTCTTTATTTTCAAACGTGCTGGATTTTTTTTCCAATTAGTACACAATTTTTCAAGTAGAAGTCTGTGAAGTTTTGGAACTTCTAAAAAACGAATGGGACCAAGAACAAGAAAATACAGCAAGAGATTTGTTGTTAAACTCTACGTCACTTACGTCAATATTTGATTTTCCATCTCTCTTATTATTTGACACTCTTTTTCTTGTCGCTGACGATGAGGCAAGCACATTATACAAGGGCTGCTTAAAATGTGAGATAATCCATAAGAGATGGAAATCACTGGGTTCGAGATTCAAATTCTATGTAGGATGTTCTAATACGTTCAATGGGTATCGCTTTAGTCAACCACGTGTGAACGAGGCTTTATGAGGGCGGGCGCTGTCATGCAACAACAGACAGTTGGCAATGATTTTCTGCTGAGGACTTTTTTAAGAACAAAATTCGTATTTCACTTCGCTCTTCAACAGCTGACCTTCTGGATAGCGCGGTGATCCCCAAGTGACAGTCTCAATACCGTCACAAGGAGTCATTGCGACGCCGATGCGTAGTCACTGTGAGGTCGGTTTATCATGTTCTCGTGATTGTAACCTTGCTACGCATAATGTCATTACAAGATGTCCACGTAGTGACCAGTAGCAAAAATAAAGGTGAGTGGTGTAAGGGAAAATTGCGGTGCTGTCATCTAACTTGAGTATACGGAACCTCTTCCAGGAATTCCGGTTGCTTCGGAGAGAGAGATAGAGAGAGAGAGAGAGAAAGAAACGGACCCAGATAAACTGCTTGAAAAAAAATGCGCTAGCGTTATACCGTACGGCCTTGCAACGTTTCCTGTAAATAGTTAACAAATTGCGAAAATTAATTTTGAAAGCTTTAATTTTAGCAGGGTATTTTATAATTAGAAGAAAAGTACATTTATTATAAAACTAAGACATAAATTCGTTTTTTTGTATTTTTTTTCAAATATTAGTTTCTAGAAGTCTGAATGTTTTTTTTGTATCTATTTATCATACATAAATACTAGTAAATACTTGAATACTTGCTAAGGTTCGATGCATTACTTAGAGGCATATTTTCAAATTAATAAATTTCAATCATTTAATAGGTAGTGATATAAATTAATTTTTTGATCCTCGCCCCCCCTCCCCCCAATTAATTTTTTTTCGTTCAAAATTAATTTTCTTCGCAGATATATAGATTGTTCCTTTTTTTCAAATATTTTATAAAAAAAAAGGTCTAATAATTCCTTGAAGAGCATTTTGTAAAAATAATCTTATAAAGTGGAATATTTTTACGAGTTTTGATACGTTACACATAAAGTACACTTTGAAATTTATAAAATAATAATTTATATTCAGCAATAGTTTTTTTTTTTTCAAATCAATTCAAACAAAGATCACAAAAATTTCCTGAAAAGGATTTTCATATTTTTTCTCTTTATTATTAGCGAATTGCTTAGCGAAAGTTAAAATGTCTAACAATCGTGTCAAATTTAAGTCACTAAAACAGTTCCTGTGACGTCACTTTAGTGACACAGAATGAACAATCGCCTTGTGATTTCACAGTGAAGTCATTTGGTGACTAGTGACAGTGAAGCGAAACAGTGACCGTACAGTGAATTCACGTCACTCGCGAGTCACAATGTGAGTATTTTGTGGCAATCGCTGACCACTATCACCCTATATGGCGCCACAATGAGTGTTTTGTGTCCATCTATGCTTTATGGGCACGTATCCGTCATCGTTTCCATCCTTTCCATTGCAAATGATGGAGTATTATGGCATTATTAGCTCCATGCAGTAGCAATTGATTGCTGTAATCCTCTGTTGTTCCGAGACATTTAATTTCATCCGCTCGGGTAATATACCCGATGTAACTCATGGCTGAGTAAGCAAGACACTCTGGGCCGTACTCAGCAAACTGTGAGTAGCCAACACCTCCTGGATAAAGAAAGCCTACGTCAACGTCTACGTCTACGACAACTCCTACGTCACCAAGCTTTGACGTCATCATTTGGCCTACAGTTAAATTTTCGTAAAATAAAAGTATAAAAAGTTTCTGGTGAATTTACTCATGAGTAACAATATTTTAATAATTTGAGATAAAAAATATAATTTTCTATCAAATGGCAGTTTTTAACCATACGAAAATAGATCGGAATGAACAATTTTGTATGAGAAAGGTATTTTAATTTTAATTTTTTATGTAGTATATTTTCTAATATTTGTAGCATTCACCAGAAATTTTAAATAGTTTTACTTTGTGAAAGTAAACCTGCGATTACGTCATTACTTGAAGGCCTAGCGATGACGTCAAAGTTTCAGTTGTTAGGCTTTCTATATGTAGGAGGTGTTGGAGCAGCCCGCAATAATCCGAGAGTTGGGAAACCTGCACTGCCGGTTTGTATGGGAGACAACTCGGAAACTGTATTCACCAACTTATTTCCACCCAGGGTTACTTGACTCTGGAGTTGTCTCACCCAGCTTTGAAAGCTCATCTGTGATTGGTCAGAATAATGATTCCATGAAGGGGGTGAACTAGGTTTAATGTTCGTGAGATCGAACCCAGCTCCCACCAGACACACTTGCTTCATGATATTTAATTGGTTTTTATGCAAAATGCGCGTTAAAATTTGAAAAATTGATTTACCTTTATTGTAAAAAAAAAGACAAAAAAACTAATGAAACATTTAATACAAAATTACATCCAATATTTTTTATAAATAAATTTTCATGTCTGTTATACTCTTTTTAAATTTAGGAATTTTTTATGGAGAGTTTTTAGTTGGGTTTAAATCCTGGAGTTAACACAGCAAAGCGAGCCACTTCAAGGGTTGGTGAGAAAATGGTATTTACAACTCCAAAATCAGGGGTTACCCCAAGAATTGGCCCTGACTCCAGGTGCAGATTCTAACCCCGGCAATATCGGAGGGATGACTCGGGTTTGTAAACATGGCGGATTCGAGGGTTGTTTTTATAGGTTTGGAAATCCCAAAAATTTGCTAATACCTGAACATTTTTTGCTTTAACAGACGGAAACTGCTGTGGAAACCACCCATCAAGCTATAAAAGTAACCAAAAGTGATAAAAAATCTTGTACAATGTTTTCAAAAACTCTGGAGAATGACTGTGCTTTTTTTGCCGTAGAGACTGCACGCGCCATCTTTCGGACTTATCTTGATTTGCTTTTCCATTCCCTGTTTTTTCTGATTTGAACGCTTATTTTTCTTAATTATTTTTTATGTTAAAAATAAGTATGTAGATTCTGATCTTTTCTATTTATTTTCTTGTCTCTATTATTCCACAGATGAGGGGCGATTTGGCAAGAGCACTGTGGATCTACTTCGCCCTCGCTTTTTTTTTTGTTTTGTTTTTTGTAACAAGAGGCGGGATAAAAATATTTACATTGAAGAGATTAATCATTTAGGTGTAAAGGATGAAAAAAAAAAGTGTTGTTGAGGGGTTAAACATTTTTGTCTGATTGTAGTGTACTGTACTTGGGAATAGCGAATTAACAATTTTTCACACAAGTGTGAGAAAAAAACAATATGCTTCAGCAATACAGAATTTCTTAAAGACATACATATTCTATGCATAATATATAAAGTACCTCAAAAAGAAAAACATCAAAACTGCATACATTAATTTTTGTGTGTTAACAAAAATGAAAATTCCTAAATTTGAAAAAAGTATAACAGAAATGAAACTTTATTTATTAAAAATATTGGATGTAATTTTGTATCAAATGTTTAATCAGTGTATTTTTTTATACTAAAGTTAAATTCGTTTTCCCATTTTAATGCGCAGTTTGCATAAAAACAAATTAAATATCATGAAGGAAAGTGTGTGTGGTGGGAGCTGGGTTCGATCTCGGGAACATTAAATCTAGTTCACTCCTTCATGGAATCTTTACTCTGACCAATCACAGGCGAGCTTTCAAAGCTGGGAGAGACAACTCCAGAGTAAGGTAACCCTAGGTGGAAATAAGTTGGTGAATACAGTTTTCGAGATGTCTCCGAGACAAACCGGCATTGCAGGTTTCCCAACTCTCGGATCATGGCGGGCTACTCACAGTTTGGTGAATACGGCCCTTAATGGTAGAAGCTTTAGAGCGAAGGTCCTGCATTCTAACAGGGCTGTCGATCTAACGGTCTAGAATTTTCGTCGGTTTTCTCCAGATGTAATGTGATTACGTATTAGAACCCCTTCAAAATGTCTCCCGACGAAGGTACCCCCCACCTAGGCAGATAGCCCTTGAGTAGCTGCCATAACACAACATACACTCCGGGAATTGTGAACGTGTGAGAGCTCTGGTTCAACCAACTCCTCCTACATATAGAAAGCCTTACAACTCCTACGTCACCAAGCTCCGACGTCATCATTAGGCCTACGAACGTACGAACAAATATTAGGAAATATCCTAAATTAAACATTAAAATTAAAATACCTTTCTCATACAAAATTATTCATTATGATCTATTTCCTTATCATATTATCTAATTAGTCATTATCATATTATCTAATTATTTAAAAACTGACATTTATCGTAAAATTATATTTTTTATCTCAAATTATTAAAATTTTGTTATTTATGAGTGAATTCACCAGAAATTTTTAATAGTGCCATGTTATGAAAATGAAACTAATGATGTTGGCAGAGCTTGGTGACGTAGGAGTTGTAAGGATTTCTACGTGTAAGAGGTGTGTTCTGGTTACTTTGTTTTTTGAACTACCTACAAATGGAAAGTGGGTTACGGCAACACCTCGTAGATATAGAAAGCCTTACAACTGCTACGTCACCAAGCTTTGACGTCATCATTTAGCCTACATTTAAAAGTTTGATTGTGACAAAATAAATCTATTAAAAATTTCTGGTGAATTTACCCATGATTGGCAATATTTTAATAATTTTGTATGAGAAAGATATTTTAATGTTTAATAAAAGACATTTTCTAATATTTGTAGCATTTACCAGAAATTTTTAATAGGTTTATTTTATTATTTGAAAACTTTTAAATGTTGGCCAAATCATGACGTCAAAGGTTAATGACGTAGTAGTTTTAAGGCTTTCTACATGTAGGAGGCGTTGGTTCACTGCCACCTAGATACAGAAAGCCTGAGCGCTGATGCTTCGACGTCATCATTAGGCCTTCGAATAATGACGTCACCACACTTTCATTCTCATAAAGTAAAACTACTTCAGATTTCTGGTACAATGCTACAAATATTAAAAAGTATCTTAGGTGAAAGATAAAAATTAAAATACGTTCGTGACACAAAACAATTCATTGTGATTTACTCCCTTATTACGTTATATAATTAGTTACAGATAAAAACTGCTCTTTTTTGTAATATTAATTTTTCTATGTCAATTCATTAAAATGTTGTTATGAGAGAGTAAATTCACCAGAAATTTCGAATAGTTTTACTCTATGAAATTTAATCTGTGATGACGTCACCTTTAGAAGGCCAGTTCGTGACGTACAGGCTTGGTGACGTAGCAGCGGTTAGGCTTTCTATGTCTAGGAGGCAGTGGTTGGTTCACTGCCTACTAGACATAGAAAGCCTAACCACTGCTACGTCACCAAGCCTCTACGTCATCAATTGGCCTTCTAAAGGTGCCGTCATCGCAGATTAAATTTCATAAAGTAAAACTATTCGAAATTTCTGGTGAATTTACTCTCTCATAACAACATTTTAATAAATTGACTTACAAAAAATTAATATTACAAAAAAGAGCAGTTTTTAACTGTAACTTATTATATAACGTAATAAGGGAGTAAATCATAATGAATTGTTTTGTGTCACGAACGTATTTTAATTTTAACTTTCACCTAAGATACTTTTTCATATTTGTAGCATTCACCAGAAATCTGAAATAGTTTTACTTTATGAGAATGAAAGTGTGGTGACGTCATTACTTGAAGGTCTAATTATAACGTCGCAGCTTCAGCGCTCAGGCTTTCTGTATCTAGGTGGCAGTGGTTGGTTACGGCAACACCTCCTATACATGGAAAGCCTTACAACTGCTACGTCACCAATCTTTGACGTCATCATTTGGTCTACATTTAAGTTTGATTGTGACAAACTAAAGCTATTAAAAATTTCTGGTGAATTTACCCATGATTGGCAATATTTTAATAATTTTGTATGAGAAAGATATTTTAATTTTAATGTTTAATATAAGATATTTTCTAATATTTGTAGCATTTACCAGAAATTTTTAATAGGTTTATTTTATTATTTGAAAACTTTTAAATGTAGGCCAAATGATGACGTCAAAGGTTGGTGACGTAGGTGTTGTAAGGCTTTCTTTCTTAAGAGGAGTTGGTTACGGCCAATTATCTACGCTATGAATCTAGGCCGGGGCCGGCATTGCCCTCCATAGGGGACTTTCTAAGGGGTCCTTACCTGTATTTACGCGACGTTTCGGAGAAAACCATGGAAAACTCAGAACGGTTAGATCGGCGTACGAGACCAAGTTCCGAATCAGGCACTTTCCGTCTCGCAGTTCAAAGCGCTAACGCTTGCCACTGGTGCGGCGAACTAAACCAAAACCTCCTAGATAGAGAAAGCCTAACAACTCCTACGTCATCGCTTGGCCTACACTTAAATGTTTTATTTTCACAAAATAAAACTATATAAAGTTTCTGGTTAATTTACTCATGAATAACAGTATTTTAATAATTTGAGATAAAAAATATAATTTTATGAAAAATGGCAGTTTTTAACCGTGACGAATTAGATAATATGATAAGGAAATAGATCGAAATGAATAATTTTGTATGAGACAGGTATTTTAATTTTAATTCTTTATTTAAGATATTTTCTAATATTTGTAGCATCCACCAGAACTTTTAAATAGTTTTAGTTTGTGAAAGTAAAACTGTTATGACGTCATTACTTGTAGGCCTAATGATGACGTCAAAGTTTCAGTTGTTAGGCTTTCTATCTGTAGGAGGTGTTGACTAAACGTACAAACATGATAACCATCTAACTTTCATCAATTTAGTCAAAACCGTTCCTTATTCTTTTTGCATTTTCATATTTTGTTGTTAAATTTGCAATCCTTACGAAGTTAGTACGTAAATTACTTCTGGCAAAACTATTCATGTTTCATAAGATCTATTATACATTCTGTCTGGTTAGAGAATGATAATTTCCCCAAATCAAAATAAAAGTTGTCACCTTTAACAAATCGATTTTTAGCTTCTCCAAAATGAGTTACTGTTATATAGTTTCTGGCTAAGTCCTCTTACTAATCCACTTAAAAGGCCACTTAGTACATCCACTTAGACTCTTACTCACTTGTTAGATGAAATAATAATATTACACTTCCTATTCTGTAATTGCACTGAAGCTTCCAGTCAATTATGATGACTGGAAGCTTCCCAGGAAAGCCCATTGAGAAAAGTTCTAGGATCTTTGCAGAAATACTGGGGAATTTTTAATAACTAACACATCAAACTGTTAATGCTTCAAGTTTGATAAATAATTTATTTTCAGTGATAATTCAGAGACAAGCCTGTTCACACTTGCAATAAAAGACAGAACATTTGAAGTTGGTTTATTGACTTTAGGTATGCCTCTGTACAAGGACTACGTAAAGAAGGACTATTCAACACGAAGCATATAAGGAGTGCATGTAACCTTCTAGGGTTGTTAACCATAATTTCAAACAGAAGTCCTCTTAACTATTTACCGGATTTTTTCCCTAAGTTATGGGTGTATTGAATGCTAAGTAACATGCATATTTATATAGCTGCCACCCACTCCGGAATATAATTAACCACTTTCCAAAAATAGTATATTTCGTACACATTTTTGCAGAATAGTAATCACTTCGCATGCCAAAGCCATCAATTTTGCTATATTTTCAAAAGAAAATTCCTGTTTAAAAAAAGTGGTTATTTATATTCCGGAGTAGTTGGCAGCTATAGTTTTTAGCATTTCTTTTTGCTTCGTAGCTACAAAGGAACAGTACACTAATAGGATTATTATATTTTTTGTTAAAACTATGATTTCAAAATTACATCTCGTTATACCTACCCAGCAAACACTGCCGTATCGGGTTAGGGATGGGCCGTCATCGGCAGTACCGTTTCGATGTCGGCATTGGCATAATGGTAATTGGGACGGTGTCGGTTCTGTGCTGGCAAAACGATTTGGCGTAGGCAAATAAAAGTTGATTTCGGGCATGCAACGGTCCGATAGCGGCTAGCCTTTTAGGGTTAACATGTGATTTTGGCGATGTACTGCACCAAACGTCAAAACCGATATCGGTCCAGAAGTGTAATTTCTAAACTGAACGGTATAAAGCCAGCACAAGCAGCACATATATATTGTTATAATAATTCTTTTTAATTTATGATTTCAATACTTACTATTTACAATGTTTTGAGTCCGTTGGATTCAAGTGCCTCCTTCACATGCGAAAAAAAGGAGGGAAAGGGGGCAATCATTCTATCTGGTTAATTTACCTGAGGTCCTGTCCAGCGTTCTGGTCTACCGCGCATCTGTCAATCTACAGTTTAGATGTTGGTGATTTTCTCCAGATGTATTGTGAATATGCGTTAGATAAGTTAACCAGTTTTTTATGACTTAGTATTGAAGGGGTTTCTAAGCGCCCACCCCCACCCCTCAATTGGGGCAGTTTCTGTCTAGTTATTCACAACTCTGAAATAATTATATGACTATAAATTTCATTTTATATAAAGTGATAGTTGTTAAGTACTTCCAATTTAAAAATAATAATAAAATTAATTAATTAATTAATTAAAAATAAAATACATACAATGCAGAACATTAAACGCTGCATTTTAAAAGTTCACAAAAGGAGCCCACCATGGCCGAGTGGATAAGACACCGAATATGGTTGAAGTCATTGGCGGATCCAGAGCCCCCCCCCCCCCAGACGAATGAAGTTTACACTATAGAGCATTGACTTGTTTTGTAAATTCAAGTCATTCTATAAGAAAATGTAACAAAAATTGTCTTGTGCACCCTCGAGAATTTTTTTTTCTGGATCCGCCGCTGGTTCAAGTGTGAAGGTCCAGGGTTCAGGTCTACCGAGCATCTGTCAATTTACAGTTTGGATGTTGAGTGATTTTCTCCAGATGTAATGTGAATATGAGTTATATAAATTAACCAGATTTTTGAACATAGAATTGAGGACAAATCACCGTTGTATCCCCAATTTTCTGGAACAAAAATTGGGGATATTTTATAAATTTTATATAAATTCAAAACATTATCTAATATTTATAAAATGAAGGAAATATGGTTGATTTTTATAAAATTAGGGAACAAATAATTATTATAATTACTGTTCAACCCCAATTTTATTGCTTATTAATTGTTTTATATATTGGAACAAACGCTAGAAGCCTTCTTCCGCTCAGGGCACCGACGCCCTAAGGCTTAACTCCTGTGTTTTTGCCTTACAAAAAACACAAAACAACAAAACTTTCTGAAATTAAATTGGATTAAAATAGTAGAAAAAATACCTTTTCATTAGTATTTCCATAAAAATAAAAAATATCAGTATAATTTATAGTTAAGGAATTTTTTTTATAATACATTAGCTGCTGTTGTTAAAAAAAAATAATAATAATAAAATTAAATAAATAAATAAAAGTTTTAATTCACTATACTGATTAATTATAAATTGAAAAAAAAAATAATAGTTTCATGTTAAATTTATCACTATGAATAATTAATTTAATAGCATTTATTTGAACAACTTGTTTGTCATGTTTCTGTTCAAATAAAATAATAGTAAAAATTACGCCAAAATCATGTTTTGCTACAGCATTGTAAAATGCTGTTACAAATTAAATAAAATTTAATGCTCTTATCTCCTTAAAAATGAATAAAAATAACCATTTTTTGCTGATTATAGTACTTTATCTTTCTAAAAATTAATTGATTAATTCATTGCAGATATTGAAGTATAAACTATTTTGCAGTAGAATAACACTAATTTGTTGTGTTTTTTTCCACGCGATCTAATTTAAAGTGAATAATTTAAAAGCTAAAATCCCTCGGACTTTCTTTTCCAACTACACCGTGCCCGCGTACACATAACATAGTGGGGGGGGGGTGAGGGGGGACGAGTGCATTCCTAAGAGCTTTCCACCTCTTGTAGGAACCACAGTATTACGCAGGAAGACGAAATGGACCTTTCCCTATTATTTGGGTCCCATGGTCAATCGAAGAGCGGAAGTTGGTGGTTTTTTTTTTTTTTCGTTTGCTTGTCCATTCCATTCCAAGGCTGTAACAGAAATCATCTCGCAACGTAAACTTTTCAGTAACGTAGATTTTGATTTTTTTTAGAGCAATGAAGATGGGAGATTGCTGCATATTTCTCTGGATAAATTGCGATTTTTTTTTCCTAGACTAAATGGCACTGACTGCAGCTAGACAAAAATTTTAAAATAGTCTGAATGTGATTAGTGCTTTTTAGTTTTAAATAGGCTAAGTTCTTACGTCAGTTAGATCGGACTTTGCTGTAGTTTTCTCTGGATAAACTGTGATTTTTTTCTAAAGACTAACTGGTATTAACCTCAACTAGACAAAAATTTTAAAGTTGTCTAAATGTGGTTAGTGCTTTTTGGTTTTCATTTTGCTAAGTTCTCACGACAGTTAAAAAGGGGTAAGTTGATTTTTAAGTATATATTAAGAATTTGTATTTTTTCTTAGCTAGATTTTTTTTATGTTATCTCAGGGACTACTAAAATAAGATGTAGTTCAAAACTGCTAATTATTTCTAAATAATGCGAAAATGAAATTTATAATTCAAATAAGCAAACTTGGAAACTATTAATAAACAAGCAGGACGGTATTTTTAATAAATAACTTACATACTGCATTGAAAAATGTGTCTATTTACTTACGTACTTAATTTCATATTACTCAAAACAACAGGAAAAAAATAAGTATATTCTGTTATAGAAAGTTCCTTTCTTCTACTAAAGGATAATCCTATGAAAATTCAGTAATATATAAAATACATAATACTTAAAGTCAGTATCTTCTAATAATAAACATGGTTTTATTAATACTTATTAGTTTCATATATAGTTTAGCACTAATCAACCTATTAAAAATAATTATTATTATTATATAAATTACTTTACATCACTGGGGCTAATTTTGAAATATACAAAATACTTAGTTATTAAGTATAAACAAAATAATTTGTTTGTATATGAAAATGTTTAATTATTTTGAAGAGAAAACGTTTTTATGGAATTAACCGTTTATTTGTAGAATCAGCCAATATTTTAATTTCTTTTAACGTATGTTGTTTACATTCTTCTTTAAAATAATATATAAAATCAAAAGTCAACTTTATTTTGTATTATGACATAACTTAACAAAAAAATAAATTAAAACATTTTTTAAAAAAGCATGTTGTATAACTTTAATATATATTTTCTCTCTTTTTTTAGCATTGCATGAATGTTTATTTATAATCTTTGGTTCTAGAAAATTATAAATTTTCTTGGCTTCTAAAAAATTTTTGGAAGAGAAAAAGGAACATTGTCTAGTTGAGCCTAATATGTTGTTTAAAAAATGTATATGGTCTGATAAACATATAGTAACACGTTTAAAAAAAGTAAACCATTGGTTGATGCATAAAAAATAATACGGTTAATTTTAAAAAGAGCTTTCCTTCTTAAATTCATTAAATATTTTCTTAAAAACAAAATAATTTGCTAATTAGGTATTTTTAATAAATTTAGTCCTAGTGGTGTAAAGTCATTTATATAATAATAATTATTATTTCTTTAATTTGTTAATTAATACTACTTTAGAGAACTAACTACGGAGCTAATTAGTGTATTTTGGGAATCAATAAGGTGCTGGCCGGTTTTCGATATTTTGTCGTTGCCGATACCACACCAAAAACGTAATGGTTTTGGTTCAAAAGTGGCACAGGGCTGGGCCGACGCCGTTATCGTTTTTGCCGACACCGAACCAGAACCACCCCATCCTTTCGGCCCGACACACGCCCAGGCGGACGCAATTTTGTCGTTTTCGGTACCGCGTGAGCGATGTCGCCCCGGCACATTCTGCGCCGGCATGCCAGTGTCGGCCCAAAACTTATCCGATAGGGCTGTGTTTGCTGGGTAGGCAGCACAACAATGTATTTTGAACATGTGTTAACGTTCCGGGAACACAATTTTTCCAACTGACTTTTATTAAAACAATTTACTATTACTTTAATGTGCAATCAAAAAAGTTAGAATCATGTTAGTGTTAATTTCTCTTAACTGTACGGCTACTTTATAGTATGACTAGCTGAAGTACCCGTTCTTCGCACGGGAATGAATGGACTTTTTGATGTTAAGATTTGTTGTGATTACTATTTATTGTAATAAAGATATATAGCAAAATGGATATCGCGTTATATTGTGTTCAATAATCATGCATACCGAATTTCAAGGCAATCGTTTGTACGGTGCAGAGGGCGATGCGGCGTAGCGCAATCTAGTGGCGAGTTTTAGCAAAACGGATAAGGTGAAAATATTCTTCGCATTCAGATATCGATGTATACGAATTTTCATAACGATCGGCTGGATAGTCCTGAAGTTCATGTGTGGACGCGACATCTAGTTCCCCGTGTTCAAATATCTATGTATACCTATTTTCATAGCGATCATTCGAACAGTCAAGAAGTGATAGACTGCAGGGCCATCTAGTGGTTAATATAAATAATGATTTGCTACAGCGCCGTCAAGTGGCGAGTTATAGTAGAATGGATAACGCCAAAATATTCTCATTGTTCAAATAGCTATGTATACTGATTTTCATAGCGACCGTTTGAATGGTCAAGAATTTGGCCTGCTGCAGCGTCATATAGTGGCGATTTAAAATAATAATGCATTGCAGTGCCATCTAGTGGTGACTAACATCAAAGTAACACAGATAGAATAAATTCTTCGTACTCAAATGTGTGAGTATAAAAAATTTTATGCCGAACAGTCGAACGGTACAGAAGTTGATACGTAGCGGCAAGTTACAGCAAAATGGATAGTGAAAAATATTCTCCGTGTTCTAATATCCGCGTGTACCAAATTTCATCGAAATTGGCTGGACGATATTCGCATAGCAAACGGCTAAACGGAATAGAATTCGACGTTCTGCTGTGCCTCCTAGTGGCAAGTTAGAGGAAAACAGATAGCATAAAAACCTTCTCCATGATAAAAGACTTAGGTGAACCAAATTTCATGGTGATCGGTGAAACGGTGCTGGAGTTTTTCGACCTTATACACACTTACCAACATTCATTTTTATCTATAACCAGTCTTATTATATATACCAGTCTCAAATAAAATCCAGTTTCAAATCTAATCCTCGCCAAAGTGCCAACATGCGCCATTTTGCAAGAGTTTTTTCAGAGAATCATTCGAATCATTGACTTAGCAGCAATCAAAAAGGGAAATGCGACCGCCAACAGTAAAGCAGGCATTTATTTGAAAAAAGGAATCCCTTAATACAGCCGCTTTTTTTAAATTATCAACTATAACGTGTTTTATTCATCGTTACCTCGATGTACTAAATGAGAGGATTTCAATTTTCTGAAATTTGGCGGAATTCTCCCAAGTTAAATCAATGTACTCAATTGGCGAGAATTCTGAAGCTAGAGCGCTTGAAATGCCCTTAACTGCATTATTTCTGCACGGATAATTAAAATTTAATGCTGTATCTCTAATAAAACCCATACACTTATTTTCAAAAATGCTATTTCCTTAAGCTCTCAGTAAATTGCGCCAAAAAGCCTGAAACTGTGCAAACCGCTAGAACTCTCTTTCTAAAAACCGGCCTATCAGCTATTTTATTTTTCGCCAAATTAAAAAAAAAATACATATTAGTCTCGGAAATCTTCAATCCTCATTGTTTTGCGTGTAAAACATTTCATTCCTGCTCTCATTTCTTATGCGCACACGATATTATAATTAAAAAAAATAACCTTTCAAATATAAACTAAAAAAAATCATTATTAATCTTTTATTTTTACTTTAAGAATTTAAAACATTTTATTCGGCAAAATCGCCACACATGGCAACTACGATGCTTATTTCACACTTTTTTCACTACAGGGGTTACAATTACGGAAAGCTTTCTGCGTGGAGAACATAAAAAATCTCTTAAATTCCGGAAACGGGTGGACTTTAAAAGTTTTAAAGTTGACTATCATTTATTCTATATTATTTTACATATCCGTGCAAAATTTCAGGCTGACAGGTCCATTTTTGTGGATTTCTATATTACCCAAACCCACAAACTGACAAACAGAATTTCATTTTTATTTATAAGATAACCTACTCTTGTTTTTAAAAATACCCTCTCATTAAATTGCGCCAAGCCCTTGAATCATAGAAAATCTGACACACTTTCAGATTTTCACACTAAAGTGCTATATATTAAAAGCGTATTATAATCCATGGGTCTTCCCTATTTTCTTTCCTAATTCCATTAAGTTGGAAAGTATATCATTATTCATGAGTGTAATTAAACACAACTAAAATTGATATTTCTATCCTTTTGATGGATGTAATACATTAGAAATAGAGGGGGAAAGCTGTGCAGAAAAATGCACAGTTCGAACTGAAATAAAGTTTAAACACTCAGTAGCAGAAGCAGACGATAACTAGTGCTTGGCGCTAGAATCACATCTCCTCAAAATCGTATATCAACCATTTTATTTGTTGCCAAATTAAAACGTTGCACGTTTTAGTCTCGGAAAATTTCCAAATTCTATTTTTCTTTTGAGTATAAAACATTTCATTCCTGCTCTGATTTCACATGCACACGGTAATTTAATTAAAAAATAACTTTACAAATAATTTAATAAAAAAAATCGTTATTCTTTTATTTTTATTTGAAGTGTCTGAATCATTTAATAAATTCGCCAAACATGGCAACCTAGACAGCTAAATCCTCCCTCTTTCCACTGCAGGGTTACAATTGCGAAATGGCGAGAACAAAAATGACCATCTTGCGACACGTTTTTTATCGATATCTAAAATAATTCGAATTTTGAAAAAATCGCTTCGAGGTGTGTCGAGATCCGTCTTGGAGAATTAGCGTTCAAAATTTGGTAGGTCTACGATCACCCGTTTCGGAGTTACGCGAGACACAGACAGACAGACTGACAAACGGACAGTTTAAAGATTGCTTTATTTATATAGATGTCGGTAAAAAAAAAGTACTGGAACATAAATTAGAGATCTAATCGAACATTTTTAATTGCAGCACAAGTTACGACCATAAATGCCAGTTAAACAAAAATTAATTTAATGGTTTTATTTTGTGAATGCACATTCCTGTGTTAAAGCTCGCTTCATTTAATCTATATCTTCGAAAATAAAAGCACTGTTTATATAGCGAATGACAAGCCTACCGATATTAATAAAATTCCCAGACCCATGTTAAAAAAAGTGCATAGTGTCAAATGTGCTATGTATAAAACTCCAGGTAAGCTTTAAAATTATTGAAATCCTATGTTTTGCCAACGGAAAGAAAGAACCCAAAATGTTCTTTTAACGTCCTGGGTTTTTACTTTCTCCGCGGAGAGCAATAGTGCTGTTTCTCGTTTCACCTGTGTAATGGTATAAACTGGATGAATGGTACATTTATCTATATAATAGGGAACATTCAAATGTATGTTTTCTCCTAAACTAAAAATCTACCTGACCGATTTAAGTTCGAATTTACTCAAAATGATTCCTGTTGCCCAGATAAGGTTTAAAGGTACTGAAATCCTAAATGACCAATAGAAAAACAGTTAGGACACAAAACATTCTTTTCACATTCATGCTTTCACTTTTCTTTCACAGAGAAGAGCGGTAATACCGTTATACCTACCAACCATGTCAAAGGAATATCAATAATTTTGAATTTTTCCACAACGATCGCAGTCAGGTGATTAGCATAAGCGGCTTTTCACAAAATTCTTCTGCTTTACGAATTACAATCCAAAAGAAAATAAAGATTGTCCACATCATTTCATGTTATTTTAGAGGAATAATGCTAGAACCCAAACAAACAGGCAAAATCTTTAGCAATCAGATATTTTGAAAGTGAATATATTTCTTTGCAAATCGCTGTTTACATTAATCAATTTTAATCACCATCAACCTGCCGGATATTTTGTGGCATTATTCGGCAGTTATACGTTATCTTATGTTAGTATCAGTAATGCAAAATGTGCGTCACGAATCAAAAGCTTTTACAGTTTTTTAGATTCCACAATAATGGAGTTATTCTCAGTTGAATGCGTTTGAAAAAATTCTTCCGTGCAAAGCACAGATAATGGAGTCGACATTGGGACAATTTATAGGTTTTTAAATACACTCATGTCCATAAATTAAGGATAATTCAGAATCACACAGAAATTGATCTCTAAAATAAAAATTTCACCTGTGGAATGATCACACACATCTTGAAGAAGAATATGCAAATTACAGGAAACCACCAGATGGCGTGGATGGTACGTCACAATGACGAGAGTGTAAGAGAGGGGAATATAAGGAATGGTGGCAAAGAAGTAAAATTGTTCACAAGCGCTGTGAAAGCCTTTCAGTGCAAAAACCGCATAGTTATGGCACAAAGGAGGCATTTGGATGATAATTTAGGTGGCAGAATTATCGGACGACTGGAATGTGGACGTATCCAGCTGGAAGTATCCGAGGAACTTGGAATCGCCCAGAGTGTCATCTCCAGGCTTTGGCAACAATTCCAAGATGATGGTAATGTGAGTAGGCGTTACAGCACAGGTCGCCCCCGATTTACAACGCCGAATGAGGACCGCTATTTGGCAGTTACTGCCAAAAGAAACAGACGGAGTACAGCATCAGACCTGTCTCGTCAGCTCTCTTCAGCTACCGGTACGACAGTTTCAAGGCAGACCGTGTACAGACGCTTAGGGCACATTGGTCTATATGCTCGTAGGCCTGTCAGATGTGTTCCACTTACCGCAACTCACTGTCACCTGCGATTAACCTGGAGTAGAGAGCATGCATTGTGGACACCGCAACAGTGGTCTTGTGTGATGTTTTCCGACGAGTCCAGGTTTAGTTTGGAGTCTGATTCTCGCCGGACATTCATCTGGAGAGCGCCAGGTACCCGTTACCACCAAGAGAACACCATTGAAAGACACCGTTACGGTGGTGCAGGATGGCTCATTTGGGGAGGAATTATTCTTGGTTCCAGAACTGACCTGCATGTTCAGAGTGTAACGATGACAGGCCACATCTATCGGGATGTCATTCTGGAACAACATGTACGTTTGTTTCGGGGCGCCATGGGTGCTGAATTTGTGTTTATGGATGACAACGCCCGTCCTCACCGTGCAAACATTGTAGACGAATGCCTTCAATCGGAGGATATCACCCGTATGCATTGGCCAGCATACTCACCGGACTTGAATCCAATAGAGCATGTGTAGGATATGCTTGGCCGACGAATTGCAGCTCGTCAACCCCCTCCCACCTGTCTACCGGAACTTCGGAGTGCATTGCTTGATGAGTGGTGTAATATTCCCGAAGATCAGATTGATCATTTGATACTCAGCATGCCTAGGCGTTGTCAGGCCTGTATTGCATCGTCCGGGAGACATACTCCGTATGAACCATCCTACTAACCATGTTATACTGTTTTTTTGTAAATAGGCTCTTTTTTGAAATTTGGTCAAGGGAGTAAAACTTGCAATTTTTATTAATTATGTCAAACATATAGCATCTTTTTTGCTCTTTACTTTTTGTTTAATAAATACACTTTACAAATAAGTCAAATTTGTTTTGCTTCTTTCTCTTTCTTTGCCTGAACTTCATTATCACTCATCTTTAGAAATATACACAGGACATGAGTGTATATTTCTAAAAATATTTTTAGAACAGAATATCAAACTAATGTAATATGTTTTATGATTTATTGGCTATTCTAATTAATTTTAGTTGAATTGTAAAAAAAAAAAAAAAACTTTTTGCAGTATAAAAAAATATTTTTCTAACGTACTTTCGTTGGCCCTCTGTGCACCATAAATAGGCACAATGGGCTACAAATGGGGTACAGTGAATCGGCTAACGAGAAACGATATAAGATTTTTTCTTTCACTTGTTACTGAGTAACGCAAGCTTTTTTTTGCCTGAAAATATTTGATTTTAATTTAGATATTAAAGTCGCTCAAAGTTTATGAAATAAATGTTAATTTTATGGTTCTAAAATATGCGCACTAAATTTGTTAATAAAATTAAAGAAAAAGGTTTTAGTTAGATAATACCACTTGGAGTCCTATTAAGTTTACTAAATTTTAGTTTTGTTGTTATTTTTACGACATTAAATCAGAAGCAGTTATTTTTCAATAAGTGTTGGGCACTATAACAAAATCTACAAAAAAATAATAACTTTTGATGTAGATTTTATTACTGTGTTAGATTTTCGTTATAGTGCAGATTTTGTATTTTCGCTGTGTCACTGTTCTCTCAGTTTGATGCAATACATTTGGATTTGGTTAATTTTTCACAATACCTTTTCTGTCTGCTGTATAAATGTCTGCCTCATCAAAGATAGGTGTAGACCCTGGCTGAATTCCTTTCAAGTAGTACTATTCAAATTCAAATTCATTTTTCCTTGCAGTAACATGTTTAAATCTGTATTTTTCTTGCCGTAGACCGTGAATAATACGAAATCTCTAAAGTCAACTTTAAAATCTTCCAAAATCCTCGAGGTCAGAGTCACTAGAAGATTATTTTCATTCTTTCACTTCTTACTTGAGCTATTCTTGTAAATGCTTGTATTTTTTTTTTCTCTCCTGCTTCATAACATTTGGTCTTTCACTCTTCTTTTTTTCAATCATATCATTTTGGATTGTGATTTTCACAGGTGTGTCTGGAAGAATTTCTGATTTTGTTAGGTTAAATCTTTTAGTCTTAGGTAAAAAGGTTCTCTTTTGCCTCAGACAAAGAAAAAGCCTTTTATCATTTTTGATATCAATTTTTTGTTTTATATAATTTTCTAGAAATCCTGAAGATTCTGCGGCTGATGTGGAGGACTTATTTAAATAAATTTAAATCCGTCAAACATTAAAAAGTAAGACAGACAATAAATATATAAATGAAGACACAATGGGTCACTGACCCACTGTACCCCATTTTAGGTGACCCAGTGCACCTCATATGAACCAATGTATTGTTTTTCACTGCAAAATTCCGATTCATTTAAATACAATATAATAAAAAAGTAATTTAGACTATATAAACATACCATACATACATACCTCATATTTACTTGACAAATTTCAAGTGTAATAACATAAAGTCTTAATTTCTTCAAGCTTCAGCTCTTCGCCACAATCAAAGTGGGATGTTTAGCTTTTTTCCACAGAGTTAAGTTGTTTGATACCTTCTTTAATTTTTTTTTTCATGTGAATGCTCTTCACTTAAAACCACAAATATCTTCACTGAGCCACTTCACCCCGCTCTCCCCTTCGCAGATCGTCTAAATTAAATCCTGAAAAACACTTAAAACAAGTATATATCCACATAACATACAAGAATGTAAATCTTCAACTGTTTTCACGGGTAAAGTTTGTGCATGTGATTTTAAAATAAATGATGTAAAGTATAATTTAAAATTCTGATGTGTCCAACACATGACTTCCTTGCACGTCCATTAGATCAAAAATATTTTCGACGCACTTCCTCTAAATTTATTTGTTTGAAAGAGATAAAATATCCATAATAGTAAGGTTTAGCGATTTCCAGCCAAATAGTTCGATATCGCCAAACTGAGTTCAATTTGAAAGATTTCCTTCTGACACATTATTTGGCGATATTTCACCAAAAGCCGACAAACTTGAGATAGTCTGCGAGATTTTGGGGATAGCCAAAGTAGTCATTGACCACAGACTTTCAATGAATTGAATGCATCCATACACCTCAATGTATTCAAAGTCATTTGGCTCACCCTGTAAATAAATTCTCAGTCGATTGCTGTCAAAAAAGATATTGAAAACAGTTAGATATTACAATAGTTCTAAATACAAAAGTTAAAAAATCTACGGGTTAGTTTTAGAGTTATACAAAATACGAAATAATTTTTAGCGCCAAATTTGGCGATATTTCGGCGAAACTCGTCAATATCGACGACATTTGGCGAGATTTTAAGCATGAACCAAACAATGACAGATTATCGCCAAATTTGGTGATATTTCGCCAAAACTCGCCAAGAACGATGACAAATGGCGATACTTTGGGCATGGACCAAATGACTGACTATCGCCAAATTTCGCGATATTTCGCCAAAACTCGCCAAGTTCGAGGACAGGCGGCGAGATTTTGGGCATGTACCAAACAATGACTATCTACAGTAGTATTATATTGAAGATGTCCATAGACATTAAAGTACTGAAATTCTTTCCGGTGGTCCTGTAAATTGGGTAGATTGGAACCAAAAATCGAGATGCACAACTAGATGTTACAACATTCTTTTATATGAAATTTCATAATAGTTTTTGAGATTTGAGAGTTAAATATGCACACACGTACACCAAAAGTCGCCAAGCTTGGCGACTTTTGGCATAGTTCTTGAGGGAGGCACGTGACCGTGGTCGGACCATTACCTAACTTATGTGGTAGGACGGTATTGTGCTTGAAATGGATGAATGCCCCTAAAATTGCCATTGACCGTAATGTATTGGAAATCTTTTGAGTGTTCCTGTAGCAGAACTATAAATGATAAAGACACTTTTTTTAATGGAGAAATTCATTTTCTAACTCTTTACAGCATATATCACTTCTGAGTCGTTTGAAATAGCTCAATACCTCTAAAAAACGCTTTGATGAATTTCGGCCCTTAGAGCGTAATGTATTTCGAATCTTTTGGGCGGTCCTGTAGATAAACTATTCAGTCGAATGGAACCGAAATGAGTGGTGCACAACTAGATGTTACAACAAACCTAAATATAAAGTTTCAACATTGTACGCCTAACAGTTTTTGAGATATGTGAGTTTAATGAATTTCGGCCCATTGAGCGTAAGGTATTTCGAATGTTTTGGGCAGTCCTGTAGATAAACTATCCAGTCGAATGGAACCAAAAGGGGAGGTGCACTACTAGATGTTACAACTATCCAAAATATGAAGTTTCGACATTCTACGCCTAATAGCTTTTCAGTTAGGCGAGTTTAATGAATTTCGGCCCATAGAGCGTAATGTATTTCGAATCTTTTGGGCGGTCCTGTACATAAACTATCCATTCGATTGCCACCAAAAGGGGAGGTGCACAACTAGATCATAGAACAATCCTAAATATCAAATCTCAACATTTTACGACGAATAGTTTTTGAGATATGCGAGTTACATACATACGTACGTACGTATGTATGTATGTAACTCGTACGTACATACGTACGTACATACGTACGTACGTACAGACGGCATGGAAAAACTGGCCACAGTAGACTCGCCGCTGGTCAAAATGAGTTGCAGACGAGTTAATATGATCGTGCATGCTAGCCTACGATGAGATGCATCGAAAAAAATTTTAAAATTAAATTTAGAGGTAGTCAAAATCGGGTTTTTTTTCGAAATTTGGCCCCCAAAATTTTTCGGGATCACATTACTTCCTTATACTACGTACAAGGAAGTAAAAAAGTTATCTCTACATTTTAATTAATTTATTATTTATTTTTTACAGAGATCGTATATTACCGTTTGATTACGTAAGTTTTATAGCCCCCATAAAGTCTAAAATAAACACAAAGCTAACAGCCACATAACTTCTGTTTTAGACCACAGGTTATTGAAGAAATATTTTCTTCAATCAACGGTACCTTATTATTCACTGCTTCAAAGGATCAGCTTCGTTCTACCGGCTTCACAAGTAAATGATCTTGGAGTTGACAGGTTCATTTTAAGAGGTCGGTCTAAGCCTACTTTAATTAAGTTCTCCCGGAGTTCAATTATATTCAAAATTTTACGAACTTGCGTCTACTCTTAATAAGGATTATTAGATATAGATGGAAAGCTGCTTGCATTTGCTAAAATATTTGAAATATGGTAAAAAATTAATATGATTGAAATCTCTTATGAATATATTTGCTACATTCAAAACAAATGAATACATGATTAAAATATCTAGAAATTTTATAATATCGGGCTTTTTGTTAATTAAAGTGTTTTGAGAGCAGTACTTTAAATTTGACCTTATAAAAAAACATTCTTCCATTTATCTTTTAATTACTTAAAAAAGTTCCCACAAATCGATAGTATCCAACTAACAGATATATTGGAAATGAAGAAAATGAAAACTGAACATTGAGCATTGAATACAAGCAAAATGTATCTATTCTGAAAAGAATACAAAAATAGAATAAATATATGTACTGCCTTTGAATAGGTGAAAAATTTGTTGTTGACGAAGATACTATATCATTTCGTTTTGAGACGTTACGTTGATTTTTTTTTACGTTATTGGCATTCTGTACAAATTTTTGTTGTTTGACTTTTTGAGTTTTTTCCCCTTTTTTGAGTTTTTTCCCCCAACAGATTCGATGACTTATTCATTAACGGGATATACAACGCAAAAGAAAAGAAATATTGTTCAATATTCTGTATTTTGGAAAGCTATCGAAAATATAAAACTAATTGCTTTTTCTTTAAAAATTTCAACGGATATTTAGAAGAATACAACTTATCTTTAGGATTTTAGAAAGTTTTTACATAAGAACTTCCTTTTATTAGAAAAATCATCAACGCACTACACCACAAGCATTTACAAAATATCACTATTATAGGATAAGAGAACATCGAAGAATCCACCAGGCGGAAAACAATTAACCCATAAAAAATACCTTCTCTGAGAACTTTCTTATATAACACACATACCAAACTATGGTATTTGTGAAGATTGGTTGTATATTGATTGATTGTTTGTAGAATGGTTCTTAGGCCACTATATCACGTGCACGGCAAAAATAGAATTGTATGATGAAGTTAATTTCACTGTTTTTACAAGTTATAATAATGATTTTATGTATATTTCTTGTTAGGATAAAGTAAAACATGATTCATGGATTTTCGTTTTTATGAATGCCAGAATAACATGCTAATTGCATAGGACAAAAGTATAGTGTTGTACAAAATTAAGAATGCAAACAAAAATCAGTGATAACTGAAGATATATTTGATATATTTGGTTTCTTAAGGCAGAATTTGGAAGAGATATATTATCATAGAAGGAAGCATTCAACAACATAACAACTTCAAAAAGAAGTGCATTGTTAGCTAATACTCGGGGATTATCAAAAACGGTCAAATCATTATCCGTCATATCTCGGGAAAAGACCATCTTACATAGAGTATCGCCACCGTGCACTGCACTGCAATACAAACCTCATAATGAGCTGTCATGCCGTTAATGAGGACGACGAAAAAAAGCTTCGAAGGATATAAATCCCATTTTTCCAAAAGCGAGATTCTTAAAACCTGCAGAGTTCCAGAAGGGGTGTGAACGCGGAGCAATGGCTTTCCAAGACACTTTCAAACGTGTTCTTTAGGACTGAGATGAGGAGAATTTGCAGGCCAGTTCATAGAGCGAGTATTCTCTAATTCAAAGATCATCAGCAATCTGAGATCTGTGTGGCCTCACATTATCGTCCCTTAAAAGAGGAATCCGGTGCCGCAAAAGTCCGATCAAGCCGTACATAAACGTTAAAGATATGTTTCCCATAGTGCTGTGCGGTGACACAACTCAAGTAGACGTCGCGCGGTTTCTACACGGGTGCAAACAGTGTACTGCCTCAGACAGAAACTCCTCTGAATCAAAATTGGTCAATTTCTATTACGTTGGCGGAACTATATAGATTTACTGGTGGCTATGCTAGTGATTCAGAGCGAGTTTTCGAGTGCAGAGTACCAAGATAACTCTGTATCCTTCCTCCAATGCAATGGAGATCAATTTGTTGGCTGTCGATACCTCATTTAGCGAATATTTGCTGCTTGAACTCGCTTGCGAAATTTCCAGATCTCATTCCTATTGAACATATTTGGGAAAACTAGGAGAGCCTGCTTCGATGTCCCCACCACTTTTGGTACACTGCATTCGTTAAAAATATCGTTTTGGGAAAAATGGAATTTATTGCCGGAAGCATTTTCGTCGGCTTCATTAGCAGTATACAGCTCGTTGTGAGGCTTGTATAGCCGTACATGGTGGCCCCACTCCATATATCGTATTTTCCCGAAATATGATAGATCAATATCTGATCGTTTTGAATAAGCCCTGTGTATTAAATATCAACTCCTTCTTTTTGATATTGTTATGTTACTAAATGCTTTATCCTATGATAATATATCTCATTGACGAATTTTGCTATAATAAACAAAATATTTCTTCAGTTATAGCAATTTTGTGTTAGTAACTTTAATTTTGGAACCAGTATAATTTTAAGCCAAATGATGTATATATATATATATATATATACTTTAGCATATATTAACAAAAATGGCCCCCATTCTTCTAGCCATTCTTATCATACAATTAATGCATACAATGCAACGTCTCGACAGAGGGAGAATTGCAAATCACCAAAACCATAGGTTTCTCACTCACAGCCTGCATATGTGTACTATGCATAGCGTCGTGTGTATGCATAGCGTATGTGTACTATATCTTAACTTTAACATTATGCAGGAAATAATCGCACACAACATTAAGTAGAAAAATTGGATATTGAATTAGACAAATAAAGTAACAATTTATAATTTCAGTACATGAAATAAGCTGCACATATTTATATAAAATGTATCTCTCTTGAAAGATATAGAAATACACTGGAGAACTTTGTAATATATCCCTCTATTCTAAAAAAAAGTAATGGCCGTTGTCAAGCATTTGTTGGGCTATTTTCTCCTAAACCGTGGGGATTTGAATTTCGAGAAACATGTTCCCGAATGCAGAAAATTTCGGGGAACCTGATAAGGTGACTTAAATTTCGAAAATCGAATTATTTTAGAAGATATTAATAAAAAAACTGAAAAAATAAAACATAATGGTTGACAGATTTGGCATAAAATCATTTATTCCTTTGCAACAAAGCAATTTCAAGAATGTAGATTCGCGTGAAATTGTCAAACATGCAGTAGAATGACATAGTCTAAGAGCCAGCGACCGCCAGACCTTCGTCATAGTATAAAAGCTGAAACTTTCTCCGCGCATACCCCCCAACAGAGGTAGGAAATATCGGCCACTATAAAGTTTGGATGATCGTGGCTTTGTCAGGTAACAGGTGGCAAAGGTGTATAAAATTGCCGAAAATTTCGTCGTTTCATAAAGCTTAATTTTTTTATATGTTCTTCTTCGCAGTACTAGAAATCCCTTTATCCCTTGCCAGACACTTTTCCATCGTGGCAAACCCCCGCCAGACAATCTCAAAGTCATAAAACTGTTGTGTTCGTAAACTCCCGCGACGAAGTACATCAAGCTATCACAAAGTGCCAAGCACATTTTATACTGCTACTTCTGAACTTTCTTACGCTGGAACTTTCTTGCAGCGCGCTCGTAATAGAATTACGTTTTTCAAGACTTTGAGATTGTCTGTCGGGGGTTTGACACAATGGAAAAGTGTCTGGCAAGGGATAAAGTGATTTCTAGCACTGCGAAGAAGAACATATATAAAAATTAAGCTTTATGAAATGACGAAATTTTCGGCAATTTTATACACCTTTGCCACCTGTTACCTGACAAAGCCACGATCATCCAAACTTTATAGTGGCCGATTGTTCCTTCCTCTGTTGGGGGGTATGCGCAGAGAAAGTTTCAGCTTTTATACTATGACGAAAGTCTGTCGGTCGCTGGCTCTTGCTCTAACACCCCTTTTACACCAGATTAAAAAAGTAAGTCAAAGTATGTTACAAAATGTTGACAATTTTCAAATAGTCAGTTCGCTTAGACAACAGGAGTTTAGAATCGGCGATTATTTGTTTTTCCAAAACAGAATGACTAATTGTAACTGATTTTAAAAGCGCAAACTTGGCACTAGGTACGATCTGGCAAAATGGTATCTTTCCAACCCGGATGAATCTAAACCGCGAGTTCAAAAATTTTAGAACCCAATATCTTGAAAATTAAAAATAATTAAAATTCAGACTATTTTAAAGTGGGCTCGGGGAGCTGGAGTATTTGCTACCAGTAGAAATATTTGATGGTGTTAACTATGTCATTATAGCAGTTATAGTACGCTTTGGATATTTGCCAGCGCGGCGAGATGATATATTTCGTGGTGCTAAATACGCGAATCTGCAAAGGACTATGTATATGGAAATATGGATAACAGCTTTCCGTTAGCTTTAAATAAGCAGTAATTATAGGTTGTGAGGATGTGTAAATCGCCAAATAATGAAAAGTCACCATTGGTGGCAAGCTATCCTAGCTGTTCCGTAGTTTCTATCAAAGAAAACATATGAAGTACTGTTTTCTTAGAGCTAATTATTAACTCTACATATTCGCAAGTCGCCAAACAATGAAAATTCTCCATAATTGGCTAATACGCACGGCGTCCCATGGGTTTCACATAATTACAAATAGTGCGAGGTTTAAATTTTTATGTTTCAAGCAACATGCAAGAACCAAGCAATGTGTAGCTCGGTAACATTCTATCTTATCCAAAATTTAGGTTTTGTTTGTTGAAATTATACCTTTTTTACGAATAAGTCTTTTTAGGGGCTGGATGCCTCATACGAAATGCGAGCGTAGCGATTCTAGGGGCCTTGGTCTCTGGTCTTTTTAAATAAATTTAATTTTAAAAGTTGGTTAAATGTTCATTTAATCTATAATTATTTATGAGAAAACAACAAAAAAATACTCTTTATTATTTTTCTACAGATTGCATTTCCATGCATATAAATTAACAAGGAAAGTGTATTTGCTGTTAACTATTTTAATTAAATACGCATAATTGTCCGTTAGCTTTATAACTGATTAGTTCTGAGAATGGTAATTTGGAAGAGAGTAAGTGATAAAAGATAGAACATAATGTTACATAACGATATTTAAAAAAAATATCTCTATTTCAAAAGGAAACGCATTTTACATCACTTTTATATAAGATGAAAATGTTACATAATGTTACACGCTTTATGAAAACTTGAAGTAAAATAATTTTCATTTACGCATTCAAAGTCTTTTAAAGAACAGTCAATGCGTGTGCTTTCATATTCAATTTCTTTAAAGTGAAACTGTTGAAGTTTTTCATGCAGAAGAATTAGCTAATGGAAGTTGTCATTTTGAAAGTAAATAGATTTAATTAGAAAATACCTTATATATGGATATACATTTATACAGTTATGTATTTAATATTGTTTCGGAAGCATATAGTTTACCATACATCCTAAAGTATAACGTAAAATTTTAATAAAAAATATACAAAATTCACAGCTTAAAGTTACACACCGGATATAAAAATGATACACTAAAAATAAGGACGAGATAGGAATCAGGACGTTACATTTCTATATGTACGTAAAATTCTGTTTGAGAGTAATTACATACCTTGTGAATATGGCATGCCTTATAAAATTATTAGGTTCAATAATTACTCATTACAAAACAGTGCATGTCGAATATTTAAAATACTTTTTATATATCTTGCGCATGAGCAAATTAAGTATAAAAAATCAACCTTTACTGTATTAGTATATCGTTCCATATCCACAAAATTATTTACAAACGATTCTCACAAATCCTAGTTTCCATTGTAAAAGATCCATTATATTTCGGGCTATTTGTACTACATAGTAATCCAAAATACAGCTATATTAATATGCTCTTCACTTTAAATTTGATCACCAAATCGTGAGATTAAATATACCGTTAAGTTCCCGAAATCGAAAAATTAAAAATCGTTATCTATTCCCTCAAAAATTTGAAATAATAATGAAAACTCAAATTGATCCATAAAGTTTGGCTATACATTTTCATAATTAATCACACCCTTCATTTTTTTATTAGATATCTAAATGACTAATTAATTTCAAAGAAACACGATCTAAAGAATATAAATCTAGATTGTATATTGGTAATGACAAAATATGTAATATTGCAGTTAGAAAAGATACCTGATTGCGATTCGAAAAGAATAATTTCACAATATTGCAAGAGTTCATATAGTTGATATTAATACTGAAAATACATGACCACGTCTCTCCATATTAAGTTATAAAGCATTACTACTTTGGCACATCTGCTGCTGACAGTGATGGAGTAAATGCTATTATTACAAGAACCTTCAACATATTGAATGTTTCATGCAATAAATTTTTGTAGCATTTTCTCATGACTTATTTTGTGTTAATAAATCTAAGTGCCCAGCATAATGCATAGCTAAATTTTTTTTTTATCGTAAGAAATCTTATGTCAATAGATATGTATGCCAAAATGTTTTCACTTCTCTCTGAGCACATTAAAAATTTCAATCATGCAAATAGATATCAAGTGTTTAAATAAAACTTCTGTTGGTCATAATAATGAATTACTTTCTTTTTTATACATTTGTTTAAGTTATTAGTTTCAAAATATTACAGTCGCTTGATTTTTGTTTTGCGTAGATATTTCAAAAAGTAAGGTAATATGAGCTTTCACGGCTGCACCTATTCCCTTAAGAATTCCATGTTCAACCAAGTACAACCGTCGATCAAATCAATCAAATGCTGCTGGATGGAACTGGGTTTGCAAGTGATTGACTGCAACGCTTCAAATGGAACGCTCTGGAAAATCCTCCGTACACTCCGGATCTCGCACCTAGTGATTTCCATCTGTTCGAGTCAGGGTAGAAGTACCTGGCAGGACGGCATTTCTAAACCAATTCCGCAGTTTCGGCCGTGTCTATTCGATGGCTGAGAACAGAGCCCTGATTTAAGACGATTTCGATAAATTGGTATACAGCTAGAAGAAATGTTTTGACCCATCCCGGACAGCACATAATCTTAAATCAAGCTTGACATTTCTTTGAATTTGACGTATTAATACAAGCTTGACCGTTCAACTCATTTTAAGCTGGCAGCAAGCTTGCAGGTGTCAAGTTGAATTGTCAAGCTTAAATACAGCTTGATTTAAGGTTGAAAATTGATACTCGCTTGATTTTTCCTTTCGAAAGCGAGCGTTGATGGCGCCATATGTGAAAGAGAATGGACATTAATTGTCTTAGCGTTTCTCAAATTTGCTCAATAAAGAAAAGTTCGTAAAAGTTGTGTTTTATTTTATTATAACTCGAGGGGAGTTTTAGTTTTATTTACATCTAATTAACATTAATAATTCCATTAACTAATTAATTAGTCCTAAAAATAAATTTTAATATAATTAACACAATTTAGTTAGTTAATATACTTCACTTTATGGGTGGTAGAATGGGGCGTAATCCGGCCTCCACAAAATAATTAATCAGTCATAAATGTACGTGACCATAGAATTAAAAAAAAAATTCTATATTTCCAAATATGGACATTCTTCAGAATAAAATACAATTATACTACGAAATTGATTTCAAAATCAGTCATTTGTCTCGATTTTGGCCAGCAGTATTGCTCAACGATGAGTATTGCGATATAGAAAGTTTTAAAACGTGTCCTGCTTTTAAATTTATATTATGCTTATTTCCCTATTAGTAGAGTCTATAAATCACACATAACATTATTTAAATTTTGATTCATCCCATGGAAAAATAAAAGAAACTTATCAGCATCGCCCAAACTTATCGATCTGGCGTGACAACAGTCACTTTAAACTTTAGTCATAGTTGCCCGAGGCATAATGGCCGAACAGTTAGCACGCGGGCCTTCCAGCCTAAAGTTCCCGGGATCGAACCCAGCCACCCACGTTTATGGAACAGATTAAAATAACTTAAAATTTCAGCATAGAGGGGAAAATGCTTAGAAAAAAAAAGTATGTGGGGCATGGGCGCCCCGTGTATTTAGGAAATTTTTTTGAGCTTGAAATTAAGCTTGCTATGTCAAGCTTGATTCAAGCTCGCTATGTCAAGCTTAATGCAAGCTGGGCAAGTGTAAACTAGAACACTTGATTCCAGCTTGCATTTAGCTTACACGCTTGAATGCTTTTGAAGCTTAATTCAAGTTTATTGACTTGATAAATCAAGCTTGCTGCCAAGTTTGTTGTGCTGACTGGGATGGAGGTTATGTTGAAAGCATAATGACCTCCAAATGCCTTCTTATCTATCAGTATCTTTCAAGAATAAACTTTATAGTTAAAGGACTTGTCACTTTACATTTTGGAACTACACTCGTATTTCATTTCTGAAAAGTTCCTTTCCTTCTGTGTTTTAAGTTATTTAATTATTATTATTATTTATGATTATGAGAACGAGATACAAAAGAAATAGCACAGATTTCAACATCTCTGAGGATTCTTGAGTTAAACCCTCAGGAAGAGAACACGAAAAGAAACTCAACTTAGGCTTTATAAAGTCATGGCTACACCTGTCTTGCTCTACGGCTCAGAAACTTGGACCTTGAGGAGCCAGAATCTCAGTATAATCCAGAAAGCAGATATGAGACATCTAAGGCCAGTAATTAATTTGGACAATCATCGACAATATCCTAAATGAAGAAAACAGGAATGAATTGAAGATATTCAACTTTTGTGATAGAGTGCCAGTATATCGGACTAAATGGAAAGGCCCATGTGCAATGCCAGTGACCAAATTTCCCAAAGCTGCCCTTGACTGTACCTCGGAGGCCAGAAGAGACCGAGGACATCCGAAAAAGCGGTAGATTGACCAGTGGAGCCGGTACAGGCACTCTGCCTACTGCTTGAAGTTGCTGATTATTGTTATTATTATTATTATTACAGCAGCCTTTTAACTTAGGCGATTGATGTGTTTGAATCCTCACGTTTGTGAAAATTTAACACTGTGGGATTGGGTGGAAATGCATACACAATTATTTTAGACAC
Source organism: Cheiracanthium punctorium (assembly GCA_038373885.1). Classification (NCBI taxonomy): domain Eukaryota; kingdom Metazoa; phylum Arthropoda; class Arachnida; order Araneae; family Cheiracanthiidae; genus Cheiracanthium; species Cheiracanthium punctorium. The sequence goes on along the minus strand of JAWZYV010014928.1, from coordinate 1,735,972 downwards.
CTATAAACACCCCTCAAACAGTTTAAATCATTCCCTAACTACATATTACAGTTTCCTACATAACATCATGAAAGAATGAATTTTGGCGTTTCTTACTGTAGGTGAAAAATCTCGTGTTCCAATGCGAAAAGAACTCGTAAAATCCAATTCGAGTAGGTCAAATTGTGTTGTAGCGCGAGTTCACTGCATATACAAAATATAATAAACGCCATTAGAAAGTTTCAGTCTATAAAAATTTTAAAAAAGTCTTAAACATTAATTTTAAATGTTAATAGTACATTGACATAATTTATTCAGAAAGCTTTTGAGAAAATGTTTTAATTTTTCTAAACTTTAAATTTATTTTAACATCAGCATATCTTAAGTTATAGGGACGTAAAAGGACTGCCAACAAAGTTCCAAGAAACTGCCTGTTCAGTTTGATATTTTGTTTTCCGTTTTCAAAGATGTGTTCGGTAATTTTCCTTTAAACTACAATGACAATTAAAAAACGTTTTGTATTTCCACCTCAAGCATGAAATCCTCGATATATGAAGAGAGACACCACTGTCATTTATCACTAAATGCTATTGCATTTGATTGAATGTGAATAAATGCAGAATAAAATGAAACTTTCATAAAATTTACTACAGACGTCAAGCCTTACGCGATATGGATGACCAATTATTTTAGATTGAATCTAAACATCACATAGTAATGTCCGTCAAATAATTTAGGTCAGGATTAATTAACAATATCTTAATACAGTAGTCTAATGTACTTTTAGGTTAGATAAGATTTGCCAACTGAAAATGCCTAACACAAAATTCAATTTAATTTGTTAGACATTTTCAAAGTTTTTTACAAAATGCAGAAAATAAAATGAACGCTTGAATTTACATAAAATTTGTGAAATTTAAAACATTGTCTTTCTTTTAACGGAAAATGTCCGATTCATGAGAGAAAACAGGCACTTCACTGAAATGCGAGGCTAGAAATATTCTACATTTCTAAATTATATATAACTATTTAATGCAGAACTAAATTTGGTAACTGGCTTACTTTTAAATATGTTGCTATCATGCTATTAAAAAGGTCTCATTACAACCTAAAGAAACCTCTCGAATTTTACAAAAAATTGAGATTAAAAAAAGTTTTGTTGGTAAAAAATTTCTTCAAAAATGTTATTTTCTACTTAGCCGAACAGATTTCAACGCTGCTTCAACGCACTCCCATCAGCTGTGCTTCACCGATAGATGACCTACGCACCACTGAATCCACCAATTTACTTCGCCGGGGGATCTCTCTATCCAATCTAATTCTTTTGAAAGCTGCAATGTCGAAACACATTGTGTGGTAAAACCCACTTCGAAAGAAGCAGAGTGCCAGAAACAGTGTGAGCAGTTTGTAAAAGTTGATTTAAAAAAGAAGTATATAATAAACATTGTGAATGTGTACGTACATATGTACGCGTGTGTTCTAAAATATAAATTTGATGTAATTTATTTAAATGCTATTTTCATTACAATAAATTACATCTTATTACAATACCAGCAACTGCATATTAAATATTAGACCCGTTAGTTCTCAAAACTGGTATTGTTATTTCCGTAACCAGTACACCACATTTTTTTCCGTTAGTACAAAGCAGTGCTCATTTGCTGGGAGGGCGGAGGGGAACTATTTTTTGTTCTGTACTACACGATAAGAAACCAAATTACTTCTAGTCTCTTTTTTTTACTAAAACATTTAGGAATGTGGCACTGTTTCTAAATATAAGCTCCTGATGTTAGTATCGAATTGTCATAAAACTGTTGTTTGTTTGTTTTTTTTTTGTTTGTTTTATTCGCTTCTCTTCCGATTTTATTTTTTCATTAAGCATCATTTAGATACGTTATTTGTTATGTATGTAATGAAAAGGAGTATTTAAAATATGAAATTAGTATTTTGGAGTATTATTTATTTCCAAACTCATTATGTTTTATTACATTTTATTTTTAATGCTTTCTTGCCATTAATTTTTGTTTTTCTGTAACACAGTGTAGAACATTCTAAATGAATTGGTGCCTCTTTTTATGCCCAAACGTCACCCAGTAATAAGAAAATAAAGGTAATTCCTCTTGCACGTCATTGGGTATAAGAACCAATTAGTTACAAGAGCGCTTGTTAAGTACAGGCGTGACGTGTTTGCCCACCTGTTTTTTCGTCTGTACTTCCTCTTGGCTTGAAATGGCTCCATCTTCTGTCTGTATTCCCTCCTTCTCTGTATTGCACAAATTTATTTAAATTGTATTCCTGGAACTTTCTAGTTATTTTGCTTGTCTTACATTTTAAAAACTGTCACTAAAACATCAACTCAATCAAAGAATTTACATTCCACAAAATTTCTTTAAATCTGAAGGTTCTTTTTGTGCAATTCCAAAATTAATTATACGTGCTTATTAACTAGAAATTTAAATAAATAGAAAATTTATAACTTATCGTCACATTTCAGGTGAATTTTACAATAAAACTGCACAAGGAAATGAGTATCTTGAATGGCTCAACACCCAAATTGAATTTTACTTCATATATGTTAGATTGTCTTATATTTTTAAATGATTTAATCTTACCAAATAGTAAAGATTATAAACGTACCCGCTGCTTGAATAAATGAGCGAGCCGTTAAAAGAACACGGACTAGTAAATAAAATAAGTGTGCGCGTTTTTTCTAAAGATTAAATTTTAAAATTTATATTATATAAAGGACCTGACTGATGCTAGCCGCCTTGTAAATGGCTAGAGTCTAAGCCTGTATATGTGTATTGTGTAAATTAAATTATCGGTTACAATTTTGAAGATAGTTAAAGAGTTTGTTTTATGTTTCAATAAAATTTGAAAATTAGCGTGGGAAAACTTTACTGGCGTAGTCGGCAGGATTGGATTGAATTGGATGCGATACTACAGAATGCTCAGGTGAGAGCTGTATTTCTTCATCAATTTCATGCAACTGTATTTGTACGTAGCTATAGCAGTTGATCTGCATTATTTTGAAGTTTAATAGGCCAGTTTGGCAGATTTTGAAGGAAGTTTCCCTGTTGGTGTTAATATATAGTTGGCCGTCCCGGCATATTTACTTGAAGAATCCTCCTGATTCGTATATAAACATATACCTGTAACCGTAGCTGAAAACTAGCATTTGAAAAGTGAAATGGCGTTTTTTGGCAAGGGAAAGAAACAAGATTTAATAGTTCTTGCTGAAGAACTGGGTTTAACGGTTGATACGACATTTACTGTGGTGAAGTTACGTGATCTGATTCCGAACGATAAAAACTATGATGAAGAATTTTGTAAAGAAATATTGGCTAGAATTATTGCTGATAGAAATGAAGAAAAAGGAAGACAGGATCGGAAAGAGAGAGAAGAAAGGGAAAGACAGGATCAGAAAGAGAGAGAAGAAAAGGAAAGACAGGATCAGAAAGAGAGAGAAGAAAAAGAAAGAGAAAAAGTTTTTGAATTAGAAAAATTGAAAATTGAAAAAATGGCAGAAAATGCGATGTTGGGAAGCCAAGTACGGGAAGGAAGCGGTGTTAAAACTAATTTAGAAAAGTTATTGCCTAGGTTTAATCCGAAGGAAAGTGATATCTGTTTATTTCTTACGTTGTTTGAGAGACAGTTAAAGATGCTTGGCGTCGATAAAGAAAATTGGGTTGCTCATTTAATTGGGGTGTTGCCAACTCCTGTTTCCAGTTTGATTGCTGGGAAACAGAAGAGGTAGCGCAAAATTACGATGAAATTAAGAAGATGCTGTTAAAAAGATTTAAATTAAGCGCCGAGAAATTCAGACAGTTATTTATGAAACACCAAAAGTCCACAGAAGAAACATGGAAGGAATTTTATTTTAAAATGAAAGCCTATTTTGATGGGTGGATTGACGGGTTAAAAATTAAATCTCTAGAAGATTTAAAAAATCTGATGATCACTGATCAGATTAAAAGAAAAGTACCATTTGAAGTAAAAGTACATTTCATGGATGAATGGACGGAGATTGTATCCCCAATAATGTTGGCCGAAAACATTGATGAATATGACGATGTAAGAAGAGTAATGAAGCCAAAATTCGCCAAGGAACGTCCTCTTGCGAAAACAGAAAACGATAATTGAGCAACTAACCCGTACCAGTCAAAATACAGAAATTTTGAAAGTCGCCGAAATACAACGACTCGATAGGAAAATGATTTTCAAGATAGGAGAAAGGAAAATTTTCATGAACAAAGGAAGCGTAATCGATGTTTTGAATGCGGATCGTATGAACATTTGCGATCGCAATGTCCGAGATTTAAAAATAAAAGCGATTCACTTAATTTCCATAACATAAGATCAGAGCGTGCACAGAGCAAATGCAGATTAGTGACGCAGATTTAGTTCAAATGCAGATTAGTGACGCGAATAAAGAAGATAACACTGAAGAAAAATTGAGCATGCTCACCGCACGGGTTGATTTGAGAATATCAGATAAATTTAAACTCAAAAGTAATTGCGATAATCTTATGATTTTGGAAGTTGAATGCGAAGGGAAAACATTTAATGGTATGGTAGATACTGGGGCACAAATATCAGTCATACGAAATGATTTAATACAGAAACATGAAGAAAAGAGTGAAGGTACTGTAAAGCTTTACTCAGCGTTTGGAGAAGAAGAAACAGTTCCGTTAAAAATAGTGAATGTAAAAATAAATGATGGGTTACATGGAAGAGTACCGGTTATATGTGGTATATCTAGAAAACTAAAATGCGATATGTTAATCTGTAATACGGCATTTAAATTAATGAAAGAAAACATACAGTTGTTTAATGGTATGAAATTAAAATCTGATGTGTGCAGTATTTTAGTTGAAGACGAAGACAAAAGGTATATAAATCACTTGGTATCGGGAAATGTACAAACAAGGACTGAAAACACTGAAGCAGAGAAGAACGCGAAAGTTCCTGAGACTGTAGCATCGTTCCAGAAGCTCCAAAGGGAAGACGAACAGTTAAAACCATATTGGAAACATGCAGAAAATCATCAAAATTCATATGAAGTTTTAGATGGTATTCTTGTACATGCCGAAACAATATGTGGGGAAGATGTCAAACAAGTAGTACTACCCCAATGTAAGAGATCGGATGTGTTTAAAATGGGCCATGAGATTTCATTAGCCGGACATTTAGGAGAACGGAAAACTAAAGAACGAATTAAATATACATTTTTTTGGCCATCAATCAAACGAGACGTTAAAAAATTTCGTGAGAGTTGCAAAGAATGCCAATTAAGAAGAGTTGAGACATACCGAGATAGGATTCCCATACAACCTATTGTCAGACCTGAAATACCATTCGCAGTATGGAGTTTAGATTGTATTGGCCCACTAGAACAACCTTCGGGAAGAAGACATCGGTTTATCATATGTGCAGTAGATTTATGCACCCGATGGGCTGAAGCCATTCCTGTAAGAGAAATCAGTGCTAAAACCACAGGTGATGTATTAATGAAGATATTTACCCAAACGGGATTTCCTAAAATGATCTGCACAGATCAAGGTACAAACTTTACTTCCAAGTTAACTCAGGCATTTGAGAATTTGTTAGGCGTTTCACCTCGCTTTTCCACTCCAGGACATCCTGAGAGTATGGGAGCAGTCGAGCGCTGGAATAGAACTCTGAAGGATATGTTGAATAAAATTATACAAGAATATGGTAAAGATTGGGACATTCACCTCCCGTATCTTATGTTTGCATATAGAGAAGTGCCTCACAGCACTACCGGATTGTCACCTTATCAATTGGTATATGGAAGATTACCTCTAGGACCTTTAGCGTTGTTAAAAGATATTTGGACAGGTGAACGACAGATTCCAACGACCGCCTCACGTCCAATTACGGAATATTTGCAAAACTTGGTGGAGAGTTTGAAAAGGGCTCACGAATTCGCTTCTGAGAATAGCAAGAAGGCTCAGGAAGAATATGTCTCCAGATATAACCTCCGGTCAAAAGAAAAGTCCTTTGCAGTGAGCGATAAAGTTTTAGTATTGAGGCCGTCGTCTTCGCATAAGCTTTTAAATACCTGGATCGGCCCCGGAACAGTTAAACAGATTACCAGACCACATTCTGTAAAGGTTGAAATGGAAGACGGAAGTATAAGAGAGCCTCATGTGAATAAAGTGCGTCCGTATATTCAAAGAGTAAATCATGTTGGTACGATTTTTGAGTTAGACGAAGATTTCGGGACCATTCATTATGCACCTACTGATGCACAAAGTAAAAGCATAGAAGATATTAGGACATACCTTGGGAATGCGAAGTTAACGAATAAGCAAGTACAGGAATTATTTCATGTACTTAAAAAATATGCAGGTGTGTTTAGTGCAAAACCTGGCCGCGCTAGGGTAGAAGGTCACTCTGTTAGGGTTACAGGAGATTGTACACCAAAGAGACTTAAACCATACCGAATACCTATTAGTTTGCAACAAGAAGTGGATCGACAGATTCAAGAACTGTTAGACCTGCGTCTAATCGAACACAGTGATAGCGAATGGGCTCATCCTGTGGTTTGCGTTGTCAAGAAAGATGGAAGTGTCAGATTATGTGTCGACTTCAGATTATTAAATAGTTATACTATACCAGACGTGTACCCTATGAAAATAGCCAATGACTTAATATATGAGGTGGGAAAGGCATCATTTATTACAGTCATAGACCTTACCAAAGGATACTGGCAAATTCCTATGAAGGAAAATTCAAAGCATTATACCGCATTTGTAACCCACTCAGGTCATTACCAGTGGAATGTCATGCCCTTTGGAATGAAAAATTCTGGAGGAACGTTTCAAAAATCAATGGATAAGGCTTTGATCGCACATAGAGAATACTGCCGTTCATATATCGACGATGTGGCTATATTTTCTAGCACATCGGATGAACATTTGGTTCATATAGACAATGTTTTCAAGACCTTGAAGGAAGTAGGTCTGACAGTAAATTTGGGAAAGTGCGAATTTGGAAAAGCACATGTGAAATTTCTAGGTCATGCAGTTGGATCGGGACAACATTCCCCGGATCCAGAAAAGGTTGAAATTATACGAAAGTTAGCAAGACCCACCACTAAGAAAGAGTTGAGAAGTTTGATTGGGCTGGCTAGTTACTATCGTGACTATATACCTCAGTTTTCACAAATCGTATGAAAACGATTTGTGAAAACCGTTGACAAACCTGACGAAGAAAAGCGTTCCAAATAAGATACCGTGGAGTTCGGAGGCGGATAAAGCATTTACAAAGCTCAAAGAGGAACTGATAAAAATGCCTTCCTTACACACTCCAGACCTTGAGAAACCTTTTCAATTATACACAGATGCCTCGGTCACTGCAATTGGGCATGCTTAGCTCAACGTGATGACAATGGGAAAGAATTACCTATTGCATTTTTCAGTAAAAAACTAAGCATGAGTCAAATAAAGTGGGCGACCATTGAAAGAGAAGCCTTTTGTGTACTGGAAGCATTAAAGAAATTTGACACCTGGATATTTGGAGCTGAAATTCAAATAGTTTCAGACCATAATCCTCTGACGTATTTAACGAGAAGTGCGCCCCATGGTGCTAAGGTATCTCGGTGGGCTTTAGCCCTGCAACGTTATAACATGACGATTACATATCGGAAAGGCAGTAAACACAGTAATGCTGATGCATTATCAAGACTAAAATTTGAAGACTCTCATTAATTTAAGTTGAAAAAGTTTATTTATTCCAGCAACATCGCCACTCCTGTGGCGGATGTGCTTTTCCCCCATGGGAGCAGTAAAGATTATAAACGTGCCCGCTGCTTTAAATGAGCGAGCCGTTAAAAGAACACGGACTAGTAAATAAAATAAGTGTGCGCGTTTTTTCTAAAGATTGAATTTTAAAATTTATATTATATAAAGGACCTGACTGATGCTAGCCGCCTTGTAAATGGCTAGAGTCTAAGCCTGTATATGTGTATTGTGTAAATTAAATTATCGGTTACCATTTTGAAGATAGTTAAAGAGTTTGTTTTATGTTTCAATAAAATTTGAAAATTAGCGTGGGAAAACTTTACTCAAATGAATACTACATCCATGCTCTAATTAGGTACCGGGTGTCCAGAAAAGGACTCCCATATTTCAAAATTAAATATCTCGAAAACAAAGATCGATAGAGGAATGCAGTAAACGGTATGTTTATTGTGAAAGCTGTAAGAATTTTATACAGCAATTTGAAATAATAGTTACAAAAGCTGCTAACAGATGGCGCTGTAATCGCCATACGTAATGCCTAGTGTAAATAGTGATCCGAAGCCCAGAGCGATCAGTTCCACTAATGAAGCGTGAAAGGAGGTTAGCGTACCGAAGGAAGAGATTAAAACCATGTACTCCATTGAACAACGCGTTTTTCTAGTGCTAGAGTATCACAGGTTAAAAGAGAGTCCTACGGCAACAAGGCGCAGTTTTTAAGCACGATTTAATGTTCCAAAAGGACACGATACGAAAACCATTCGTACGCTCTTCGCCAAATTTCAACGAACAGACAGCGTAACTGCTTATCTAGCGGGGAATGTTTGGCCGCAAGCAAACTGCAGTTACGTCTGCAAATGTCGCCACAGTTTCTGGAATTATTCAGCAAAATCCAATGTCATCCGTCCGTAGAATTGCATCTGAGACTGGTTTGAAGCGTTCCAGCACGCATAAAATACTGAGAAAGAGCCTACACATGTTTCCATTCAAAATTCAAACTCACCAAGCCATACCCGTACGAGCTGTGCAATAAAGGGTTGACATTGCTAATCAGATGCTCACAACGATTGATAGTGAAGGATTTGACGTTGGCTGCATCTGGTTTACAGATGAAGCACACTTCCACCTGAATGGATTCGTGAATAAACGGAACTGGGGATTTTGGGGTTCCGAAAATCCATATTGGTGTGAAGCGAAACCCCTGTATTCTACTAAAGTTACTGTGTGGGCTGCACTATGCGGCAGAGGCATTATTGGCCCTTTTTTCATTCAAGAAACGGTCACTAGTGAACGTTACGTTGCAATTTTGAAACAATTTGTCGCCACACAGCAAGTGTTAGAGGATCGACCACGTACTGAATGGTTTATGCAAGATGAAGCCGACCACATCGTACCGAACAAGTGTTTCGCTTTATTGATGAATACTTCGTTAATCGAGTCATTGCTTTAGAATATCCCCAATTTACTGGTGCAGGCATGGATTGGCCTCCATATTCGCCGGATTTGACTCCCTGTGACTATTTTTTTGTGGGGCACATTGAAAGACATTGTGTACCCGAAACATCCCGCCACGCTGGACGAGCTTGAATCGGCGATCTGTGTGGCATGTGAATCCATTTCTGTTGAGACACACGAAATGTGATGGCAAATTTCATTCTTCGTTTGCGCCACCTCTGTAGTGCCAATGGTGAACATTTTGAAAACATTGTGATGTGATTTTTTGCAAAGAATGTTTTCATACGATTATTTCATTTGTGTATGCTGATAATGAGCTGTACAGCGTACAGCGCCATCTGTTAGCAGCTTTTGTAACTATTATTTCAAACTGCTGTATAAAATTCTTACAGCTTTCACAATAAGCATACCGTTAACTGCATGCTTCTATCGATCTTTGTTTACGAGATATTTAATTTTGAAATCAGGCAGTCCTTTTCTGGACACCCGGTACAACTGTGTCGGAAAATTTCGCGAGGATTTCACTATCGTTTATCTAATAAATATTCTTTCTTAATTTTTTTCTCCTTCTTGTTGTTGTTCAACTATTCAAAAAAAGTATATTTTATCATTTTAATGCATTCCACTTATAGAAGACTATATTACTTTGCCAGTATTAAACTTCATAGTCACCAAAATGTTAACTAGATTGAATTAGAGCAAGCAGTTCTAAATATTAAGTTTAAACATTTACAACTCTTCTCTCAATCAAATTTTTCTAAACAAACTGTATGGTCTTATTTTTGATTTCCCATACCATTTTCCAGAAAAGATATGACTTCCAGTAAGCAGCTTTATGATGTTATTTGCTCTAAGTTAGTTTTGTTACAATCTAAGACCTGCTAGTAATGTAACATTCAGTTATATAACTTTTATACTTTCAGTTACATAAAATTAGAAGTTGGTAAACTCTGCAAGATTGAATGGATAATGTATTGTGTTATTTTTTTCCGGGAATTAGTGAGTAGATTTTCATTTTCGAATGATTTGTTCCTGAACACTTAAAATGTTAACAAAGGAACATTAACTATTGAAATATGCATTAATTTATCTTCAATATTAAAGACTAGCAACTTTATCGTTTTCTTTTCATTTTCATCTTTGAAAAGGGAGAGGGAAATTTTCTGTGAAAAAATGAGCTAAGAATGTTTTCTTTTTTCACGTTTTCCTAGATTGTGGAAGGCAAGTGAGTAAATCTATTTCAAATCAAAAAGATTAATCAACTCATAAAATTAAGAACAATAAAAAAATCATCAACTAAATGATTACATACTAGAAATACAAAATGATACGAAAATAATACTGGAAAATCATGCTCAAATTTGATACAGTCTTAAGCGTAAATCGAGAAAAAAAATGTTACTAATATGATTTATGGTCATTTAAATTTTACATATAATTATAATTTTCCGCCTTTTAATAAGTTTAACTTTTATGATTCAACTCGCAGCTAAGCGGTTTAATAAACTTCGGCAGATGATGATACGTGTACTATAAACTGATTTATATGTAAATTTCAGTGAAAAAATATCTGCTACTACAACGTTTACAGTGTTATAATCTCTTACGCAATTTTCCTGGGTTCAAAATAGAGATGACCATCAGGAAAGTTAACATGTGGGAGTGAAAATGCGTACAGTTGTTAATCTTGCATCGAGTTCTTCCCGTTTCAGATAAATTCATCTCCGTTTGCTTCGCTGGGCCGCTAAATTAGTCACGCAATTCTGCTGCGAAATTACTTTGTCTCGAAACTCTTGGAGACATTTATGAATGATAAAGAGCTAAAGAGAGAAACACGTTGCAAAATTGAAAATGGTTGCTCTGTGTACGAGTTTTTCTTTCGTGCATGGGGGCTGGACTAAATTTAATTTATAATATAGTACGCATTAAAATAACTGAGGATATTCCAAATTTGAATTATTTGGACGAAGATTTGCTATTATTATTATTTTTTCGCTAAAAATAATCTGATGAATTGCATTAAAATAGCACCATTCTAAAAATGCAATATAAGGTTAGTATTAAATGAAAAACTTACTTTTATCTATTAAATATACTGCGGTTACACAATTTTTAAAATGGTAAGGCATTTTTAATTCATTTCGGGAAAAAAATGGTGTGTAATTTTCTTGTGCAAGTCTTTGTTCAGCATTTATAAATTATCTTGATATGGTGTTATCTATTTTAACGATTCACAGATTTCCCGAAAACAGGCAACCGACTTATTGGTTTACGGTATTACATAACGCCTGCTCTCGAACTAACCTGGGAAATTACTGCCGTAGACCCGAGCAAGCCGAATCCACGAGGAAAGACTCAATATGATTATTACATTGCGGGATCAATTTTTTACTTAAAAGATAAACAAACAACAAATAAATCAGAAGTAGAAAAAAAAACCTTGAGTACAGTTCTGGTGCACAAAGTCCAATGTTAGCAATTCCTTAATAGGGCTATCACACTGCGAAAAATCCGACCAACTTTCCTTGCAAATCAAGTTTCCGGCCGATTTTCTCCGCCGTTAGCGTGACGACCGCGAACTTTTTCCTTTCCGAAGGAAAAAGTCCGAGTCGGACGAAATTTCGGCCAATCAGAGTACTTCTTCCTGCTACGTCATAAGCAATTTCGAGCAATGGCGACTATGTTCGAAGCTGGCAGCTTGGCTCGATGTCAGAATCACGTGTAAATAAAATTATGGCCGCGTTCAAGTGGACTTTGGAATTAGAGATTGCTGCCGATCCGATGTAAATATACGAACGCACGATAAGTAAAATAAGAACCTGCACGCCAAATCAGCGATGCGATGACTATTTGGCGTCGGAGAGTGTTTGTTTACTTTTGCAACCCTTTAAGATAACCACGCCTTCAAGTCCGTCTTGAAAAGTTGGTCCAGCACGAAGTTGCTCGGATTTTCCCTTTAGTGTGATAAGGCCATTAAGTTACCAGTTCTTCCAAGTTCACGTAGTGGAGAGTGGACGTAAGAAGAAGTGGAGAGTGGACGGTAGAGTGGACGTAAGAAGAATTTTGATTTCCAGAATAGCCCAGTTTAAGATAATTCTACCTACGCTATTCGAAATATCTCTTGTTTAAACAATCATTAATCAAATTTGGAAACGCGTCTTGACTGGTTACAGAGATTTCTTTCTTTATTTTATTTTCTTTTCTGCACGATACATCTTTTTTTTCTTGATTATTATAAGAATGCAGAATAGTAAATAGTGAAGGCCTTAATTTAAAAATTCTGTTACTTCTGTTATAGAGTTTTCTGTTTTGGACTAGCTTAATTTTAAAAATCAAAGGCCCAATAAAATTGCCGTATTTTTTTTCCTTGTTTCCTACAGTACTCATGGATTTTTTAGCACTTCTGATTTTGTTAACAAGCTACGTGCGAGGGGCGGTGAAGTCATCACTGTGTTTCACATTTCTCACGAAAACATATGCAAAGGCGTTCCATTGGTTAAAGAGACAAACACTAATGCTTTATTGATTTTATTCTGAGGACATGCAATAATTACGCAGTTCCAGTAAACTAAGAGGAAAGGGGTAGGTAAGTTACATATGCCATTTCCCATCTTGTAGATTTCAAAATTTTGTAAGATAAATGCTTGAGTAGTGGGCCACTTAAGAGTATTTCCTCAATTTCATCTTAACTTTAGAGATTATTTTACAATCTATGTTTTTTATGGTTCTCCAAACTCTTAGCTAAAGTAATAATCCTCTAAAATATTAAAATAATTGTTACGCAATTAAAAAAACAAAACTTAGATCAATTCTATTCTTAGGACAATTCTAATTTGCAATCCATGGGCATAGCAAAATTTGGATGTACCAGTACTGAACATACCAGAAGTGGATCAACCAGATTTATCAAATGGTTAAGGAAAATAATATAAAATTGTATTAATAATCTATTGTAATAATAATAGTATATTCCTATTATGCACTATAAAAGTACAACAAAAATGACAGATGTAGTGTTTTATTTATAGATTTTAGTCACATGAGATTCACAATTTCTTTATCTAACAGCAAATTTCGCCGATTTTTCATTATAAGTTCTGGTTGGGGCATTATTGATATTATATCTTTATATGTTATGTTGAATAAATAGTTTTCAACTATTATAAAGACCTTTATGTTCTTTGTATATTTTAGAATCTGCACATATTATATCGCTTTATTCTTTTTCTCCTGGATGAACAAATGTACATGTTTTTGTGTATTTCTTTTGACTCCCATGAGGAATACAAGAATAAAGTGATCTTCTTTCAACTTTAATTTGCCAGAGATGGACAATGTTTCTTCTTTGTCCTCATCATAATCAAAATCGTTCAATTCATTCATGATAGAATCATCAAATGAAATTGGCCAACTAGTGGAGCATTTAGTTAACCACTGATCTAAAAGTGAGCATACCTTCTCTATCCATAAACTATTATTATAATTTTATTCAATGACAGTTTATACTACATTTAGTAAATAATCAAATAACATCAATAACAATTGATTTTAAAAACGAATGTATGTTAAAAAAAGGTGTGAATAAAGACTTAAGGAAATCACCAAGAACATTCCTAAAATGCCCCTTAACGAGATCAACTTCAGCAATAAACTTTCTTGTTCCAAACTAAACAGGAAATGAAGGCTTCACTTTTAGTATTTAGTTAATAAAGGTTTCCGCTAATCAGAGGCTTGTGTCTTATCTCAATGGGCAGTTGAAATTTCTTCATTTGACACTTAAAATATAAAATGGGCCACTACTGGTACATGACCCATTACTGGAGCACTTACCTTAATATTCCTCTATTTAGAAAATCATACGCAGTATTCGAATTAGTAATCAAGTCCTTTAAATACATCGATTAGAAATAGCATTAGTATTATGCATATTTCACAGGAAATCATTTAAAAAAAATTCAACATTCAATAGCCACCCCCCACATTTAATAAAACAAACTCAAACCATCCGATTCTTAAAGGATTACGTTGACATTTGCAGTCATGAGTTCCAATACAATTCTGAATCCTTATAGTGTACCATTTCTGCCCTTAAAGTGTTTCGCAATACTTATTTAGTACCCTGTACACGGTATCTAGTATAAGACAGACATATCTTAAAAATCAATAATTAGAAAAAGGAAGGAAATAGAACCATTTGCTCCGTTATTTATGGGGCTCGAAGAAAATGTATTCACCTAACTCTCAAGTTAGGTCCAAAGGTCACCAATAGCAAACGCTGCTCAACTTGAATACGAGAGAAATGGGGTGTAAATAATACAATGACCTATCAAAAGCAAATAAAGGATGTTTTCATTATAACTACTATTTGCAGTAACAATTTTTTGGGTAGATTATCTTTCGAAATATTTGCAGGCATTCCATCCGCTGTGCTTTGACATGGATTAATGATATACTCTTTTAGCAACTCAGTAATGAGGGCATCTTGACGATAGACCTAGTCTTCCAGGTAGCCCCAAAGAAAAAATGTCACATTGAGGATATCTGAATAGCCAGCTTTATAACAGAACGTAATCACCCGTCATGGCAACACTGAACTTTGTCTGGGATTTTCATAAAGGACAAGGCGTATCAAACTATCTTAAGAGCCTAGGTATTTTAGAAACTCATCTTTAATGCTTGCTACGTGTGTGCAAACATCCATGTGCACATGTTATGGCTTAGATTACAAATATCACATTTTTTACATCATAAAAGTGCAATACTGAGTTTATGAACTAAGGAAAGAAATAGGATAAGTGTACCAGTAATTGACACTTTAAGAGCAATAATAAAACAGAATTTTTGTTTCCTAAACTAAAGAGAACTCTGAAAATTCATTTAGGGTATAATTTATTACAGAATATTAGAAATTTCTATTTTTTCTGCATATTATATGTTGTCATGGTGGCGACACCAGTAAATGCCACCAAGAAAAATAAAATCTTGCTCCAGTGATTGACATTTCAGGCTTCAGTAACTGGCACGTAAGAAATTAGTAGAAAAGCATGCTCATTTGCTTTTTAATGCAATGGCGTAGAAATGACTGGAGCATATGAAATTTAGTGTCACCTGAAGTTAAACTATGGGCATGATTTTTTTTAATTTTCAGAATTTAACAATTAAAGCAAAATAATTGAAATTTCGTGGCATAATACGTCGTCACTCAGGCAATAAGCAGCGAATTAAAAAAAGTATTAGATTTTGAGAATTTTCGATTTTTTTTTTTTTTTTTTTTTTTTTTTTATAAATGCGTAATTTTTTTCCACGTTCACGTAAGAACGACTCTTGCGAATGAAATGAAATTTGGTGACAAATCAAGTGAACATGTAACTTAAACTATAGCCATCATTTTTTAAAAAATTAGATTAGATTTTTGATATTTTGTAAAACTTTATCAAACTATATAAATATTTGTTAGTCAATGACTTATAAACAACTAAAAGAATGAAGTAAAACAAACTACAGCCGCCAAAATACCTGAAGATTTTTTTATAGACTTTTAGATTTTTGTGAAAATTGAGAAAATGTTGATTCCATTCCTGAAAAAAGGTAATGATACAGAAATTTGAAGTTACGTTATGTGTGCAAGTTTATATGAAACTAAAGATAACAAAATTGTTTTAAAAATTTTATAGATTTTAGGAAAATCGTGTAAATGTTTGTTTTCGCATCCTCAAAAGCGGCTTTAGAGAATAGAATGAAGTTTAGTAACATGATGATCATTAAAGAGTAAAACAATAAATGTCGATTTTTTTTTTAAATTTAAAATTTTTATGGAATCATTTTCAGGTGTCTGAAATTAATATATTAGCTACTTAATTTTAAAAAAAAATTTCGCCGATATTTTTTTAATGTTTATTTGCCTTTTTTAATTTTTTTGAAATTTGTGCAAAGTTTTCTGGACGCATAATATTAAAATATCTGTAGCAAACCAATCGAAATTTAGTTAGAGTGAGGAACGACCTCTTTGACATTAAAAGCTCTTTTCACTAAAATAAAACGTCAATTTTGAAAATAAAATAATTTCTCTATTGCCAATTTCACCAAGCACTTAGTTACTTTCCGACATGTAATCTTTTATCAATGCACAAAGTTATAACTTTGCTTTCTATACGTTTGCCAATATGCTATTTCCATTCTTTGTACTCCTGCAAGGCTGACGAAAATTCGGGCTTTTTAGAAATCTGCATTACATACTAATCCGTCAACGATGTGTACTTCAGCCAATTATCTAATACAATCCAATTTAAATTAATTTCTGAAAAGAAATATGCTTCAAATTGAAACAGCTTGATAATGAACTTATCTTAATTTCAGTATTAATCCAGCTACAGTGAATCGGAATTTTATTGCACTATTTTTAAAATCTCAATTTTTAATGCTTACATCCCCTGGAGATAAGAAAACTTTGCATAAAATTGAAGATAAATCTCTTTTTAACACTACATAGCACCGTTTGATAAAAGTTCTTAAATAAAAGCTTATTATAACAAATTATCTCTTAAGTTTTAATTACTGTTTCACCTAACTTAGTCTGTTTTCTTACCTTATTCTGAATATTTTTTCAGGTTACAATGGTCATATAGATAAAGAATTAAGAATGTTACCCCCTTTTTTGGACTCCCTGTATATACAAATTTATCCAAAGATAACGTCCTTAATAGCTATTAACTGCATATCCTAGAAATTTTATGCAATTATCATGATCCTGACTGGAAGACTAATAACTAACGTAAATATCAATTACTGGTGAAATCCCTTTTTTTTTACCCAGTAATTGACACCCCATATTAAAAAATAAATATATTTATATACTAAAATTAAACTGTACATACTTACTTTATGTTCTATTATCGAATACAATTCAGTTCATATTGTTCTCTAAGAAGAAATATGCTTGAAATAGAAGCAGGTTGTTAATGAACTAATCTTATTTTCAGTATTAAGCCAGCTACTGAGAGTCAGACTTTTTTTTCGCACTGAGTTTAATATCTCAATATCTGATACCAAGATCTTTCTGGAGATTTAAAAAAATTAAAGACAAATGGCTAAATTCCTTCTACGTAGCAATTTGATAAGAGATTTTAAATAAAAGCTCATTATAATAAATTATCTGCTAACGTGTCAGTTACTGATGCACCTTTCGTAGGATATTGTGGCTTATTGAGTCCCTTTTCCGTTGCAAAGCTCGCTAGTTATCAAAACAAAGTTTAAAAGATAGCTTATGAACGCAACGTGCATATATTTTCAAGAGGTATTTTAAAAATGTATAATAAATTCATTTTTTTTTTCCTTTTTACTTTACAGGAATACACACTGCGATTAGAAAACATTAGCATACACTGGGTTTTGCTTATCAAAAGTCTATGGATAATTTAATAGTATTAAAAACATTTTAAAAAATTATAATTTCAAGTAAAACGCTCCGGATACTAAATTTTGCATAAAGCACAGTAGACTACCTTATAACAGGTTCATACATGACGGATTCGTATAAGACTACGAAAAAATTGCGACCACGTTCGTACAACACGTTGAAAGAGACTCGTATAGCATGGTAAAATGAGACAGATGTTCTGATTTTATTATGCTTTAGATACAGAAGTTAATAATATCTTTTGAATGACAACATTAAAATCATTATCTACCCCCCCCCCCGGAGTAATAGAGCACAAGCCGCTTTTTCGCGGGCCGCCACATAACGCCTCAAGCAACACTCTTATAAGATGAAAAAAGGAGATGGTCTGTTTGTTTCTGATTGTGTTATACATTAAAAGTATGTGAAAAAACTTTTATACAGTATACTTCCCTATAACACGAGCTCATGCAAGAAGGATTCCTACAACGCGGCGTAAAATTTGCGATCGTGTTCGTATAACACGTTAAAAGATCCTCGTACAGCACGGTAAAATGATACAGGTGTTCTGATTTTATTACCCTTTAGCTCCTGTAATTATTATATAGCTTCTGAATGGTAACACTAAATATCATTGTGCTTCTGTAAGGTGTGCAAAGAAGGAGCGTAACGGTCGGACCGCGCACTTTACACTCCAGGTGGAGTATATCTCACGTCTCGTTCAACACGGATTCATACAGCACGGAAAGAACCTGCCGTGTTATAGTGAGGTCTACTGTATTGCATGATTTATTTTATTTTACTTGAAGAATAAAATGTTTTAGGAAAATAAATCTTTGTGAATTCAAATAATATATAATCTACGTAACGAACATATCAGTTATCTCTGGTGCATACATAGTATCAAGTAAGCAGTGTTTAAGTGAAATGTGTTAAATAAATTTAGAAAGATGTTATAATATTTACACGTCTAATAATTTTGAAAATTTTCCATTATTTGAAGTTATTTGAAATTTGACTTTTAGTCATCAAATCCTACGAGATTCCTACATATTTTCTACGGACGGCCGTGGATGAAGATAGTTTGTCCCACTTGCTCAAATAAGGTACGTAGCGATTGGACCGCGCAGTTTACACTCTAGCTGGAGTATAGCTCAAGCCCCGTGCAACACTGATTCATATAATACGGAACGTATCTACCATGGTTATAGGGTAGTTTATTGTATACTTGATGGAAATTTCTGAATGTTAGGCAACTTTTATTATTAGTAGTAGCTGTATTACATGTATTGTTATTATTATAGTAACTGCCAAGTAATGTATTAGTAACTATGTTCTTTACTATAATATTATTCAAATAAATTTCTCAATTATTTCAAAATTCAGAAAATAAGTATTGTTTATTAAACACGAATATGTAGTTTAAAAAAAAACATTTTTGCTTACTATGAGTAAACATATTTTGTTATAATATTCTAAAGCATTTGATATCAACTGTGTTTTATAAAAACATCGTTTCGTTTCTGTATAATAAGCTAAAATTTAAACCTTATGTGAATCATAGGTATAGTAAAGCTCTTGCCAGTCTGAATATATATTTTCGATAACCTAAATTACTACCGAGTTTATTACTGTAACGTAATTATACATCATGCAGTGGCTGAAAGAGACTTTTAAGGATAATTTCAATGTGCGTGCTGAAAGCTTTTCGTGTAATTAACTAAAACATTATGTGTATAGTTTATGCAAACATCTTTACATTGCGTGACTTTCTAATTTTGTTAAATTTCATGCTTTCGCTCTAATTGCATGAAAGAAAATTTCAGAGTTGTCTAACTGTTTAAAAATGCTACAATTAACTATTAAAATAATTTGTTGATTAAATTCAACTGCAGTGAAAAAATAACGAAAATAAATATGATAATCTTAGGAATTATAAAAATTTTTCCATTATAAATATTTTTATTGGCAACATGCACATCATATTGACAATTCTTACAGAAGAAAAATTTCAAACTGTCTACATTGAATACTGAAGTAAGCACGCACTGCGCATACTTTAAAGGAATGACTGGCTCACAAGTTATGTCTGTATGCGTCAACGTAACTAGAGAAGACGAACTACTAAGTCACTTTCTGTAGTAACTATTATGACGGGTCTAAAATACCGAAATTCAGTTTTTTAACTCCTAATATAGCCGAAAAGTTGCTAATTTGGGTGACTAAAAATATGACTGAAAAAAAAGAAATAAAATCGGTTTCTTTCTTCCGATCCCGCATTCGCGGTCGAGTTTATTGAAATTTGAAAAAATCCCGTTTTTAGAGTACCTTTTGACATTTTTAAATGAACCTGTTTCTGGTTCAGAGTAATAGCTAAATTCTTATGTATCCGAACCACAAAAAATAATGATCAAACATTATTTAAATCCATCAACAATTTTCCGGTCGCATATTCCCTCAGATTTAATGCGATTACGATAACAAATTACATACAATGATCGATTACAATTTAATGGTAAAATAATACTAATTTACAATTTTTTTTCTTTATTGAATAAACATTTAAAATCCAATTATTATAGAACGCTAGTAATATTTGTAAACACATTCTTCCTTTTTAATTATAAAAATGTTATTATGTGAACAGTTGTTAAATCCAAGAAAATCATGTTAAACACAATTAAACATCTACATTTTCATTTATTATAAGTTTAAGGTACTTTGAAATCGGATTTATAAGTGAAAGATATGGTTCATTGTGATAGCATAGCTATTCTTACTAAACCATCTCTAGACTCACAAACGTAAACTTTTCTTGAGAATTTCCTCACTAGTTTTGAGCATCATTCAACATCCTCTTTGTGAATCGAGAATGCCTTGAATGTTATATCCCACACTCTGTGAGTCATTTTGGATTTTTATGCATAAAAATTGAAATTCTTATTTAGAAAGACATATAAATTAGAAGGACTAAATATTTTTGATCAGAGCTTCTACTGGTGAGAACGTGATTCGACGTGGTTCACAGGAGAGATACAACTTGGCGCTCAGAGTTAGTAATAAAATCATTAATTTTCCTCAGATTGATTGTACAGTAGAACAACAAAGTAACAAAGATTTGTTCAAGCAGAAAAATGACGAGTTAATCATTAACTAATTTTTTTTTTTTTTTTTTTTTTTTTTTTCCGTAGCAGCTTGCAAATGTTTTATTGTTATTAACTGTATTTGTAACAAAACCTCTGGTTTATGTAAATGACATATAATTGTCAGCTGTGATTGCACAAAATCGAATTAAATACCTGCTATTGAGGTAAGGCTTATTTACTTGTAACTACGATAAAGAAACTTAATCACTGGAAAGGAGATCTCATGACAGCCATTTAACTTTCAATGATAAATCTAAATCTGATCTGAAACCACGGTGCTCACATTCACATGTATATTCTGCGCATTCTCCTATCTATGCATCCTAGTACCTTTTGTTTTATTCTCTCATTTTCTTGACTTTCTTCCTGTGAGTAGGTTGGCACATTTGCAGCTGATGAATAGCGGACATTTTGTACAACCCGAACCGTGCATCTTTCCTAGTTTTAATTGATGATTGTTTCTAAAAAATAATTTCAATAGGTTTACAAATCCAAAGTGATTCAAAACATTCTCAGTTCACAAAGAGGAGGTTGAAAGATTCGTAAAACTAGTGGCAGAATTCTAAAGAAAACTTTGTGGATATGAGTCTAGAGATCTTTTTACATGAATGACTATGCTATAAATAAATGAACCATGAACCTATATAAATGAACCTATATAAATGGACCATGTTCAACTTCCCCCATAAATCAGATTTCAAAGTATCTTAAACTAAGAATACATGAAAATGGGATGTTCCATTGTGTTCAATATGACTTTCTTGGATTTTACAGTTCACTTAATAGTTCACTTTATAGTTCACTTAATAGTTCACTTTATAGTACACTTAAAAACATAGTTTCATCAATTAAAAAAAGACTGTGTTTACAAATATTACTAACGTTCTTAAATAATTTTATTTTAAATCTGTATTCACTAAAAGAAAAAAATGTAATTTGTATATCTTTCCTTTAAACTATAATCTACCACCGAATGTGAATTTTTATAATTTTTTTCTTTTTTTTGCACCGCATATGACATGAAAATTTTAAATTTTTTCTGTTAAAATATGAGTCGTAGAGATACAAAAAACTATATTTTACAAATGGTGAATCTATCTTGCATAGTTTAGGCAGTCTTGATAGGACATTCTGCTCATTTCATAAAATCAAGTATTCTACTTGTATTCATAAGGGTGCTTAAACGTTGCAATGTGATTCAGAAATTTGCTACCCGAAATAACCGTATTGGTTAAGCTTTTCTCTGCATGATTTCACTTGCAATTCGAAAGAGCGTATGCTTTTTAACCGATTTAAAAGAATAAAAATGATAATTCATAATAATAAATCTGAATATTTTTAGAGTATATTCTCACAAGCTGAATTGTACGATAAAAGAGATGATGAACCTATCAGTATGATATAAATGTATTTACTCAATGTGAAATATTTATCTCCACGGTTGCTGATTGTATTAAAACTAGTTTCCAAAATATATACAGTTATCTATGATAAAGCAGCAAAAAATACAAACAGCTTAAAAACTTTGAAAAAGCATTTAAAGATGCTTTTTTTCAAATATAGTAGAACTCTATATCGCTCGAACCACCTGCTAATTTATGTTTTAAAAAATATTCCTTCTTAAATCAAATTTTTATATTTATCTATAATTTAGAACGGTTACTTTAATATATTTTTTTGATTAATCTTATCGATTTTAATTCTCTGATTATAAATTTTGGAAATAATTTAACAGTTAGGTTTAAAGTAGTTCATTTGTGCGGTGGAAAATGAAAATGGAAGAGCTTGACGAAATTGAGTTAATAAAAATTTCATGACAGTCACAACAATAACCAAAATCCATTAAAGACCTAACGACATTGTCTTGCCACAATTGCCGACGACAACTAGTAGAAAATCATTTGTTTTAGAAATTAGCATGGTCTTAAAGATATGATTTGCTCTGAGCAGTTCTCTCCACTGCTGCAATTTAATACATTTGTCTATGTATTAATCAATATCAACATTTACGTTGCAGAAAAAATAAATTTTAAAATGTTCTATAATTGTGCGAAAAATTATCATTAACATGAACATTCGTTTGTAGATTAGAATAAAACCGACCGCGGATAATAACAGCATATTAATATATTTAGTTGTCAGTTAAAAAAAAAAGAAAATTACTCTGATACCATCTATAATTAAAAAAGAAAAATTTTATTTTTTGTATAGTTTGATGTTAGAAAAATTTAATGTTGAGACGTTAGACCAATGTTTATTCCTTAAAACGTATTGACTTTATGTGCAAGATCATTTAAAAGAAAAAAAAGAAAGAAGTATACTTCAAAATGAATCGAAAAAGTATTTTTCTTTATAGCTGCAAAAGACAAAATGTGGTTGTTGAATTACCACCATGAACAACTCGAAATACAACAAAATCCAACTTCCTTTTTATTCTTATTATGTTCGCATTATTATACTCCTAGCATGAGTAGACTCACACGCGGAGAAAAATCTTGTGTTTTCTAAGATTGAAAAACTTTGGGAACTTTCTTACTCCTCCATAAAGTTCGTAATGCTCTAAAATGTATCGCGCTCTCGTGATTGCGGAACTTCTTTGGTGGAAGGTAGATGCATACTTTTTTATAACAGTTTTCTCTTTTAAAATTTTCAATATATGAGCCCTCAGAATATATAATGTTAAATAAATAAAGAGCATTTTATTAATATTATCAAACTTGTATGAATTATTAATGTATGGTCATGCTCCAGAGAACGCATATATTATTTATTATTGCTACGTGAGGAATAGAAAAAAAATAATGTTTTTATTTGTATTTGTAGATCAAAATATGAACGATTAATTTAAATGTCGATTTCAATATTTTTATGTATCTGTTTACTTAGAGATTTATTTTATAATGTTAAATTTATAGGAACAATAAGAAATGTATACTTAAGATATTAAAATAATACATTCAAAGACTATGTAGTTTAAATAAGTAGTTCTTTTAAAATGGGGAAATCGATTTTTTTTTTAAATCGTTTATTTTAAATGTGATTCTTTAGAAATATTTCAAAATAAAGGCAATTCGAGCAATCATATTAATTACACATTATGAAATAACTAGCTAATAGGTAGCTAAACTGCATCAATTTTCAATTTGGATTAATTTTTCTGGACATTATAATTTTCATTTACGTGCGTATATTTTAGATACTACATAAAAATTTTAATAAAATTGTAAATTCATTTATATGACACATAACACATTAGATGATAATTACCCATATAACAATATAATTTTTGTATTTATTTGCATAATTATTTATAAATTTCCAGCAAAAATAGTCTGCATCATTTTAATCACTGGATATGTTGCTTTAAGTATTCAATTTTTCCAATTTAATACAGATTTTGCATGCAATGCTGCCCTCAAGACTAGATACAGACATAATGCTTTTACGTATAAAATAAATTTAATATGCAGATTTTCTTCCTTTATCTGTAAAAGACACACGAAAGCTTTCTAAATGACTTAAAAATTACATGTTTTTGAAATTATTTCTTTCATCATTGAAATCACCCTTTCATCAGGAAAAGGTCACATCTCTTATGAGTCATTTATTTTCATAAATAGTTCTTCTTTCATCTGGTAAATATTCAGACAATTTCGTGCGTTATTAAAAATTCGTGCTCCAAATTTCTCGTTCTTGTTACAAACTTTGTATTCGAAGAAAAAGTCTTGATAAGACGTCAATTTTAAATTTTTTTACTTGATATTTATCATCATAATTCACATTTTCGTTTGCCACTTTTAAAATGCGCGTAGAAGCCAGAGCCGTGGCCAGAAAATTTTCGGGGAGGGTCCAAAAATTTCGGAGGGGGACCAAACGGTGAAAAAGTCTATATTTTTCACAAAAAGGCTACATCATTATTGCTTTGTTAACAAAATTTTAAATTTCGGGGGAGGGGGGACCGGACTTCTTGATACATCCCCTTGGGTACGGCCTCGGTACAAACGTACGATAAACAGATAGTTTAAATACATTACACTTTACACTCTGAAAGAGATATCATGCAGGAGTAAATATTCAAGCCAAATTTTGAGCTTTATGAAATAATTTAGCTCTGCCAACTATAACAAGGTTTAAAACGGGCAAAACTTAAAAATTTAAAATCACACCTTGTACAAAATTATCTTTTTTTATTGTTGAATTGTGTTGCATGTGAATTTTAACACTGCAGATTAAGATTTGTGTTAAATGGTTGATCTTCTACTTTAAACATTACAAATTTGGAAGAAAACTGTAATAATGTAAATGTAACTGTAATAACTGATCTTCTACATGAAAACTGTAAAAATTTGGAAGAAAACTGTAATAATTAACAACTATATCTTCAAAAATGTAACATTTAAAATATGATGTAGAACCTCGGGAAATAAAAAGATAAGTAACTGCATGTCTAAACACGGAATCACGTTCTTATGAAAATTTAGGAAAAATAGCTGGCGTTGATACCACTTACATCCTACGTATATTAAACCAGAAGTATTTTCGGTGCACTTTATTTAAAGGTATTTCACTCGAAAGCGATACAATACTGTAATAATACGAAGGTTTAGATATTTACCCTATATAGCACAACTTCAAAAGGCGTCTTTTGAATGCATTTTGAACTTTTTTGAAATAGTTGTGCTACTAGGGATAAGACCGAATACTTGAGATATAACCAAGCTGCGTTGAGTTTTAAAGTTTTATTTTTAGCACTTAATTTGGCGATATTTCGCCAAAAGCAACCAAACATCCATAAACCATAATGTACTGAAAGTCTTTTGTATGATCCTGTAGAGGAAATACCCTGTAGATTAATCGATTGCAATAAAAAAGAGAGATGCACAGTTATATGTTACAATAATTATAAATACATAATCTCAGCATTCTACCAGTAAAAGTTTAAGAATTATGTCGTAATTATTGTTGTCTCAAAACTTGGCAATATTTCGAAAAACTCGCTAAGGTCGATGGCAGTTGGCGATATTTTGGGCATGGCCCGAACAGTGATTGACTATAGATTTACTATATTGAATATGCTGATAGATTTTTATGTATTGAGATGCTCTTGGGTGGCCCTGAAAATAAACTATCCAGTAGAATGGAAAGAAAAAAGAAGGTTCAAAACGAGATGCTACAACAATCCTATGTATAAAATTTCAACATTCTAAGACTAATAGCTTCTAAAATTTGTGAGTTACGTACATACAGACGTCAGGGAAAAACATAGCCAAAATGGACTTCCGGTTGATCGAAATGGATTGTTCATGCATATATACGTACATACATGCGTGCTTTATGACGTCTTGCAAAAACTATTAAATTCAAAGATAGTGATAAACAATTTTTTCATCGAAATCTGCATACCGAAATTTTTGCTATTATATTTAATTTTGCTTCTCAAATACAAGGAAGTAAAAATATACATTATATTTTGAAGGCATTTTTATACAAAATAAACTGCTGCCACACAAACCAAAACAACTGGAATTCTGAAATTGCGAAGAACAAATTATTTTCTTCGAATTTCCTTCATTATAGTTACTTTACTCCCGATTAACTAAGCCATGCGTGAGACACCGAGACAGAGTAATGTTCTAAGTTTACCCAAAATATTAGAACTTTGTTTGAAAGAAATAATCTATTCTCCAGACTAAATATACTTCATTTCTTTTTCATCCACCATGAACTTTGCGTTTTCATACTAAATCGATCACATTCTCCCCATTACAGTTTTTTATTATTTACTTAATGTTTTGAACTGGATAATATCTCGGGCACTTCACGTTTCATATTATAGTACTGATTCTGTGCATATTCTTTACTTCTTTGCATAAGATTACTATAATCGTGCACTACGATTTCTTGAATTTTTCTTTTATGTTTTCAATATATATAAGTAAATGCATTTATATTTCAGAACGCATGTTGAGTGAGGTCTTTTATTTGAAATGTGTGCGCTGTATTAAATTTTTATTACAGATGTTGCATTATGTATGACGGATGTATTGGTTTATGTTGAGAAAAAAGTATCTGCTTCATATTTATTTCAAATAATTTAATATATATATTCTTTTCTAGAGGTCGAAATCATTCTAAAGTATGCTGCAATACTATAGAGCTGACAAATGAAATAAGTGTTGGTGTTGCTGATATTTATAAAGAAAGTAAAGAACTTTGTATATATATATATGTTACGGCCAAAGCCCGAAGTTCGGCCAGTTTGCGATTTGGCTGGCCGATTCGCGTTTTGGCCAAGAGGTTTGGCCAAAGTCCGAAGTACTTGCATTTAATATTGTATATTCTATTTTGGCTGGCCATTTCGCGAAGTGGCTGGGAATCCTTCGCCTAAGCCCGAAGTGATAATGGTAGACTGAGCGGTATCTATTTGCCTTTGCAAAAAGTTTCATATTTTTTGAAGCGGTATTTCGGTAGACAGTGTGATCTGGGATCTTTAGCATTAGGCTTATGGAGCATAAAAAGACTAAGGATACCCCTTAAAGGTAGTTGAAAAATGGGGTACTCAATCAAGGACGCATTTAGGGGGGTCCAGGGGGTCGGAACCCCCCCCCCCGAAATTTTCATTTTTGTTACTAAAATGATAATGATATAGTCTTTTTGTGAAAAATTCATCCTTTTTTACCATTTGCCCCCCCCCCCCAATTGTTTTTCTAGATACGTGCCTGTACTCAATTTGCCTTTGTATTCTTACAAGTTACGCAACTCATTTTTAAATACTTCATTTTTAACAGTGTGCAAAACAGTCTGCTCTTCTTTCTTCCTACTTTGGCCGATCGTCCCAAGCCACTTCGCGAATCGGCCGGCCAAAGCCCGAAATCACTAAAAAAAAGATCGGACACTGGTCGGTAAGTTTACAACAATGTTGGCGAAAACGCGAATTGGCCGGCCAATTTGCGAACAGGCCGATTTCGGGATTTGGCCGTAACATATATATCCGTCGTATTTGGCCGTAACATATATATATATATATATATATATATATATATATATATATATATGCAAGGTGGGGGGGTAGGCAATATCTGCCGCGTTCCTCTATAACGATGTTATTAATTTCAGTTATGACAAGGTAAAATGAAAAACTAACCTTGATATAAAAAATATTCTCGGGTCCTTATTTTCTCGAATATTCCTCAGTGCTTGGGCAAGAAAAATACACACTAAAGCTGGTTTTAAAAACATATATTTCGCAGCCAGAATACACAAATATGCACATTACATCACATCACTTAGAAAGAATAAGGCAAAGGAAAAAAGAACGACACCTTCTTCATTTTTTTTGTGCTGCCAAAAACAACGAAGCATTACAAGTTTCAAATCATTCCTCTCGCGCTTCATTTGTTTAGTTCCGTGCTTGCGGAAAGGTGACAAGGTCTCTTCCACACACTCCAGCCTATAAGTTTCGAAGTTTAGAGAAACTCAAAACCTAACTCTAGGCTTAATTAACTGTCCGTTTGGGAGTCCACCTTACATCCTACTCCTTCTGGGCAAGAAATAAAATGAGTGTCTAAAAAAAGAGGAGAAAACGCGAGAAATAAAACCACTCATTTTAATGGCAAATGTATCCGTTATTCTTCTGTATGATTTGGAATGCACGGTGTGGCATGCCATTTAAATTCCTCCGAGGGCAGTAACATCAACATTATCACGGTTTTTGCAGATTGCGGGATTTAATTCTGGCATTCTTAAACTGCCTGACATCCATCTCGACTGGCACCCCACTCATTTTCTTGGGAGATCAAACGGAAAGGTCAGACTATACACATGCATCCCATTACTGAAAATACATTTTCATCAGGATTTTGCTGCGTAAATACAGAAAATTTCCGGATGAAGTGGCAACTTCGATAAACAATTCTCCCTAAAAATGTCTGGGTTTCTGACAGTTCTTAGTAATCTCTAGCTTTTATACAGAGTGAGAAAAAAAGGCAGGTTAAGTTTATCAAATATAGCCTAAGCCTCTCCACACCCATAATGAGCCCTCACCTCCTTGTCTTTTGGCGAAGGTTTTTCTCGTTCCAAACCAATGAAACGCAAGATCGCCTGTATCATCCAAATTTATATTTTTCCGCATCTGAAACTATAACACAATGTCATAGATAGTTCTTTCCTGTTAGATGATATTTGATCAAATCTAAACGTCTTTGTATATGGATAGTTTTAAACATGAGCTGCTGTTCCTTTTTTTATAACACAAGCTTCTTGAGAGTTTTACTATCCGTGATAAATTTTGATTTATCACAGGGATGTTATCTTAATTCTCCAATTTTTCGAGAGAAATCTCATCCCTGGAAGGAGGCTCTCAACATTTCTTTCCTGCCTGGAAGTCATTTTTCTTCAGGTTCACCTCTTATTTCTTATACTCGTATACGCTGTCCTGATCACATAGTTGTCTATTAAGGTTTTAGATGATTTTATGTCTATGTGAAAGACCTTGTTCTTTAAAAGCTGATATTAGACCATGTTTAGTTGGGCTCAATTTCTCATCACAATACTGCAGGAGAAATAGAAAATACGACCTTAAACAAGTAATTGAAAACTCTCTGATGTTAGAAAAATGTTAGTAGAAATATGTGGGATATCAGGTGAGTTCCCGTAACATTTAAAGACGTGGTAGCTTTCTTTCGGAAGGACACCTTTCCCCCTCCTTTTTTCCAAATGTTTTTTTTTTCCATCTCCAGGTGAGCCAAGGTATGAATCACGGCTTGTAAGGATGTACTTGTGTATAGTCTTTCTTAATGTAGTTGTTTCGTTCTTATTGATCTTTTCTGTCCACTGACAGAAAAAAATCACGGTTGTTTTATTTCATTCTGACAAACTGTGAGTTTTCTCCTCCTGTATCATGTCAGGTGATGTGACATCAAGAAGAAAGGGTTGAAATCAGAAACATTTATTAGAAATAAAAAAAATCGCTATGGCCGTTGCAACACAGGTGCATTCGTTTTGGCATGTGTGTCAGTACATTTGCTCTTGAACGAAAATAGTTGATTCTTCAAGGAATCCTCAAGATCTTCTTTACTTCATTATCCGAATGAAAATGTTACCATTATAATGCTATTTTAAGCGGTCCAGAAGTCACAGGGAGACGAATCCGGTATGTACATTGAATGTCCCAAAGCTCACAATGGAATTTTTCAAGGTCATCTGCGTTTCGCGGTAACATGTGAAGATTACGGAGAAGTATCACTTGTGCGATAAAGCCTTACCCTTTACTTTCGATTGCTTTCTGCAGTTTCGTCAGAGTACTACGGTATTTTATTGAATTTATTGTACTCCGTTCGGTCAAGAAATCAATTCGGAGATCTCTGCGAAATGAATTGTTTCCGATATGGACCTATCCATGTACAGGATGACTTTATTTTTGATCAATTTCTTCTATTTTAAACAGGTTTCAGTGTTAATTACCGTATCCGGTGTACATCGTCTACCGTCCTTTATATTCCTGTTCGATGGCACTGCTATATCTGCAATCCTTCTGACGCAAAAGTACGTTTCCATTTTTCATTTGGAAAAATCGTATATGTATGCTTCGGTTTCTAGAAAAAGGGAAATTTTTCTCTTGTTAGAAAAGATATTAAAACACTCATTGAGGAAGGAATTAAAGTAGAGCATCCCGCTCTCCTTTAAAGTTTATATTGGTATAAGACTCTTATACTACGACTGTGAGAAGCTTTTGCCATACTGTCTGTGATATTGTACATATACACACCTTTATGATAACTAAAGAATAAAATGAAGTCACAATCGCTGCTATGTAATTACCACTTATAGAGCACCTGGGATCTCGTAATATTTTAGTTCATTATATTTTTTTCACAAATTCTTATTTCAGTCTACTACATAAATATGATATTTTAAAATACTTGCAATCACTCATTTCCCTGTTTAACTTCGTCGCTTTTTGTTAAAAGTTTGTAGAATTTCTTTTTGACGTGCTGATTATTAATTTCTTTCAATACAAATATTTCCGATTTCGGTGGGGCACATTCCACAGCTTTCCAGCCCCTAGTAGCAAACGGTCTTCGGTTCCTGAAATGCCGATGATCGGACAGGGGGGAAGCGCAGCGCGCGCCATGCAAGGTTCTTCATCGCGTCGGGGGCTCTTATCTCGGATTTTGCTCGGGCATGTCCTCTCCCGAATAGTAGAGTTGGATCATCGGCAAGGGGGGAAAATTGGGCGTAGAGCCGTTGTAAAGCCGATGCGATTGGGGTTATATTCATCTCGGAAGAGCAAACACCTTGCATCTTAGGATGTGAAGCCTATGACCTTTGATAAAAGTTTTAAACTGAACAATCGATAAAAATTGGGGTATATCCCAGCTAGATAAAAAAATTTTAAAGTAAAAAAAAAACAAAAACAAATTTGAACTTCTTCCTCTTCTCTTTGAATTTTAGTGCTTCCATCTGAACTTCACTTTTCAAGCTTCCGAGTCTTGGTTTCGAACTGGGGAACTAACGCTTGGTAGCCGGGCATTCTAACCACTAGACGGGGGTCTGACTCGTTATCGGCGAGACTAAAATTTGAAGTGATTGTTGTTTCAAGTTCGGAATTGGGACATTTAAGTTTCTAATTAAATAAAACTAGACTTTTCCTGTACAATACTCAAAATTAAAAAGATTTTGCGATTTCTATCCGTTTTAAGCATTTGGGACCTGTGTACGGCCGTAAAAAAAAAAAAAAAAAAAAAAAAAAAAAAAAAAATTTGTCTGTCTGTCGTTCTGTCTTTTCTTATTCGCACATCACGTAAAAGTGACTAAAGCGAAAGGAATGAAATTTACTGACATGAAAGGCAATCACTCACCTTAAGCTTTTTTTAATCACCTTCGTTGGATTAAAAATAAATTAGATTTTGAGATTTTTTCTGAAAATCGTTTCAAACTGCGTAAATTTTTGTCGGCGCATCACATACGACTTAAGTGAATAAAGCAAAATTTAGTGACACGATAGGTGGTCGTACAATTGGTGTGGTCGTAAACTATGCCCCTAAAGTTTCTTAAAATTTGGATTAGATTTTGAGATTTTGCGAAAACTGTTCAAACTGCTTAAATCCCAGCTAGAAAATGTTTGCACTTCTTGTGCAAAAAATTTGCATATAAAGTGAATATTTTCAATACTTTGAAAAGTATACACTTCTTGTGCACAATTTTTGACAATATAGAATATTCGCTTTTTAGTATGCATAAAAACTGTATATAATTTGCACAAAAAGTGTATGCTTTCAAAATATTAAAAAATATCCTTTTTATGCACAAATTGTACACAATCTATACTTTTTTTGCAGAAAAAAGTAAAGACATTTCTAGTATATTCATCTCGGAAGAGCAAACGCCTTGCAACTTAGGATGTGAAACCTATGACCTTTGGTTAAACTTTTAAACTGAGCAATCGATAAAAATTGGCACATATATCGTTGATTTGCATATTAGCTTGTTTATTTCTTTTATTGTATCAATTAATTCATGTACTTTCATATGCATATATAATTTTATAACTAAATATCCTTTTCTTCAAGGCTCTAGGCAAGAATGCAAGTTTTTGAATGAAATGTCATTAAAAATTTACACAAAGGAAAATTTCTTATATACATATATATTAATTTCGCACTTTTTCAGGAAACTTCCAGAATTTTTAGTCGCTGACAAATTTTGTTTAAAAAATATTCCTTGTCTCCCCTTTTTGACAGAGATTGACTAAGGCAAGGTGCCCTTTTAGCTAGCACAAGATAGATACATACAGGAGAACACGACAAAGCTAAGAGCAGGAAGAGGACAACATGATTCAGCATTTTCTCGCCTGTCTTGTCTTCCCGCGTAATAGCTTAGCCAATCAGCAACCTTAAAACAAACATATGGTGTGCATATGATGATCTTTGCACATTAATGAAGGAACGGAGATATCGAGCCGTTCAGCTACTTGGGAGAAAGACCGATATAAACCTGTTTGCTCGCTTTACCCTTCGCAATCTTGAAAGCGCCTATCAGATCTCAGTGTAAAGATTCGATCATCGGGAAAAGATGAACATACGAAAAATTAAGGATGATCAGTAATGATCAGGCGATGAATAGCCGATGCACCGATCATAGGCCTGGTAAAGCCCGAGCAAAGATTGCTGCTAGGGGCGTCATGGACTAACTATTTCATTTTTAATGAGCTGTTAACCAACCTTATTGTCTAAATCGTGTTATATTACCTCATGTGAAAATGCATTAATTCTAATACCTAGAACTTTTAGATAAGCAATAAATTCAGTTTAACTGCCCTTAAAAAAGAGATTGCTACTGATATAAAAATTATCTGTTTTTAATCCATCATTAATATTAACTTTGAACGTTTGCTCAATGTATTAGGTAATTAATTTTTAAGCATATGAATAAACAGATTTTAATATTGAAAGCTTTGAAAATACAAAGGTTGATATTTCCGAAGATTCATAGACCTCAATTTGTTTTTCTATTATTTTTCAGAATATCTTTTTTTTTCTTTTAAATTGAGTACATATAGTTACATTTGCATAAAATGCTGTTAAAGAGCGTTTTATATTTTCAAATAATGTTTTAAATTAAAGAAAATACACTCTATCAAGGTCGCTTTTTATGGAGAATTTTTTACCGTATGACGTTGATTTACACTTTGTCTTCTGAGTACTTCCACTAATAACTGTATATCTCTTACAAGAACATAAATACATACATAAGATGGTATTATTAACACATGATATCATACATATAAGACATATTAATGTCTGACAGACAAACTAAGTATAAATTTTATTTGAAATGTATGAAATGCAACGTGTGAAATAATCAATAAAAACGTCAGCTCTTCTTATCAATAACAGATCGACTACTTCCAGTACTTTTGAAAAAAAAAAAAAAAAAAGAAAAGAAAATTAGATAATGAAAAAATTAACTATCTTGTATAATAAAATAATTACATTTAAAATTTCTAAAATGTATTGATGGATTAAATTATAATCTACGATTTATTTTTAAAATATAATATTTTACTCATCAAAATTTAATTAAATTGGAATTTTCACTATGCACAAATTCTTGGAGGAGCTTTGCAAATTTTCAAACAAAACTAATTAAGCAAAATCCACATAATTTTATAATTAAAAAATAAATATTTTTTTCTTATTTACAAATATATCATAATTTAAAAATCAGTTACTTAGAAATTAAAGATGATCTAATTTTCGAAAATAGAGAAAAAATCTAATTGATTTTATACAATAAGAGGGTGTTCAAGAAATTTTACTGAAGCAACAAGCAATTTTTTTTTCTTTTTCTTTCTTTAACGCCAGTAATTTAGGATTAATGCTAGCCCAGTAAGAACAAATTTAGCCGGCGGTGCTTTTATACTTTCCCCATTCCCTTTAATTTAGTTATGTTGCACTTCTTAAAAAAAACTTTCTCATCTTCTTTTAAACATCTAAGAATATATTGAGTTTATAAAGTTTCCGTTCTCAATTAAAATTATCAACACAGTTTTTTTAATTTAATTAAGAGATTTTTTTCATACATTTTTTGAAGAAAGGATATTTGAAGAAATAGTGTAAAAGAAAAAGTAACTTTTTTTAATGTTTGAAAAATATTTTGTGAGGATTTGCAAGGTTATGAATTTTATGTTGTTTTCTTCTTCTTCTGTCAGAAGAAGAAAATTGAATTTCATGTTGTAGTAAAATTATGTATTTTTATAATTTATATAAAATTTTTTTTTTAATATTTCATTCAATATATATTTAGAAGGACTTCACATCTAATGAAACTGACAAAGGTAGTTTAATGTCATTTACTCGTGAGTAGTGCTTCATAATAGTACTTATACCTGTCTTTCATATGGTACCAGCGGATAAGAAATGGTCGTATTCATTTTCAACTTGTAGTGCACAAAATTTTCATGATACTAGCAATATTACATTTAACAAAAACACTCAAAAGAACTTTTCCTCTCCTTCAAAAATCTACGGGAACCGCAGTGAGCTTTCTGCTTTGATTACATGGATCTCATTTTTACTTTAATTCTAAAAGAAAGGAATTCTTGAAAGTTCTGAGAATATTACTACCATTTTTTTTGCACTCCTATTGTGTTTCATGGAAATTTATTTCTATTTGAATCCAACTATGTGCTCATTGCTATGCCTTATAGAACATTTGCTGTGATGTTCCTTGCATTAATTTTTGCATCCGATAATACCGCAACATCTCTCATGTTTCTAAAATAATATACTTTTGCTAGCCTTTAAACCAGTGTTTCTCAACCTGTGTGCCGCGGCACACTGATGTGCCGTGAGATATAGTCTAATGTGCCACCAGGGCTTTTGAAAAATTATTAAAACAACGTGATGTCATATCAGCGATATGAAATTTTCTATTTATTATGTCCTGTCTTGTTCATTTTCAGTAAGCTATACACCAAGAAGAGCGAAACTTTTATTTCATAGCATAGAAAACCGTTCTGCTAATTTTTGAAACAGCTGTTTGCAGCAAAACCCATGCAAAAACAGGCTTAGCCGTTTCATTGAATGTATTATTATTATTATTTTTTTGGGGGGGGGGGCAAATAGACATTTTTTTAAAGTTATTTGTATTTATCAATTTTTTTGTATCACATAACCTTTGCAATTTTTATGTTCAGGCGTGCCGGAAATAATTCTAGATATTTTCAGTGTGCCGTCAGCCATTAAAGGTTGGGAAACACTGCTTTAAACTGTAGTTGAAACACTTTAGTAACAAAAAAAGGAAGAAAGATTAAAATTCAATTATGAGAGAACATCAAAGCTTTAAACTGTGTATGTATACGGCATGGGTATTAATATACATGTTGTAGTGTTCACAAATGTTGATGTCACTATATTTATAATATTTTTGAAAATTAGATAAAAGCAGATGCGTGATATTACGGCAATTTTTCTCCCATTCCTTCAAACAGTAACTGTCTTCGACTATACTTTTACAAAAATTACACAGGGGGTGTGTTAAATTAGTCCAACAAGCTCAGTAAATGAAATAAACCTTTATACGACAAGTCGAAGCGCTGTATTTCACAAAAAATAAAGCATTTAATAACACATGACACAGCAAATCAATAAATAACACAGCAATCGCACTATTCAGTTCGCAATATCAATCGTAAAGTTCTATTTTCTATAATCACAGTCGATCACGATAACTGAACCGTAAGAGTGACTCTTTTGTTTATGGGTTTCCAAGAGAACGTGACGTCACATGGGATATAATGCCATATATTTCCAGATTTTTCCTGTAACTTCTTTCTTAATTGAGATACAGCCATAATTCTAAGTTTTTAGAACTATCTTTTTGTTCCTTAAATCGTCAAATTTGTCGCCAAAGTCAAATGGTAACACACTCGTTTGACTTTCAGTAATGCCTGTACATGCGGGAAAAGAACACTACAAATTTGTAACAATAATGTCATTCTCGCCGTAACCCTCTTTTTACTTTCCGAACATGTACCATGTAAGGAAAGTATTGTAATCATGAAAAAATTCGACTTCGAGATTTTGGTGTTTTTACACGTTTTGAGGGCTTCTGAATCCATTTATGCTATTTTTAC
Organism: Cheiracanthium punctorium; assembly: GCA_038373885.1. Classification (NCBI taxonomy): domain Eukaryota; kingdom Metazoa; phylum Arthropoda; class Arachnida; order Araneae; family Cheiracanthiidae; genus Cheiracanthium; species Cheiracanthium punctorium. The sequence continues at coordinate 1,699,594 of JAWZYV010014928.1, read as the reverse complement.
GAGATTTATGTATGTATGTGTGTATGTGTGTGTGTGTGTGTATGTGTGTGTGTGCGTATGTGAGTGAACACGATAGCTCCTGAACGGAGCATTCGATTGAGCTCAAATTGGATATATATGCCATAAACCGCCGTCGCAAGACCGGTATTGATTTTGGTGTGTATAGGACTTATAGTTTTTCTACAGGGCTACGACAAAGATTTCTTTTACATTATGGCCTATGGGGGGAATTTCTTGAAAGTGCGCTAGCGTTTAAACGGTAGATTCGATTGAGCTCAAATTGGGTATACATATTATAAACCTCCGTTGCAAGACCGGTATTGATTTTGGTGTGTATAGGACTTATAGTTTTTCTACAGGGCTACGACAAAGATTTCTTTTACGTTATGGCCTATGGGGGTAATTTCTTGAAAGTGCGCTAGCGTTTAAACGATACATTCGATTGAGCTCAAATTCGGTATACATGTTATAAACCACCATCCTAAGACCGGTATTGATTTTGGTGTGTATAGGACTTATAGTTCTCCTAAAGGGCTACAACAAAACTTTCTTTTATGTTATGGCATAATGGCATATGGGGAGAAATTCTTGATAGTGCGCAAGCGTTTAAACGGTGCATTCGATTGAGTTTCAATTTGGTATAAATGTTTGAATTATTCATCGATTAAAATTTATTTAAGTGCTTGTTAATGATCTTAATCGTAAGTGTTCGGAAAGTCGAGTGCAGTCACTCCAGATTTTTTCTCTTTCTTTCCCTCTCCTTATTTGCATCTATTACACCCCACATCTGTACATTGATTGCGGACAAACCTAATAAAGCTGGGCTCTTAATGGCTGTCAAGGCACACTCGATAATCAGCTAGGGTAGATAAGCATTGCCTATGATTATCCGAAACCCCGCAGGCTACGGATGAAAGTCTTCCATAACTTTAGAAAGACACTTAAGACAATCCTTTTCATACAGAAATCGGGTGAAAATTTCAGCTTTGTTTTTCAGTTTTTGTATTTAAAAAAAGTTTCTAAACGCATAAAAGAATAATACTTTTAGCAAAATATATTTAAAAACATTATTTACAGAGTTTAATTTTCTAATTTTTTTCATGAATTCAAATTTTTAAGCGTTATTCACCATTTCCGTGCCTCAAGTATTAAAACAATAATACGGTAAATAATGAAAGTTAATAGTATATGAGAAACTCTTACTCGCGGGATGTGACTAAAGTGTGACCAAGATGTGAACATTTTGGCAAAAACCAAACTTTTTTTCGTTTTCTATTTCCAAAAATTGACGAGCTGAACATTAAAAAACAAATTGTGACTTTTTCTAACTTTATGTTTTTAAATATGTGTAATAATATTAACTACCTAGCTTTTATGAGATTTCTGTTTTATACTTGTATAATTAAAACCGCAGAATATGGGTTTCTTTGATCCAAAACTTTCCACGAGTCTCGAATCCACAGCTAAAATTAAATCGTTTTGATTAATAAAATTAACGATAATGACATGATAAATGGCATAAACATTACATTATAATAGCGTACTATTATGCAATTTTCATTGCAACATGAATTTTTCAAGTCTGAGCAATTTACTGAAGCCACCAGTGGCCGAGCGCATAGCGCTCTGAACTGGGAGACGGAAGGTGCCTGGTTCAAAACTAGGTCGCCACCGCTGACCTCACCAGTCGGAGTTTCGTGGTTTCCTCCGAAACTTAGCGTAAATACAGGCTAGGACCCTTAGAAAGACACCCATGGAAGGCATATTCAGAGTCGACCTAGATCCCACGTGCAGACAACACAACATTGACCCATCCCGCGGTTTTAGTTATACCTACCTCGAGCGATGCTGTTCTAATAACAATTTTAGTAACAATAGCTACTAAGGTTTCATTAAAAGTAATATGCATATTACTTTTAATGAAATAATAACCATAATACGAATTTACAAGCTGGGTCAATTTGACCCAGCCCGCCGTTATACTTTTATACTTTTAATGAAAGACTAGACTATATCAGTAAAAAAAGTTCAATGTATAATCTCTATCATTTATATAAAATTAAATTAACCGAAATAATGTATATATAAAAATAAATTTTTGGTACTTGCCCTTTTATTAAATTGTATTATTGAAGTCTATTGCTTCAGTAAAGATGTATTTTTCCTTTACTTTATTATGATTGAACGATATAACACAATTCCATAAAATAGTTATGCTAAATATGATTAAAACACTATTTCTTTAAAACCTCTCATATTTTCACTTTGATAAAATTAAGCTGGAATCTAATTACTTATAAGTTAGTTTAATGATAATATCTTTCTAAGAAACCCAAAATACTGTACGCAAATTAATATGTTTTTTTTATATTTTTAAAGTAAGTAAAATCACTTAGACAAATTCTATATTTATCTCTTTTAATATATCATCAAAGGAGATATTTTGGTCGCTGGGCGACTGTCACTTTGAAGTTCCCATAAAAACGATGCAAAACCATGCCCTTACGGAAAAAAAAAATGCATTCCGTCCAATTTTCTGCAGGGAAAGGAACGAGAAACCATTACAGCTGAGAATTTAATTAAGCTATTTCCTGCATCATACGGAGCCACTTCACTTTTCCAAAATATGTACAAATATAAATATCATAAATGCCGGTTACTGTTTGCGTGTTACTGCAAAACAAATTCAGCCTGGCACTGGAACAATTTGCATACATCATCTGTCGTTTGAGTTAGCTCAGCTAACGTTTTCGTCTTTATTCCTCAAGTCACTCTCAAGCACTTATGAAGTTTAATGGGGAAAAGCTCATTTGATTACCCACTTTGCTGTTTCACTTTAGTTTGGCTTAAAGAATTTAAGAAATTGGATTTCTCAGAGGCTTCTCGGAAAGTGTGTAATATGTTTGTATCTTTATACATACTACAACACGTGTATTTCGAGTTTCTTTAGTTAAAGTATACATACCTCAGTTTTATCTCGAAACTAGTTTTTGAATAAGATTTCTTATAGAGATGCAGTAAAACATTAAATGAAGTTGTAGCAGAAGTCATTAGAGTTGTCTCTTTTAAATTTCAAGTAGTTTCATGAGTTTGTTGTTAAACAGTTTTGAAATATTTTTTGTCTTTTAGTTTATGAAAAGATACTGAAAAAAGAGAATTCTTTCAAAATAAAGTATATAACTCAAGGAGCGACCAAAGAAATTTAATGTTTAGATTTAACATCAAATGATTTAAACGTATGCGATATGAAGAATTTTTATTCGTCATAAGTATTGTTAATTGTTTGCAGGTTGGTTCAAAAATAATGTGATCAATTTCAGAGCATCATAAATTTTTATTAAGTATTTACATGAAAAATTTAATATAATTTCCTTTAGCATCGTATACTTTACGTAAACGGCCAGGTCAAGTCAAATGAGCTTTTCCGAACATTTTTGGGGGCATTTTTCCAACTTCATCCTGGATTGCTTGTTTAAGCCCTTGAAGTGTTCTTACTATACATCTATTTAATTGTTTTCTTAAGTATCGCTATATTCTAAAAAAAGTAACGACCGCTGACGCCGCAGCCGACGCTGTCAGAAGCTTGTTCTGCTATCTCCTGCGAAACCGTGGGGAATTGAGTTTCAACGAAGGTGTCCACATACTTGGAAAATTTCGGGGAAGCGGATAAGCTGACTTAAATATTGAAATTACAATTTTTTTATTAGATATTAATAAAAAACTGAAAAATAAAGCATGATGGTTGCCAGGCTTGGTAATTTTTTCCAGCACAAAATCATTCCCGCCTTTGCAACAAAGCATTTCCTGCGTGAAATTAACAAACATAATGTACAATTACACCAATTTTACGCCGAATTAAAAAGTAAGTGAAATAAATATGTCAAAGTGTGTTACACAAAGTTCACAATGTTGAAACAGTAAGTTCTCTTAGATAACAGGTGTTTAAAATTAGCGCCAATTCGTTTTTCTAATTCTTCTTTTAATAATGATTGTAGCCGATTCAAAAAGCGCCATTTTGGCATCAGGTACGATCTGGAAAAACCCTATCTCAAGCAGAGTGAATCTAAATACTACGTCTGTTTTTAAATGTTAACACTCAGCATTTTGAAAATGAAAAAGAATTCAAATACACATTACATAAATACCGGTTAGGTTCAGCTTCGGTATTTGCCACCCGTTGATATATTTGCCGGCGTTAACTATGCTATTATAGCAAGTATAGCTTGGATATTTGCCCACGTGGCGAAATGATATACTTCGCGGCGCTAAATAAGCCAATCTGCAAAGGATTATGTATGAGAATATGGATAACTGTTTTCACGCTAACTCTACATGAACAATGATTACCGGTTACGAGCATGTGCATATCGCCATATAATGAAAAGTCGCCATTAGTAGCAAGATATAATAGCTGTTACGTAATTCTTATCAAAGAAAACATATGAAGCACTGTTTTCTTAGAAATAATTTTTAACTATACGTATACTTAAGTCGCCAAATTATGAAAAATCGCCATGGGTGGCAAATACGCAAGGTGTTCCATAGGTTTTACACAATTTAAAATAGTGTGAAGTTTTTTCAAAGAACATGCAAGGACCAAGGAATGTGTAGCTCGGTAACATTTTATCAAATCCAATTTTTGGGTTTTGTCAATTTTGCCTTTTTTTTACGAATAAGCCTTATTAGGGCCGAATGCCTTATTCGAAAAACACCGGCTAAATTCTATAGAACTGCCAAAGGGTGGCATAACAATGCCGTGAATGATTTTAGCAGCTTCTGAAATAAGATATATGGGAATAACTGACCACAGTAGTCATAAATATTAAAGTTGCATTTTTCAGCCGCCACTAATATTGTTGTATCAAGGCAAACTGTATACAGAACTCTCAATGGAAAGGGTTAAATGTTAAAAATGCAGAATATACAAGAGTTAGGAAGAATCATATTTCATATTAAATATAAAAACCTCAAATTTTTACATTGTTCTGTTTTTCTAATCCCGTTTTCAGCAAGTTGTGGCATTTTTTTCTGTTGTTGTTGTTTCATGATATTTTTATACTATATCCAATGATCTTGATTTTTCGCCTATCATTTATATGCCTTAAGATGTAACTTTTTATCCTTCCTAAAAATTCATAAAGCAGTTACCGCTTCTGAAAAATCCATGAATATGTTTATCTAAACGTGCACATTCAACAGTAAGAAATAAAACAACGATAATTTTATTATTACAGACTATTTGGTTTGTCTGTGTGATTATGGCAACGCTATTTTAAGGCGATCTGCCAAAAATGGGGGATGCCTTGGAAGGAGGACTTTCTAAGGGGTTCTAACGCGTATTCACGTTACATCTGGAGAAAACTTACCAAAACTCCCGACCGTTAGATCGGCAGCTGCGCAATGGGACCCGAATCTTGGACCTTCACACTTCGGCCGTCTACCATTTTCAGTGACATAACCTCTGTGCCATGGTGAGGTTCAAAATATTTTGAAACACATTGATGATAAAATTAAAAACACTTTGACAACTTTTACTTAATGCATGCCAAATAAATATTTCTTCCTGCTTTGGTAACAATTTTTAAATCACTTTTTAATTTTATAATTAAGTTAACGAGATACTCTTCCTTATTTAATTTTAAATTTAAAAATATAAATCTTAAATACTATTGTTAACGGATTCATTTTTCAAGTTATGTGCCATCAAAAATCTTTATGAAACATTAAATCGAAATGACTGCCACGAGCTAATAGCTTTTATTTTGCGCTAATAGCTTTATTCAAAACTAATAGCACACATTATGAACACATACTTTACCGTGGCGCAATGAACGACAAATCTTATTTCGCTAAATCAACTGTGCAAAACACGATTATCCTGAGTAATGTCCTATTTAACATTTTTGCTATAAACATAACAAAAGTTTAAAACTGCTTAATAATTCGCATATAATAAACAGGATTTGTTCAACGGAACATAATACACAGTACACGTTATTGATGTATTGATCAAATAACCAATAAAAATGATAAATGTTTTGTTCAGAGAATTCCATACACTTATGAGAAAGGAAAGAAAAATAACTTTATCAATATTTAATGCAGCGTAAGGGAAAATTTTCGTTATAAATAAAGATTGCAGAAATAATATATTCGAATAGATTTTGAGATGAAAGAATAAAAAAAAATCATTTATTGGTATGTTGTCGATTGGCTGAAGCATTTCGAAAGCTGCGCAAAAATGTTTGCCTGAAATAAAATTTATTTGAAGTAAGAAAACATGTATTTTGTATTAAAATGACTATGAAAGAATAAACAACTCATTTTTGTTGATTTTATCTCCATTTAACGATTTCGAACGAACGTTAATACTTAATTTTGTAATTTTAAAATAGCCTATGCAGGAAAGGAGACTGTTAACACTACAAGGACATTTCGTATTCAGGATTGCAACATTGAGAAAACCACATGATTTTCAAGTATGACGCATTGCTTAGCTCTATAAAGTTGTGTTATATATTAGTGAGCTCGCACGATGGCGTTCTAAACACCGATATTTATTTTTATTATCAGAAATAGATGTTTTAGTTCCTTACTTTTCAGATGAATTTCACAATAGCGATAGAAGGTGAAAACGTGCTAGAAAAACTAATGAATTTACTAGAAAGTATAATAAAAAATGATTTCAGCTATTCCATCAGATAAGGAACAGAAGAATGATGCTTTAACTTCCAGAAACTCGATTATAAAAATATTAAATTTAGGCAATTTTTAAATTATAGTGTTAAAGAACAATTTTCGTTATCGGTGCATTTCTAAGTCAATTCAACCTGACTTAGATTAAAATTATTGTTTTTTTTTTAAGTAAGTATCGTTAAAGTATCGTTTTTTTTTTATTTCGAAATTGCTTTGGCTAACTAATTTTAAATAAATTATATAAAGCATAATTTGAGTAGTCATTTTGCATTTTTTCCTCAAATCATATATACGAACCAAGGACGTTCTGGAGTCACGGTTCATTTGGACCACTGACTAAATATTCTAATTTCTTTCCCTTATAATCTCAGTAAAAAAAAACTTTAAGACTAGAAACAGTATTTCACCACATTCGTCCTGATTTATTTCACGATGCACACAACTTCCACGGAATTTATTGCAAAATTACATGCTTAAATTCAGTCTTTGGAAGCCCTTCTCCAATCGCATGTGGTAAGGGTACGCCATTCACATTTAACAAATTTTTGAATTATTGTCAAAAATAAAAAAAAATCAAGCATCGAGGGATTACAGCCAGTTTAACAAAAGATACCGCTCAAGTAGAGTGAATAAATCAAATAATTATGTCAGTAACAGCAATATTCTCACTAAACAATACATCTGATTTTTATAAACACACTAAAGAATTGCTCTGAACACTATTTAAATTTGTAATATTGATAACACCCTTTTTGAATTGCTGCTCGGAACTGAAATAGATGCGAATAGGGCCGCTAAAATAAAAGAATTGATTGAAAAAGGGTTTCAAGCCTAATTTGAAGAACAGAAAGAAAACCCAATTGAACACGCTAAACATCAAATTTTGAAGTTTAACAAGAAAATATTAAAACATCTGATTTACGATTTAAAAAAATCTGATGTGTCCAACACATGGCTTCCTTGCACGTCCATTAGATCAAAAATATTTTCGATGCACTTCCTCTAAATTTATATGTTTGAAAGAGATAAAATATCAATAATAGTAAGGTTTAGCGATTTCTAGCCAAATATTTCGATATCGCCAAGCTGAGTTCAATTTGAAAGATTTCTTTCTGACACTTTATTTGGCGATATTTCACCAAAAGCCGACAAACTTGAGATAGTCAGCGAGATTTTGGGGATAGCCAAAGTAGTCATTGACCACAGACTTTCAATGAATTGAATGCATCTATACACCTCAATGTATTCAAAGTCATTTGGCTCACCATGTAAATAAATTCTCAGTCGATTGCTGTCAAAAAAGATATTGAAAACAGTTAGATATTACAATAGTTCTAAATACAAAGTTAAAAAATCTACGGGTTAAAGTTTTAGAGTTATACAAAATAGGAAATAATTTTTGGCGCCAAATTTGGCGATATTTCGGCGAAACTCGTCAATGTCGACGACATTTGGCGAGATTTTAAGCATGAACCAAACAATGACAGATTATCGCCAAATTTGGCGATATTTCGCCAAAACTCGCCAAGAACGATGACAAATGGCGATACTTTGGGCATCGACCAAATGACTGACTATCGCCAAATTTGGCGATATTTCGCCAAAACTCGCCAAGGTCGAGGACAGACGGCGAGATTTTGGGCATGGACCAAACAATGACTGTCTACAGTTGTATTATATTGAAGATGTCCATAGACATTAAGGTACTGAAATTCTTTTCGGTGGTCCTGTAAATAAACTCTCCAGTAGATTGGAACCAAAAATCGAGATGCACAACTAGATGTTACAACATTCTTATATATGAAATTTCATAATAGTTTTTGAGATTTGAGAGTTAAATATGCACACACATACACCAAAAGTCGCCAAGCTTGGCGACTTTTGGCATAGTTCTTGAGGGAGGCACGTGACCGTGGTCGGACCATTACCTAACTTATGTGGTAGGACGGTATTGTGCTTGAAATGGATGAATGCCCCTAAAATTGCTATTGACCGTAATGTATTGGAAATCTTTTGAGTGTTCCTGTAGCAGAACTATAAATGAAAAAGACACTTTTTTTAATGGAGAAATTCATTTTCAAACTCTTTAGAGAATATATCACTTCTGAGTCGTTTGAAATAGCCCAATACCTCTAAAAAACGCTTTGATGAATTTCGGCCCATAGAGCGTAATGTATTTCGAATCTTTTGGGCGGTCCTGTAGATAAACTATTCAGTCGAATGGAACCGAAAGGGAAGGTGCACAACTAGATGTTACAACAATCCTAAATATAAAGTTTCAACATTCAACGCCTAACAGTTTTTGAGATATGCGAGTTTAATGAATTTCGGCCCATTGAGTGTAATGTATTTCGAATGTTTTGGGCAGTCCTCTAGATAAACTATCCAGTCGAATGGAACCAAAAGGGAGGTGCACAACTAGATGTTACAACTATCCAAAATATGAAGTTTCGACATTCTACGCCTAATAGCTTTTGAGTTAGGCGAGTTTAATAAATTTCGGCCCATAGAGCGTAATGTATTTCGAATCTTTTGGGCGGTCCTGTACATAAACTATCCATTCGATTGCCACCAAAAGGGGAGGTGCACAACTAGATCATAGAACAATCCTAAATATCAAATCTCAACATTCTACGACCATTAGTTTTTGAGATATGCGAGTTACATACATACGTACGTACGTACGTACGTACGTACAGACGGCATGGAAAAACTGGCCACAGTAGACTCGCCACTGGTCAAAATGAGTTGCAGACGCGTTAATATGATCGTGCATGCTAGCCTACGATGAGATGCATCGAAAAAAATTTTTTAATTAAATTTAGAGGTAGTCAAAATCGGTTTTTTCGTCGAAATTTGGTCCCCAAAATTTTTCGGGATCACATTATTTCCTTATACTACGTACAAGGAAGTAAAAAAGCACAGCTTTTAGAATTCGTGTATTTAGTAGCCATCAGGAGAACCCAATTTGGACCCCATCTAAAACTAAGATCCAAAGTTTCCAGCCCTTACAAGGGCACAAAAGTCAAGATCGTCGATACTTACGCCATCGTGTAGGAAATATACCACAAAGGACTCGCGTGCCCCATGGCTCGTGCAGAATTCTGGAAAAACTGGACAGCAAATGATTAGCTAAAAGTTGTTTAGGCTTTGTTAGAATAACCCATTTGCCCTAAATTCTTTCAGCGGGACCTATCGCTCCAGAAAGTCCGAAAGCCATCGTGTCTAGTAATTCACCTTTAGATGGATAGCCCTTCTTCTGAACGGCAGATAACGCTGTCATATTTTTTGTCCAAAATCCTTTTTTGACACGTGCATGTCGTGATGTTTCCTTTCAGACTCAGAGAAGAGCTACACTCCATTCAGGGTACATGATAGGATCCCCGAATGTGCTCCTTTTTCGAAATCGCCCAAAAGTTTTTTTTTTCTTTTTTTAGACGATATAAATGCTTGAAGATGTAGACGTGCCTCTTGAAATAGCGCTAATATTGTTGTTTTTACAGTTTGCTACAAATTTCGAAGAATTGTTTTTATAATTATTGTAAATGCTCATTTAAATAATAATATGCTTTTCTATAACTGTACTCTTTTAAGTGTTTGCATGCTCTCTCTGATATTGTTCAAGTATATATACGCATTACAATAATCTTTTTTTTTCTCAAAAAAGTATTTCATCGATCGAAAGAAAAAAAAATTTAAGAGCAATTTAAAATGTTCTTTCACAAAAAAAAAATGTATGATTTTTATTTTTTAAGATGAAGAAAAAACTTCACCATAAAAAAAGTTTTAATGTTAAGAAATTCTATTAATTGTTCTTTCACTAATTGCCTCTGCGGCTATTACAATTTTATTTTAAATAAAACCGTACTAATACATCGAAAACGATTCCAAATCTGTTAATGAAATAATTGCATAACGACCCATTCTACCCCTTGTATTAAAACACTCAACAGGTCTTGTATCTAATAAATTTAGAGAAAATCTTGGATTTATATGTTATCTTGCAAATGTATTCCTATTTAATTTAAAAGCAAGGAATTTTTATGCCAAATTCATCAATTATCAAGCTTGTTACTTTCATCTGTTTTCCAAATAAAATTTAAAATAATTACTTAAAAAATTCACACAATGTTTTTTACATATATTTCACTAGACAAATCAGTAAATAAAATAAAATCATTTACATCATGATTTTATGATCATGACCTAATAGCATTTCATTAAAATTACTAATGCTATATAGGAACTATAATTCTGCTCAAAATAAAATAATTTCAAAAATAAATTTTCAACTTTCTATTAATTAGAATTATTTTAGTTTATTATAATATATTATTTTAATAAATGCAATTAAATTTAGATTTAACTGCATTTAAAACATTCAAATAACTCCTGTTGACTTAACGTTCTGTAAGATAGGATTAAAAGTATCTTATAATTGATTTTACGTCGAAACGCTTTTCAAAAATTATTTTTTAGTTGATACATTGCTTAGTGAGCAAGAGCCCGCGGCCGTCAGACCTTCGTCATAGTATAAAAGCTGAAACTTTCTCTGCGCATATTCCCCAATACAGGTAGGGACAATTGGCCACTATAAAGTTTGGATGATCGTGGCTTTGGCAGGTAACTGGTGGCAAAGGTGTATAAATTTGCAGAAAATTTTCGTCATTTCATAAAGCTTAATATTTTTATATGTTCTTCTTCGCAGTACTAGAAATCACTTTATCCCTTGCCAGACACTTTTCCATCGTGGCAACCCCCCCGCCAGACAATCTTTAAGTCATGGAAAACGTAATTCTATTACGAGCGCGCTGCAGCATCGTAAGAAAGTTCAGAAGTAGCAGTATAAAATGGGCTTGGCACTTTGTGACAGCTTGACGTACTTTGTCGCGGGAGTTTACGAACACAACAGTTTTCCATGACTTTGAGATTGTCTGGCGGGGGTTTGCCACGATGTTAAAGTGTCTGGCAAGGGATAAAGTGATTTCTAGTATTGCGAAGAAGAACATATAAAAAAATTAAGCTTTATGAAATGACGAAAATATTCTGCAATTTTATACACCTTTGCCACCTGTTACCTGCCAAAGCCACGGTCATCCAAACTTTATAGTGGCCGATTGTTCCTACCTCTGTTGGGGGGTATGCACAGAGAAAGTTTCAGCTTTTATACTCTGACGAAGGTCTGGCGGTCGCTGGCTCTTAGACTATTAAATCCCTTATGCCACACTCAAAGCCCATAGTACTTATGTCTAAAATTTGCTTGTTTAATGATAAGTAAATTTTACCTATTTGCGGGATATTTTATCTTCGCGAAGGTATGCCACTGTATTTTACACGTCAATGCTCTATAGGGCACGTAATAAACATTTACGTTTAATTGCTACTTAGAGAGTTCGAATTCCTGAAGTTTTAATTTCAATAAATCAACATTACGATCTCATCAAATACAATTTGAGGTCAGTTATGGAAACTTAACAGTAACATGCACTAGGGACATTCTGGAAGTATTCTTGTAATGGAATAACTTAGTGTGCAGTGGGCTCAAATATAGATCATTTAAATCTAAAAAATGCACAAGTACATCATTATCATATCAATTCCTATCAAAGTTCTGTAAAAGCTCACTTAAAGCCGAGCTATTTTAAGATAGTGGTTTGTGTGAGGTTTTCACAGGAGTAGAAAACAATACTGTAAAGTCCATTTGTCTTCAGTATTTGGAGAGTGCGGGTTGTTATATAGTACGTTATTTAGGGGCGTATACGGGGTGTTATATAGTACGCCTTTAAATCGAAAACATTATTATTGCATTTTCCAAAAATTTGAATCTTTCTGAATCGTATGTTTCAAACTACATTAAAATATTCCTATTAGAACGCGAGTAATTGCAAAAGAAATTGTGGATGCAATAGCGTTTAAATAGGGGATTTAAAACTTTGAACGCGTTTTCCACAAAACTGCTTTTTGCGACTTGCGCGCATGATTGTAAAAAAAGTTATGCAGGTATTATCTTGAAACTTGTTGGGTAAGTACGTGTTATTAATGTCTATAACCTACACCTGTTTTTTCATGTTTTTGCACCTATTTATTATTTAAAAAAAAACATTTTTATGTTATGAAAAATAGAGATTTTTTCATTTTCTTTTTTTATTAAACCCTGAGGGGAACAAAATTGAAAATTAAAAATATTATTTAGGTGTAGGTTATAGACATTAATAACACGTACTTACCCAACAAGTTTCAAGATAATACCTGCATAACTTTTTTTACAATCATGCGCGCAAGTCGCAAAAAGCAGTTTTGAGGAAAACGCGTTCGAAGTTCTAAATCCCCTATTTAAACTCTATTGCATCCACATTTTCTTTTGCAATTACTCGCGTTCTAATAGGAATATTTTCATGTAGTTTGAAGCATACGATTCAGAAAGATTCAAATATTTGGAAAATGGAATAATAATTTTTTCGATTTAAAGGTTGCAACTCCCCTTAACCCTTTAACGCGCAGTGTTCCCGCTCTGGGAACACCACACTCTGACGTTTTGACTGTTACCAGTCACGAAGTATAGATTTGATTTCTATAAAAATAGTTGTGGGTGACATAGCTCCCACGAGAATCCTTTACTTTTTAGGACGTCATTTATCGTAAAAACATTGTCAGGATTATTTTTAACAGCGCTGACATCTGCTGAAAAAATGGAAGAATGCGAGAACAGCTGGATAGATTGCCCACTGCTGAAAAAAGGGCATCGGTTGCCATCGCTCGACTTAACTACCAGCAAGATGGCGGACGATCGAAACGTTCATCGTGTGCTACAGATCTAGAGACCCTTTTTTGACGCAGCTGTCTGTGCGCGCACAGCAAAACAGGGTCTCTAGAGACTCTGTTCGTTTCTGAAGTGATTCGATGCATTCCTGCGACAATTGTCTCCATTTAATTCTTCAACATTTTTGGAAAAAACGTGCAGAAAATTATCCACGTTTTCGAACCACTAAAACTGCATATTTTCACCCTTGCATTTCAGCTTGATTCCTCTTGGAATCATTCGACACTGGTGCACATATTTTGAGCTCACAACTGAAAAAAAGAGAGCTGCAATAACACATTATATGACATTAATGTGTTATTGCAGCTCTCAAATTGCATATTTCTCTCTTTTCTTTTATTTCAAAAGATATGAGATACCTTAGAAACTCTCTAACTTTTGTGAACGTGAATGGAAAAAAATATATTTAAAAATGAGAAAAATAAGATTGAAAAAAAAATAATGTTAAACATATTTGATAGATTGAGAATAACCGCTTTAGGTATGTTTTTCAAATAAAGTCAACAATGTATTATTTCTTCATAATCTAAATCTGATGCATCCGATAGAAGGATATGAAGCTTGATTATTTTTATAGAACCTACAACGAACATTTTTTTGTTCATGTGAACAAGTTAGAAAGTACCGTATGAAGAAATACAAAATTGCCGTTTGCATAGAAACCTTTCTAAATATATATATACTGTTTTTTTTTTCAAAATTTAGCTCAAAATAGCTCACTTTGTGCAATTACACTTATGTTCACATATTTATCAAAACTGTTCATTAAAACAGTCTTTAATAAATAAGAGATTACTTTATCATTGAAAAAACAATAAAAATAATATTCATCAGGAATAAAATGTGAGGGAGATTGTGGTTTGAAAAAGTTTTATGAAGACGAAATATAGAAACGAAGTATAGCTTTTGCATTTGTAAGTATAATTATGCATCAATATTTACAATTCCTTATTAATCAATGAAAAGTGACAGAAAGCTCTTTTCGTTAGAAAAACCAACGGTGTTGTATAGGAACTACATTATTATTTAAATATTGTTTTTCGATATTTTCTCTTTCAAAGTTTGACTAGTTTGACTAATTTTTTAAGTATTATTTTCCTTCTAGCAAAACATAATTTGTCCCATCATTGATTATAAATTTTTTAAATAATTTTTTTTTAATATTTGGAGATAAACCTTTGTAAAAATACACTCGTTCTTGACCCAGTGATATAAAAAGATTAGGTACATTTGAATACTTTTTTACACTTAAAATTTTTCAATTGTAGTTTCGTTTAAAAAAATATGACATAAAATATGTTAAAAAGTATTTAAACTGTATATGGAATACTGATTTTAAAAGTAGTATACTAACAATTAGTACTGATATATTTGTTATTAATGGGCAATTTTCTGAAACACAAAACTTTAAGAAAAGCCATGTAGGGTCAGAAGAGATTGTGTTATTAAAACTCACATGTCCCGCCTTTTTTTCTGGTTTCGATATAACAAACAATAAAGCATAAATAAATTTTTTAATTGTATAAATACGTTTCTTATCTTCTGCATAAATTTGCCGCATTTCTACTGTAATATTAAGAAACACTCTATTTACATTATTCTTTTTTTGCATTTACAGCAGGATCAACAAAGTCATTATAAGCTACATTTTTAATCTTATGCTTGTTTAAAATAATATCATAATAATAAGTATCATATAAAGTAATGTGCCTTATAAGGTAGATACTTGGAACTCACGTGATGAGAAAGTAAAACAAATATGATAGTTATCTGCCACAATTTATTTATTTCTATAATGTTTTGCTTTTTATAGCGTTTTCTTTGATCTAGTTTATCAGTGATAAAGCACTATTTAATATGCTATTATTCCAAATTCCTCTATTAAAACTGTATGACCTAGTGTACTGTTATTATAAGTATCATACAAACTGTACATTTTTTTCGATATGAGTGATTAGACTAATATTATACTATTTTTGACATGAATAACAACATTTTTGTCATGATCTAAAAGTTTGTTCTTCTTCTGATAGAGCGGTGTGTCTCCATGTACATTTGTGCTCGGTCTCAACACTAGGAGTTAAACTTTGGAAGCAAATTTCTCCCGAAAACGATATCGAACTATAATGCTGTACCAGGGGCGTAGCCAAGGGGGGGTTAGGGTGGTCATAACCCCCCATGAGAAATTTTTGCCACACAAAATGTATATTCTTCACTACATTATCACACACACGTATACATATATATGAGTTGTAGTAGTCGTAACCCCCCCCATGAAAAATTTCTGGCTACGCCCCTGTGCTGTACCGATACCAATCTTTTTGTGTTTGCGATGTTTATTTTACTAAAAAGGAATGTAAGAACCGGGGCTGCATACAAATTTAAATTATGTATATTTCCTCTATATATTTTTTTAAATCCCTCATGTTTTTAATGACTTCAGTTTGAGTTTAATTTTGACCATTTTTGAGATTGGAAATATTCATCTAGAACTAACGGTCGCTAAAATAAGGTCGACCCACTTATATGTGTATACATAATACTATAGTGTAAAATATAAATAGAATTAATAAATATAATTATAATAATATAATAAATATTTTTCATTTTACGTTTTTCAATTAACATACCAATTAATATTTTGATATAACAATTTATGCCGTCCATTATTCTTGCATATTATACTTTACACACTTTCTTATATTCTACAAAGATATTAAGGATTTTAAAGAAATATAATTCGCATTTTATTTTATCACACTTGCTATACCTTGGAAGCTACAAAAGAAAAACGGATTTAGCTGATCAGAATAAAATTTAATACAATATGCAAATTAAATAATTAGTCTGAATTAAACTTGTATGTAAAAAGACTTTTGCGCTAAATTGGTGTCAAGCGTTATAAGATTCATTGCATCAGATGGAAGTACTGGTTGCACGAGGAATGCAGTAGTCATCAATTGTACTGAATAAAACATTGTTCAGGGTAATTTTCCAATCTGTATTCTTATTAGTTTTAGTTAAATAATTTAAGGAAATAAATCGCTTTATACATGTGTTTGTTTCTCAATAGTGATTATTAACTCACGGGTAATTTCCCAACGTTGCTGTTGTTACTCATCCCCTTGGTTAGCTTACTCCACATTCTAACTACCCCGTTGCATCAGGCATCACCCTCCCCCCACCACCACCCTTCCTAACCAACAGCTGCCTCCAGGAGGCGCCTAAACACGCAAGAAGGCGAACAGACTATCCGGGAGGGAACAGGAATTAGTAGAAAAAATATTTTCCTCATTTTCAAATTTCATGCATTTTTCATGCTCAAATTTCATGCATTAATGCATTTTAAACATCTACTTTAGAAACGTGCCAGGGCCGATTCGACATCCCTGGGTCCACTGCACAACAGAGACAGGGACCGGACTGCTAACTACGTACCATTTGTGAAGTGGGGGGAGGCGCCAAGTAGAGAGTATTTTACATTTATGGAGACAGTGGATTTCCAAAGGAGTTAACTCTGCAGTGTTGGTGATCCGAAGATCACGCCCATTTCTGGAAAGTGTAACTGCAATCTCATTTCCATACTACCCAAAGTATGAAGGAATCCACTTAAGGCAAACTCATTTCTGCAGAACTAGCTCAGAGAGATATACTTGAATATCCTGGTCAAATTTATAGTATATTTTGGCCAATTTTTTAGATACTGAATAGCACTTTTACTGTAGGCCAAATTCACATTCTACTTAAATCAGTAGCAAAAAAATAATCAAGAGCCTTACGAATAGCTATAATTTCTGACCTGAAAACTGAACAATAGTCAGGGTTTAGGATACTAAATTTATTAGCCCACTCGAATTTAATTTTCCAATGTTTGTCTTATTTTTCTTCCCATAAGCACCTTCAGCGCATATCTGGGAAAACATGCTACAACTAGATGATTTCATTAATATTTAAATTTTCAATCATATACATCCCGGAAAAGCAAATAATAAGCATGCACAGCCATTTAATGATTGGTGATTATGGTGTATTCTTTTAATTATATTATCACTTCAATTTTGGTTCTAAAAAACAAAAAATCCTGAAATATAGTGACTCCTCTGGAATTATCTAAACATATATTTTAAGTCCATTGAAGATTTTATTGGAATACTTAGCAGTTTTTATTGCGTATATTGTAGTATTTTGACAATTGATTTTTGAGCATAAGTAAGTCAAACAAAGTACAGATTAAAAAATCCAAGTGTATAACGGTATAATAGATGTAACAGGATAAATATTCCTTGAGGAAAGCATGTGTTTTTCCTGGTTTAAGTTCACATGTAAAGCTCTTGTAGCCAGTTCAAAAATTCTTGAAGTCTCCCCTAAAGCTGAAACGAATCTTGGACTGGTAACAACGTCATCAGGGATAGCTAAAAACTCAATTAACTTGAAGAAAATATCCTTTTAGGATAATACCTGATTCTTTTTTAACCTTTTGCAAAACAATGTTAAAAAACAGGCTTAAAAACGAAAATCCTTGCTGAACTCCATTCTGAATTATTCAAAATAAATATGGGGGAAGGAGCGGCATGTTTTCTCACTGCTCGCATGCTTATTACCGTATTAGTCCAAATATAACGTGGTATTTTCTGACTGATCATTACCCGTTAAAAAGCTGACTCATTCTACATTTGAGGACTAAATATAGGATTTTTGTAATTATCTTGATGAAAAATTTCGGGGTCACGTTATATTCGGGCCGATAAGGTAATCTACTCGGGTCTTGGTTCCGAGTAGATTACCTTATCGGCAATCTACTCGGTAATCTACTCGACTGGTAACTCGGGTCCCGTTGTTACCAGTCCAAGAGGCCCAAGGAGGTCTACTTGCAACAATACTATTTAAATAAAATTTATAGCTTATATTATCGAAAACACAATTATTTAGGAATATTATAACTATAAATCCGTAAATAATTTCATTTTGAAATGCAACCACCAACTGTTCAAATGAAACTGATTAACAAGAAAATATGCAGTTATCCAATAAAATATGTTCACACTTATACAATCTCAATAGACATATGAGGAATACAATCTTAATTCGTTAGCATTTAAGAAATGCACTCGTTTTAAGAGCTGCTTAGTCGTATCTGAAATTATAGAATGTTTCTCAACTCTTGATTTATTACAACATGTTCAAGAACTCGTTTATTTTTACCAAAAGAAATATCTTGCAGTAAGCAATTCTGCAGTGCTTGCTCATTTCTTTGTAAAGCACGTATTATTATAATAGCATAACATTTTCATGTTAGGGGCACTTTTTTGTATGCTCTTCATAAATTTAGATGCATATCATGTCTGAGCCATCTATTGTAGTTAGTTTCAGAAAAATGTTACCAGAAGTGTAGTTTCTCATATTTCCTGTAAAGTATGAGTGCGAAAATAGGTGGTGTATAATTAACTCTTATAATGTAAAGAAATGCGTGTTTAATTGATGACTTCTTCTTCGCACGGAAGTAGAGAAAAACTAATAGGAAATTGAGAAATTGCCATTTTGTGTGTTCCAATAGTAGAGTTTTGACAAAATCGTTAATCAAAACATTTTTCTAGAGAGTGTTTAATATTGCGGAAAATAAACACTGGAATATTTTCAGAATGATGGGAAATAATACTTAAAAAAAGTATACTTTATTAAACTTAGTAAATGATATTTTATTATTATGCATGTGCATATTCTTAAAGATCAAATAAAATTACACGTGTTTCTCTAATTAATCGTCCAACCGGGTCATTAAAAAATAATTTGACAAATTATGCACCGTACACTCAATTAAATTTTCCTTTGCTATTGATACTGATAATTTAATTAAAAACATTCACGTGCAATTACGAGTGCAATACTTTAATATTTCAATCTTCACTGCACCATGTGCCGGAGCATACCCATAAAAAGCTTTAAAATTTTTAGTGCAGGCGATTGGAGTTTTGTGACACTTCTGGAAAGATACAGTATCTTTTCAGTAGGTTTATATTCACCATTTGGCTCTAAATTATATTGATTCAAATGTAGATGTTTGAGTAGTAAATATGCTTTTAAAAAATATACCAAAAATAAAACTATGCTTAATTTTTTAATATTTTGCCCAAATATTGGGATATTTCTTTTACTTTCAATATGTTTATTTGTTGCTTTCTAAGATTTAAAAATGCAACATTTTGTGCTTTTTGCCACACATACCATAAAAACTAACTTCACGTGTCACGGTATTAAATTAGATATTTTAAAATTATTTTTTCTCAGAGCTGTTTTAAGATGCCAAACATTTCTTTTAATAAGAAAAGAAAAACTCGTATGTGCACTGCAGGGTTATATAATATATATTTTCTTCCAGCACGGGAAATTGTAGTGTCAGGCGTAAAAGATTTTTTATGCATTGTATGCGCTGAAATACTTCAATTAGTTTGTATATGGATAATATTTAAGCAAAATTATCAATTATACATTTTTAAATTTATAACTAAGCTGAAAAAATAAATTTTTAATAAAAATGGTTTCAGATTAGAAAGGTTTTTTTTTTTTTTTTTTTTTTTTCCTTTTTCCTTCCAGGCACCTGTGCATAGAATTCAGATGTATCCATGCAGACCTGTACTCGTAAAAGGATGCCTTGTGAATGCGTCTTTGTGAAGAATGATGATTTACATCTCCAGAATAGTGAAAAATTGATTTACATATAAGAAAATTAATGTTTTGGACAGTTTGAGTCAGTCTCCTCACCTCAATCCAATTCAACATATTTGAGGGCACACCGGAACCATTCTTTAAAGGCACAACTCCTTCAGGATCTTTAATCTCAATGAACAAATCTCCTTAGGTCACCTTAGGAATCCTTATTAATTCCATGAACAGACTGTGTGTTTTTTGAACAAATGAAAATAACATGCGACTGTATCCTAAGTATAGCCGTATTTCGTTACATTACGAAGAATATTTCAGAAAAATTTTAGAAAAACTGAATCGTTTCAAAACTTATTCTTTCAAATTTTCAAATTCACGCTTCGTAATTTTTAAAGTTTCCATGTTTCACACACTGCAAAGAAGTCTGTCAAATTTACAGAAAAAAAAAAAAAAAAAAAAACTGTCTGCCAGGACGCTAGTTTATTTCCGTTTTTTTACTGAAGTCTTCCGTAAGTTTTACAGATTCTCAGTTTATTTTACAGAAATCTTCCGTATACGGAAAAAATACGGAAGACTACTGTAAAATATACGGAAATAAACTGGCGTCCTGGCTGACAGATTTTTCTGTCAGCTTAACGGACTTTTTTTTGCAGTGTACATAATATTGACTACCCACCATGTAGGCGAACTAAAGCTACAAATTAATAATTTAAATCATTAAGAAATTCGTTTGCAGAAAATGTTAGAACAGAAAAAACATATCCTCTCAAAACTTTTGCGTACTCTATATGCGTACTACTGCTTGCTCGGTATTGCGTACAACCAGTGACAAATACATGTTTGTTTGTTTGTCTGTGATTACTGCAACGCCACGCCAGGGCGATCTGCCAAGGATGGGATTGGCGATGCCAAGGTGCCTTGGTGGGAGGACTTTCTAAGGGGTTCTAACGCGTATCCACGTTACATCTTGAGAAAACATACCAAAACTCCAGACGGCTAGATCGACAGCCGCACGATGGCACCCGAACCCGAGACCTTCGCACTTCGGCCGTCTACCCTTTTCATTGACATAACCAGTGTGCCATGGTGAGTCGATGTATGTTCTTATTTAATTTATTTTTCTAAAAATTTAAAACATATCTTTTTTTTTGGAAAACATTACTATGCATAAATTTATAATTAACTTAACCAAACATGTACAAGGTGCAAATGACTATTTTATCGCGTTTCTCACTAAATATTTTCAAATTCTTATGATCGTCACGTTCCGTGTAAGCTTAGAAGTCTTTTACGTTGATATACCCTTATAAACGTCCTTACGATAAAACAGACAGTCTAGTTAATGGTACACTATTAGTCCTCTCTCCCATTCTTTTGTTCTTAGTATTAGGCTGATATACATCCGAATTCCACTGGTTATATATACGTAAACGTATAGTGAATTTCCGTATCCGTAAAATTGGAAGAGTTTTCATTTTAGTATATCTTAATACAGTTGAGACTCATTTCTGTACTTAGTAATGTAAATCTTATAAATATTATAGAAGCTACACAATAATAAATATTTTGTTTATATGTCCCGCAGTCTTCTAAAACAACACATTTTCCTGAGTTTTCCTTCTACAAAAATATATTTCAATTTCTTATAATTTATAGAAGTATAAATAATAATGTATACAAAACATACGGCCGGATTTGCATTGAAATGTATAGGGTTTGCAGCAGCTCTACGATAAAAGATATAAAATGAGAGATATGTGAACGCTGAAAATACATGTGCATTATGATAGGAGAAGGCAAACTTATATTTTCTATAGTTAAGAAAAAAAAGAATTTAGAAGTGTAACTCCAAACTATTAAATTTTTGTATTCTCACAACTTTTTTCTCTCTTTAGAATAAGATAGAATTATTACATATTATTATATATGTAACTTAATAAACTGAGAATAGAATTATACATTTTAAAACCTTATCATACTTGTATCCAGAAAAATAATCTTAGGATGAGCCATGGTAGTTTATATATGGATCCTTACAATACAGTAATGTGTGACACATGAAACATTTATACTTATATTCGCGTAAACAATAACCGGAGAATAAACTAGTGATAGTTGCAAAGTTACGTAAACTTTTGAACGAGGACCAGAATAAGTCTGATCTCAGTCAAGAAAAACGATGAACCGATATTTAAGAATAACATAATTACGTTGAACTGAAAGAGGTTGAATTGAATCTCTGAAATAAGTAAGGAACTTAAATAAATGTGTCATTATTAATGTAAAATATGGGACTATTTTTTACTAATAAATGTTATCATAAATATTTCAAAACTATGTATCTGTTACGTTTTCCAAAATATTTCTATTTGTAAGTATCATGGCATCTTTTTTATCTTTCCATTGATTTAATAATGAATAAATAATTTGTTTGAAAGTTTTCTTCTACAACAGTGCCCCATGCAGCACACATAGATTTCAATAACGTTAAGAGAAGTTCAACGAACATCGCTGAAAGTTCTAAGAACGTTTACATACGTTCAGAGAAACCGTGTGTGCTGACTGTGTACTGAACTGAACTGAATACTGAAACAGCAGTATTCAGCACTCGGAATATATGGGACATCAAAACTACATTTCTTTATTGATTTTGTAAGTAATCATATTTATTGGTATAACTTAAAAAATATGCGAGTTACTAGTAAAGTTACTTGTCCGAGCGTTAGGAGAAGTTAGAGTACAATGAAGCACAGGGTAAATGAAACATGTTATCTGAAATCAATAGGATTTGTCATTGAATGTTGTAACTCGCACAACTACTATACAAATATACCTTCCAGGTACTGATGTAATTTGGTGAGAATCGCATTTTTACAACAAGAATTAAAGAAAATTAATAAATTTTCACGATTAAAAGTAAGTTTCATGACTAAAAAAATGTTGTTTTACCTTCGTGTTCTCACATGTACAATTATTTACTTTTAAATGCTGTAATAACTATGTTACAGACTTCATACTCCCAAAGCCAAAGTTAAAATAATAAATTTATAAATTAGTAAAAAATTATTTATTGTCTAGCCTTAATGCGGAGTATAATGAAACATTTGTAGACGGGGCACAATAAAATGTGCTTTATTTTACCGCGGATGAATGTATTGGGATCTCCACAGAGTACATAAAACCACTTTCATATAAAGGAAGTAGGAAAATCACTGCCAAACATTGTTCATGTTTTTTGATATACAAATTCAAACTTAGCTTATTTTTCTTGTCAGATTACTTAGATTATAAGTTTATATTTCATCTTCTGAAATTTTTAAGATTTTTTTTTTAATGTTTCAATTAAGGAAGGTGAACTTATACGTAAACAAATGTACACTGATGTGTAAATAATGAACCTAAACGGAATGCAAAGTTCTGTACGTCAAATTACAGCATACAAGTTTCAAATTTGGGCGTTCTTCAGAAATAATCAAAAACTCAAATTGTGTCAAAACTACCACCTCCTATTCTTTCAGGTGGTACAGAAAGGGAATCTGAAATGTTAATTTTGCGTTAGATTAAAGGAAATGTAATATAAAACGAAAAACTGTACAATAACCTCTAATAAAAGTATTATGCTTTCATCGCAAGCTATAACATTTTAATTAAATTTATTTTTTACTTTAAATTTCATATTTATATCTCACTAATGTTTATTATAAATGTACACAAAACATGTATACTGAAATTTAATTTTTGACTCATATTATTTCAGTGTTTTTGAAGTGTTATTAAGTGTAAAAGGGGTACGATGAAACACTGTCAGACATTTGTTTATCTTTTGCAATTTGTCAAATATGGTGATGCATTTTACAAATTATAAAATTTCTTTTAGATGGGAAAAAGAGTTAGTTAAAAGTGTCCATTAATTTTACTATGTACATGAAAGTTTGCAAACAGGAAATAAAGAAAATATTAAATTTTGTTTCATTGTACCCCGACTTCCAGTACTTATTATAACGTAACTACACATTTAAACTTAAATAATTCACCAGTGTTTCAACGCTTGTAAAGTAATTTGAATTTCTTACTAATGCCTCAAAGAAGTTTGAAGTACCAAAGTAAATCTGTTGTTGTTGATATTAAGTGTTAGTCTTACTTTGGATACGGAAAAATGTGTGATTTTTTAAAGTGTCTTTCTTATAGAAACAAAAATCTTCTTACATACTTTAAATAAGTGTTTCTTTAGTAAATATACTGAACTAAAGTTTTTAAATCAAGGCTTAAAAGAATTTTTTGTGTACTAAACTTTTTTTACAAAAGAATTCCTTCCCAAGCACATCTTCCATATGAGTTTGCGTAGAGCTTATCTTTGTTTCCTTTATTTTTTTTTTACATTCCAGTCCTTCGGGAGTCATTTTAAAAGATTAAGTTAAGTGTGACTATTTTACCGAAAGTGAACAATCTCTTTGTTTCGTGATGCCGCTAAATGAATGTCTCTTCATTTAGTCGCCATTTCTAGAAGTAAATTTCGAAGAGAATTGCAAAGAGTTCTTGAGTTACGCTAATGACTTAATAGTACGTTATGTTCGATCAAATTTCTGAGGCTTTCAGAAAATTTTTAGAAAGATTCTATTTTCTGAGTTTAATTTTGTTTTATAGTTCGATGCTTGTATGAGGGTTATAAAAGAAACAAAATGAAAACTATTTTCTAATTTTCAAACAAAAAAAGTTTTCTTTGCGCGGTTATGAAAACTTTTAAAATGGTTTTTTGTGAAAATTAAAGTATTTGGAGATATTTGTTCACAAAGGATCAGATATGTTAGAGTTTGAAAACTACAATGTAAGTGTTAACCCTTTCCCAATGCTGAAAAAAGGGCAGCCGTTGCCATCGCTCAACTTAACTACCAGCAAGATGGCGGACGATCGAAACGTTCATCGCGTGCCACAGATCAAGAGACCCTTTTTGACGCAGCTGGCTGTGCTCGCGCACAGCCATCTTGCTGGTAGTTAAGTTGAGCGATGGCAATGGCTGCCCTTTTTTCAGCGTTGGGCAATCTATCCGGATGTTCTCGCATTCTTCCATTTTTCAGCAGATATCAGAGCTGTACAAAATAATCGTGACCATTTTTTTACGGGAAATGACGTGCAAAAAAGTAAAGGATTCTCGTGGAGCTATGTCACACGCAACTATTTTTATTGAAATGAAATCTACTCTTCGTGACTGGCGAATGTCAAAACGTCAAAGTTTGGTGATCCCAGAGCGGGACCACTGCGCCTTAAAGGGTTAAAGAAAGGAAATTAAAAGTGGTACTTGAAGAAGTACATAAATGAATGAGACAAAAAATGTATAATAATAAGATTTTTGTAGTTTAATACCTTTTAGTAGTTTTAAGAACAATCGAACGTAATATTTCCTACCCAGTTTTATACCAAGAAGAAAAACGGTGATACACGTTTTGGTAGAATCTTACACTGAAGAGTAGATTAAGCGACAGGACGGCGAAAGTAAGGGAGTTTGGTGGCGGTGGGTGGTTGTGGATGGCGATTCTTAATCTTAATATATATATATAAAATGCTAATGTTCGTTTGTAAAGACAGGGTTTTCTCTATCACCACCAACTCGAATTAACTTCCCGTTGGGGTGGTAAATACCCCTTGGCCTCACGGTGAAAGTAAGGGAGTTTGGTCGCGGTGGGTGGTTGTGGGTGGCGAATCTTAATCTTAATATATATATAAAATGTTAATGTTCGTTTGTAAAGACAGGGTTTCCTCTATCACCACCAACTCGAATTAACTTCCCGTTGGGGTGGTAAATACCCCTTGGCCTCACGGTGAAAGTAAGGGAGTTTGGTCGTGGTGGGTGGAAGTGGGTGGTTGTGTGTGGCGAATCTTAATCTTATCTTAATATATATATAAAATGTTAATGTTCGTTTGTAAAGACAGGGTTTTCTCTATCACCAGCAACTCGAATTAACTTCCCGTTGGGGTGGTAAATACCCCTTGGCCTCACGGTGAAAGTAAGGGAGTTTGGTCGTGGTGGGTGGAAGTGGGTGGTTGTGGGTGGCGAATCTTATCTTAATATATATATAAAATGCTAATGTTCGTTTGTAAAGACAGGGTTTTCTCTATCACCACCAACTCGAATTAACTTCCCGTTGGGGTGGTAAATACCCCTTGGCCTCACGGTGCAAGTATGGGAGTTTGGTCGCGGTGGGTGGAAGTGGGTGGTTGTGGGTGGCGAATCTTAATCTTAATATATATATATAATGCTAATGTTCGTTTGTAAAGACAGGGTTTCCTCTATGACCACCAACTCGAATTAACTTCCCGTTGGGGTGGTAAATACCCCTTGGCCTCACGGTGAAAGTAAGGGAGTTTGGTCGTGGTGGGTGGAAGTCGGTGGTTGTGGGTGGCGAATCTTAATCTTAATCTTATCTTAATATATATATAAAATGCTAATGTTCGTTTGTAAAGACAGGGTTTTCTCTATCACCACCAACTCTAATTAACTTCCCGTGGGGGGTGGTAAATACCCCTTATCCTCACGGTGAAAGTAAGGGAGTTTGGTCGTGGTGGGTGGAAGTGGGTGGTTGTGGGTGGCGAATCTTAATCTTAATCTTAATCTTAATATATATATAAAATGCTAATGTTCGTTTGTAAAGACAGGGTTTTCTCTATCACCACCAACTCGAATTAACTTCCCGTTGGGGTGGTATATACCCCTTGGCCTCACGGTGAAAGTAAGGGAGTTTGGTCGTGGTGGGTGGAAGTGGGTGGTTGTGGGTGGCGAATATTAATCTTAATATATATATAAAATACTAATGTTCGTTTGTAAAGACAGGGTTTCCTCTATCACCACCAACTCGAATTAACTTCCCGTTGGGGTGGTAAATACCCCTTGGCCTCACGGTTAAAGTAAAGGAGTTTGGTCGCGGTGGGTGAAAGTGGGTGGCGAAAATGTGAAAAAATATATATCTGTCCTTTTCTAACTCATGAGAACTTCTGAAATGTTCTAAAAATTCCTGGAATGACCTAGAAAACTCCAAAATGTGTGCAACTGTTACAGTCAATCTAGAATGCTCTAGAAGGTTTTAAAAATTTCCAGAAAGTTCTAGAAAGTTCCAAAACGTGTGGAACCGTTCAAATCGATTTAGAATGATCTAGAACGTTCTAAAAACTTCTGGAATGATCAAGAAAGTTCCAAAATTTCTACAACTGTTAAAAACAATCCAGAATGTTCTAGAAAGTTCGAAAAATTTCTTGAATGATCTAGAAAGATTCAAGATGTCTGCAACTGCTAAAATCGGTATGGAATGTTCTAAAAAGTTCTAAAAATTTCTGGAATGATCTAGAAAGTTCCAAATTGTGTGCAACTGTTAAAATCGATATGGAATGTTCCAGAAAGTTCTAGAAATGTCTGGTCGAGTGAAGATCAATTGCAATGGGTGATTGTCATTCGGAAATTTTATAGCATACTGCTTCGCAGCCTCTAGCTTATTCCGATGAAATTCTCCGTAAAGTAACACCATTTCAGTGTATTCATTAGTATTAAACATTATCTTTCGTTTTTTATGCTCAATAAGCTACGAAATCAAATAGCATGAACTTTAGACAAACACTAACAAAGTAACTTAAACAACAGTTTTTCAACTCCAATAAATTATTTAAATTTAATGTTTATCGTCTGTTGCTATATCAGCAGGAATACTTTCTATCCATCGCATGTTTAATGGTCGAATAAGTCTCTCAATATCTAAGATAGAAATCTAAAATATCTACGTTAAAAATGGATCCTTAAATATCTTTTATACCATTAAACATGCGGTGTATTTTAACCCGAGAAAAGCCGGGTTTCGCTGCTAGTCATTATATATTTTCTCTACTCACTACTTTAATCACGAATTCATGCTTTCTTTGAAGTTTTCTTGCGCACCAGGCCCATGCAGCACACATAGGTTTTATTAACTTTAATAGACGTTCAGAGACCATTGCATAACGTTCTAAGAACTTTAAAAGACGTTCAGAGAAACCATGTCTGCTACATGTAGTGTGATTGAATCAATTTGTATGTTGTCGCGTGTACTGCCAGAGAACTTCTTCTAGTTAAATTATACTCAGTTTTTGACACCATAGTACTAGATAGTCAAAAACTTTTGTAAGGACGATCACCTTAGGTTTCCATCACAAATAAGATTTAGGTTTCATTCACGTCAGTATGTTCAGCCGGAACGCATACATTAATAGCGTAAAACTGGTACCGATGCTGTACTCTTCACACGCGTAAGACACGTTTGATAGAGAGTACTTTGAAAGAAAGTATATGATTGGGTTTCCCTGTATGTTTCTTGCTTGTTTCACAAACAAATTCAAGGAACTCTAAAAAATTTATCTTTAGTCCAGTACCTAAACCATGTGCATTAGTAGCTACCCAGAAGATCAATCAGCCTTTTAGGGGTTGTTTGTATAATTATCGCTTACGTTCCACATTGAAAGTCTTCAGAATGTGTAGTGTATCTACATTGCAGCATAAACTGTACGTGCAGTAGTCCGACATAGAAAGAGAGTACACTAGTGACACAACTATTCAAGATATTCAAAAGGCGTTCAGGCTGGGTCATTAGAACGCATTCTGAACGCCTCTTGAACTAGCTGTGCTATTGGAGTAACGAGTATTACTCAGTAAATGTTGTGAACGAAAATGCGTTTTACACAATATAAAACAAATGATCACATTCAGACACAAACCATGTCTGCTGCCTGATAGGTCCATCTGTTATAGCGGAGATAGCTTCTCTTCAGGCACTGTGGCTATTCCTATATATAGTACACTGTAGTATATAGAAAAAACAGGAATAACCCTTTATGATGTGTGAGAGTGATAAAAAAAATTAAAAATATTATAAATAGAACTTTTGAAATATATCGAAAAGTATTAATGATATTATTAACACCACAAGGTATGTATATGCAAAGTATGCCCACTAAAGTCAATTGCCATTTCCTTAACTTCGGAACGACTTCTTCTATATTCATAAATGTCATATTTAGGTACAGTCAAGTTGCCATGTGCTGCTTAGTGAAACCATTGCACACATTGTAGCATAGAGCGTGATCCGAAACAAGCATCTGTAATGCGTCGTTTAAGGTTATGCAATGACGTTCGCCTGATTTGAATTTACTGGAACTTTTCCTGTAGGGATGTCTAAAACAGCAAATTTATGCGACACCACCACAAACATTTCAGAACCTTAAACGACGCATTACGGCCGCTTGTGCCAACCCATGAAGATCTATGCTCCAATGTGTATGACGTGACATTCAAACAAGGGTGACGTTTTGTATAAGCTAGCACTAACATCACTCCCTTAAACCTGATGACTGTGTGAAATAAAGAACAGCAGATTGGACAATATAGCAGTTTACTAACAAATTGGTACTCATGTACAAAAATATAGAGTACTTCTTATTTCGAGTAGATTCAGTCACGGATATTCATATTTTTTCGACTTACATGTTTAAAAACGTAGATTACAATTATTTAAACAATTTCCAAGAATGATTCATAATAATTGAGATTCGCCTGTCCATTGTTATTTCATTCAAGTACAATTGGCCAAACGAAGCTTTATGGGAAATATGTAGAAACTCGAAGTTTTCGGATTGTGTTTAAAATAGAAGGCAAGTAAGCCAGTTCTACTAAAATTAAAAATGTCAGTTAAAAATGTTCTTGGATTCTTTAAAATATCACATTTTTATATGAAACACGCAAGAAATTTTCACAATACATGTAGTTTTAAAATAATACTGAAAGAAATACTGCGTCTGCATTAATATCTATAAGTAAATACATTTCATATTCGTATATATCCATACACGGCGAAATGACATAATACGTCGAAAAATCTCAGCTTTTAATATTCGGTTATTCTTCTCTTAATAAAAAGTCGAAATCTCAGCCTTGGGGGACAGTTCTCATCTCACGTGTACTTCCATACGTTCTAAATATATTTATTGCAACAGAAATGGTGCCAATATTACGGAGTCACGTAATATTTTAAGAGAATAATATCTCTCATTGCATCGTCTGAATGCTAGCTTGTTTGCTTTCATGTGCTCTTATAATCTGACACTAAGCACTATGAGATTTTTGTGACATACACTTTGTCTCTGCTAATGGATTCGTTTGAAGTTTGTCGCAGTTCATTATATCTTATATCCATACACTCACTGAAAATGGGTTTCTTATGAAACGAGGGAGATGAAAAACGTTGTTCATTTATGCAAATATATGTGTATATATATATATATATATATATATATATATATATATATATATATATATATATATATATACATACATACATACATACATAGAGGGAAAAGAGAGAGAATGGCGCAGACACAACATTCAGTTTAATGTGTATGCCTGTTTCTAGTATGTTCTATCAACTATGTTTATAATTCATAATATATATGTTCTACTGGGTATACCATAATGATTGGAATGGACTTTAACCCTCTAATACACACTACAGGAATTTCCCAAGCAAAAAAAAAGTTTTTTCGTTGAAATAGAGCTCTTATGAGTCAAATAACGTAAATATAATAAAAATTGTGAAGAAAGTCATTTATTGTATGTTTAAAACTTAGTAAATATTGCAGATGAAACTTTAGAAAAATATTTTATATCTACTGAAAAAGCACATATTTTATGACAAATAAATTCCACTTACTAATTTTTCTTTGTATTAAATATTATGAAAATAGCAGAAAAACTTTATATTCGAACTTGTTGCTAGTAGAACAAAAGTGTATAAACGACCATGTGGCTTCTAAAACATTTTAGTATTTTTGATTCATTAATGCTGGCATCTGTTCACCTAAACTACTACCATTATTAATTGAAGCTGCATTTAACGGCTTTATAACTTCAAAATTACATTTCGAGACACTTTTAATGTAAAAAATAGCATTTAAAGGATTTTAGCATATTTGCTACCTTTGGCATTAGAGAGTAAAGGGGGTGTAACGTAGATAATAAGGAATCAGGATTATATGGCAATGTGGGGTCAGAAACGACGTTTTTATTTACCTTTTGAGAAAATAGGTAATGGATGTAAAGCGAGATAAAGTTCTGCTACTGAACACAAGACAATTTTTCGAAAGAGAAAAAAAAATGCACACCTGTGTGTGTAAGCATATATAAATCAAGGTTTTAAAATGCTGTGTTCGAGTATACGCTTTAGAAAAGTATACAGGTTTTGCTTAAATCTTTGACCGCATACTGTTTTATATATATATATATAATATATAGTAATGTAGTAGTATTAAAGGTATACACATAGTATTATATGCATAATGATTGGGCAATATTTAAAGAGAGGTAGGGCTCATAATAAAGGTTTGAAAAAAAAGTTTTGTAAAATCTTTATCTTAGCATTTATATATTTTGACTAATGTTATTTGGATAAATTGTTTTCTTTGTGTGCTTCCTTTTCTTCACTCTTTATCTAAGTTTTAATGTAACAGTAAAAAAGTATTTATATTCATTAAGTTTTTAAACTAATTTAGACTCTACGATACGATAATATACATAATTTTTAATACTAAGTCAAAAAGCTTTTCGATTAAAGGCAAGCCTCTTTAATTAAGGAGAAAAACTATAATACACGCAACATTACATATTTACATTATTAATAATTGCTGATCCATTTACAACTCCACATGTAACACTCTGCATAGGGTTGGAGCAGCAGTAACTGACACTTTACTCGATAATTTACTATAATAAGATTTTATTTCAGAACTGTTATCGAATGATGTAATTTAGTTCCCATTTAGACATTTTCCTTATTTTATTAAATTTCCTTTTACCTACAGATGGCTCTGGGTCTCAGGAAGTGAGATTTAAAATTGAGTGCTAAAAAAAAGATTATTTTCAGTAGCTGGCTTAATCCTGAAATTAAAATTAGTGCTTTTTCAACGTGAGTTCATTTGAAGCACGTTTCTTTTTACAAATCAATATAAACTGAATTATATTCGATAATAGTGCATAAAGGAAATATGCAGAATTTTTTTAAATAAATAAATAAATTTATTTATTTAAGATGGGGTGTCAATTATGGGGTAAGAAAAACGGATTTCGCCGCTAATTGACACTACGTTTGTTACTGGTGCTTCAGTCATGTTCATGATAACTGCATAGAATTTCTAGTAAATGTAGTAAATGGATATTGAGATAGTTATCTTTAAAAGTACGCTGATAGTTATCTTACTTTTAAATGGCTGCTTTAGATAGTTATCTATTTAAAGTGCCATTTAAAAATATGCTGCTTTAGATAATTTTTAATATACAGGTATCCCAATAAGGTGGTAACAGGCTTTAATTCTTTATCTAATAGCACTTTTATTAAAAGGTGGTATCTAGTAACAATTACCTTCATTTTTTTGCAACATTCTTTTATACATAGGGGTTCTATGTATCACAATTTTATTTTGTGATCACAATTGAATATTACGATTCTCATTAGCTAGCTTAATGCTGAAATTAAGATAAGTTCTTTATAAATATGTTTCTATTTAAAGAATATTTCTGTTTAGAAATTGCTTTCAATTTAATTGTGCCAGATATAAGTTGAATTACCCGTTGCTGACAAGTTAGTATGCAATGCAAATTTCCAAAAAGCCTGACTTTTCGTCAGCATTATAGGAGTACAAAGAACGGAAGCAGCGTATTGACAAATCTACATAAAGCAAATATATAACTTCTGCCTATAGTTAAATGATTTCAGGTTAGATAGTAAGTGCTGAGCGAAATTCTCAATAGAGAATATATTACATATTCAAACTTAACGTTTTATTTTAGTGGAATAGCTTTTAATGTCAAGAGGTCATTC
Organism: Cheiracanthium punctorium; assembly: GCA_038373885.1. NCBI lineage: Eukaryota > Metazoa > Arthropoda > Arachnida > Araneae > Cheiracanthiidae > Cheiracanthium > Cheiracanthium punctorium. The sequence continues at coordinate 1,666,537 of JAWZYV010014928.1, read as the reverse complement.
CTCTCCCTTAACAAAATTTAGTTAGATTCACTTCAGATATTTAAATATCGAGGAAACTCCACAAATTTCAAAAAAATCTAAAGCGGCAAATAAACATTTGAAAATCTAATAAATTTTAAAAAATTAATTAGCTAACGAATATATTAATTCTCATAGTGATTCCATTTTTTAATGCAATTTTGCAAAGCTTGAAAATTTATTCAAACTTGAAAAAAATAAAACAGAATAACGTACGACCTTCATTGTTTTAGCCGTTACTGATCATCATGTTACTAAATTTCATTCTGTTCTCTAAATATGGTTTTCAATGATAGAACAGATATTTGCATGATTTTTACAAAATCTGAAAATATTCGCAATATATAAATTTTTTTGGCATCTATATTTCACGCAATAACTTGCCACATAAAAGTTTCAAATTTCATTCTATTCTTTACAATTTTTCAGAAATGGAACAAACATTTTCTATATTTTCGCAAAATTTCAAAATCTATAAAGAAAAATTCATATACTTTGACACCTATAGTTTAAGTGACAACCAATGATTATGCTACATTTCATTTCATTTCCTTCAAAGGTTTATATGTGATAGACAAACGAATATTTACGCATTTTAAATAACTTTTCTCAAAATCTCAAAAGTTAATCCAAATTAAAAATAAAATATGCTGCTATAGTTTAAGTTGTATGTTCACCTATTATGTCACTAAATTTCATTTCGTTCGTTTTAGTCGTTCTTACGTGATGTGCGAAAAAAAATGCTTATTTTAAGATTAAAAAAAAAAAATCCCAAAATCTAATTAAAAAAAAATTCGTTGTCTGTAGTTGAAGTTGAGTGACCACACACCATGCCACAAACTATCATTTCATTCGCTTTAGTCGTTATTACATGATGCGCAAACAAATATTTACATTGAAACGATTTTAGAAAAATCTCAGATTCTAATCAAAACTTTAAAAAAAATTGACGCCTATATTTTAAGTTTAGTGGTCCCTTATCTTATAACCAAATTTCATTTAATCATTTTAGGGGATATTACGTTATGTGTGAAAAATATTTAGGCAGTTTTAAACAATTTTTACAAAATATCAAAATTTGATGACTTTTTTATTCGACATTATAGTTTAAGTAGATAAATGAACTATTATGTCACCAAATTTCAATTCATTTACCTTAGTCATTATTACCTGCTGCGCGAACAAATAGTTATGCAGTTTGAAATAATTTTCGAAAACTCTCAAAATCTGATCAAAATGTTTTTAAAATTCGACTCCTGTAGTGTACGTTGAATGACCTTCTATCATGTCAACAAATTTCACTTCATTTTCTTGAGTCATTTTAATGACATTGCATTAAACATCAAAGGAGCTTGTTTTTCTACTCATTTCTTAGGAGCCAATCACTGGAGCTAAAATTTTGTTATTGGTGTCAATTACTGGTGTCGCTATCGTGAAAACATATAAAATATAAAAAAAATAGACATTTCTAATATTCTGTAGTAAATTATACCTCACATGAATTTTCAAAGTTTGTTAAGTTTTGAAAACAAAAATTTTGTTTCTAGATAGTTTTAGTAATTAGCAATTGCTAGTTTGCTTATTACTGCTGTGAAAGTGTCAATGACTGGTGACCTTACCATAATGCATAAGTAAATCTTACTCTCCTCCACATTTTTTTCAAAGTTTTACTCTATTACTGTCTTCTAATTAAATCATATTAAAGGCACAGGTCAAATTTAAGAACATTTATTACTACACTTCACAATGTTAAAAACCTACACAATAAATCTTTTCACACACTTCGTTAAACTTACGCATAATCAGTAGCTCTACATAATAAAGTTTGTCATACTACCCAGCAGGTGGACCAACGTTGCCCCCTATGGGGACGGGCATGACAACCACGCCCAGTTGGGGTTCGAACCCTGGCAGTCAGGATTTGAACCCGAAACCGGAGTGCGGTGCCTTACCCACAGTACAACTCGGTCGGCTTATGTCATGATAGTTGCCTTATTGAATTGACGTCTTGAAAATTTGTCTTTTCTTTTCGCAAATCGTACTAGCAATATCTCCATCATCAGGACTATCTAAGTTACATTTTTTCCCATCGGAGAAAACTACCTGATGGTCGTCCCAAGTCATAGGCTCTCGATCGCGTAATAAACGTTGCATTTTATAAACAGCTAATAACGGGGGTTTAACAAGTTTTGCTGCGTTCTGAAGATTACCAGTCCTTCTAAATGTGTTGAAAATAGTTTTTTCTACGAACATTGAAACCAGCTGCTTAATAATTTCCGTGCTTCAATATTTTCTTTTCGAAGGAAGTCACAAATTTTTTTTTTAACCCTTGGATTGTACAGCTATAGGCCTACCTACAAAGTTTCTTTTGTCATAATTATTATTCAAATGTAATAAATTATTTATAACAGTTTTAGATCTTGTAATATTATTTGATTTATTTCGGCTATTCAATATGACGGCAAAAGGACAACAATTTTACTTGTTTCTTTTTCCATTAATCTTTTTGCTCTTGGCATTATTACAAACACACAAAAAGGAAGCGATAAAACAAACATTCTTAAGTTTCTATACTAAGCATGAAATCATTCCGTGTGCATTAAATATATTTGTATAAAAATAGCGCAAAATTCTGCTTGCGCCCTAAAGTTATTACACGATAAAATAAAGTTTTTTCATTTTCTTCTTAATTTTAACTGTAATAATCCATTATTAAAAATTTTGTTGATCGCATTATTTTCTAAACTAGAGAAAAACATTCTAATTCTAGCTAGAAGCGAAACTTTCTTTGCATTCGAAAACATTCTGGAAACTTTACATGGCCTTAAAGTTTTTACACGCTCTGTAGCTTGTTTTTCAGGATATTATAAATACAAGTGGATGTTTATAGGTATGTAACAACTAACCTATTGAAAAATGAAATTGAATTTGGAATTTGGAAATTGGAATTTGGAAATTAATAACTATTTTATAGTTGTATGATTTATGACAAAACTCCCCCTTACCGAAACCGAAGTTCTGGATTTTATTAGAAAATTGTGTACAAAAAGTGTTTAAACAAATATTCATTAACATTAGTTGTGAATAATATAATAATGAAGGCTAAAAATGAAATTTAGCTACTTTTCTAAAAAATATATACATTTTTTAATCCTTTGTCTGTTTAAAAACTGCGTACATGTAATCATTTTTAATAATATATACGTGAATATTTTTCTCATCGTCACTTTTTTTAAATCAATACTAAACATATACTTTCATCAGATTATATCATCACGACACTTTGTTCTGTATAACTAAAAATTATTTTATTTAAAGTTTTCCCCATTTTTACAATTTGATCACAAAATTAAAATATTAAAAGCAATTGCAGTTTTTAAGCCACTGCTTTTATGATTAAAATGTTAAATCTTCGGAGTCTTGTGAAACTCAAACTTTCACTTGGCAGCCGTCGGACTAAAATCTAGTGTTATTGATTTTATTGGCCTTGAATAAAGAAGAAAAAATGTTTCTTGTTGCTAGGTTTAGAAAAACTTAATTTCGTACGTAAAGATGAGTATAAAATTAAAAAATAATCGCACAAAAAATACTTAATGCAAAATCTTAATAACAAAGACCTCATGCATACAAAGAAGCGCATCAATCATATAAAAATGAAGTAAACTCTGTTGTCTAACACATAAAATTTCTAGTTCATTATCATGAATATTGTGGAAAAAAATAAGCAAAGACATTATAAAAATTTATTGTTTATTTATTTCTAAAAAAGCGGCAAAAATAAGATTTTTCACATAAATTTTGATTTACGTGTTGATTAAATAACTTTTAAATTTATTTTTTTAAAACTATACATGAATCTGTCATTTGTTTTTTTAAAGTAAAACTCTCATCTTTATTAACACTAATATCTTCGTTTCATTTCTTCAAAAGATTTTCACGGTGTTTAAAAGGAAATATATACAGGGTGGTTATAATTGAACATTCCCTTACAGACATAATTCTGCAGGTAATACGGGTGAGCAGGTTGACACTAAATTTGCCATATGGACTATGCAGGAGATGCGCTCAATGAAGTTTTCAAAAAGCTTCGTTCAAAAAAATTCCACTACATATCCCTTTAATGGTAAAATCAGCTCCACAAATGACTCACATTAATTAATAAGCGCTCAAAAATTTTATTGAATAAATGTTGAAATTCTTTTTCAATTTAAGTTGGTCATTCTTATCGTAAAATTTGCTATTTTCAGTACAAAATGTCATCTAGCGGACATTTTTTTTTATTCAAAAATTCTTGAATGCATCTCATGTGTAGTCCATGTACCAAATTTGATTAAAAACCGTCTACTCGTTTTTGCTGTAGTCCAAAATTAAAACTTTTTATATATATTTTACGCATGCGCAGTCTAAACATAAAAAAGAGAAAAAGTTTGACTTTAAAAAGAATCTATTTTTAGTGGATCGATATAGATCCCAAAAATGGTTGTAAACATACCTCACAACGCATAGATTCCATTGTAAATCTTGCAATTTATTTGGGACATTTTAGATTAATAGTAATCCAAGATATAGTATTTGTTTCCATCAATTAAATGATGGCTGCCAAAACGTGTGTTTAAACATATCTTTTACATCCCCAAAATTTCAGAAAAATATGACCAATCAGTCCTTCTAAAGTTAGAAGTAATATCGAACATTCAAATTACCCATAACCATAAGTGTAGCGTGACCGATTATTTTTTCGTTGGGGGGGGGGGGGTTACATGTCGAATGAAAGAGCAAGAAAGTGGAGTTGCTTTTGAATTTCGGAACAGATTTTGAAAACCAAAAGATATCGAAACAAAGTTTGAGAGAGGGCTAAAATTGAAGATTGATCTAGAAAAAATATTGATTATAGAATAATAATTGTGATTACATATTGGCTGTAATATAGATATATAGATTAAACTGCACTTGGAGAAAAATAACAATAATTACATTTCGAAAATAATACGTTTAAGATATTTCGCGATTTCACATAGTTCAGATTAATACTCAAAATACATGACCGCCGATTCTCCATATTAAGTTATAAAGCATTACTACTTTGGCACATCTGCTGATGACAGTGATGGAGTAAATGCTATTATTACAAGAACCTTCATCATATTCAATGCTTCATGCTATAATTTTTGTAGCACTTTCTCATGACTTATTTTGTGTTAATATTTCTAAGTGCCCTGCATAATGCATAGTTCACTGGTGGTTCTAATTATATTATTATTCAATATAAAGAATTTTAACTCCGAAATCTCGTGTCAGTAAATATATATGCCAAAATGTTTCACTTTTCGCTCATCATATTAAAGTTTTTAATCATGCAAATTGATATTATATGGCTCAATGAAAATTCCTTCCGTCACAATTGTAAAATTCTTTCATTTTTTTTAAATATTTTCTTAGTTCCAAAATATTATCTGATTTGTGTAATTTTGATGTATAAAAAGTGTTTTTTATTTTATTTCATTACTTCTTTCACCTCTCTTTTCTTTCTATTTATTAGCCTAGAAAGTTTACTAAACGTCATTAAAAAATTAAAATATATCAATATAAGAATACTTGTGTGCCAAAAGAATGAATGGTTGAAATTTTATATTATTTTCTATACCTTCTTAAGCATATTTTTTTAATAGTACATAAATGATAAGAAACATTTTGTCAAATTGTTTTATGTTATCTGAAATTGAATCAATTATTTTAACAGTAACTTGCTTTTCTTATTTCAGGGATCGAAAATTATATTACCCGACATGCCCAGGGCATGTAAAAATTCAAATCGGGCAAGCATTTTCCCCCCTTACATGCTCAACCCGGCTTGTAAATATAACCTAAAGAGTAAAAGGCAAATTTAACAAATATTCAACTACTTATAGAAATAATGCTATGCGTTTCTCCTTGCGCAACATGTGAGAGAGTATTCTGTGCAATAAATAGCATAAAATATGAATCCCGATGCAGCGTTGAAACGATGAATGATTTAATGCGAAAAAGCGTTGATGGTGTTAAATCATAAACTTTGATCCATCACCAATGAACATTGGCTATTTAGTACAAAAGGATCAAGACATGTGGAAGGGCATGCAATAAACGTAATTTTTTAGTGATATGTGTGTAATATTCTGTTATAATTTTAGTATATGTTACTGATTTTATATCTATGCAATTAAAGTACTTGGGCATGCACAAATATTAATCCGACATGCATGTTTTATTAACATGCCCTAAAAGGCATGTAAAAACTTTAAGATTTTTCGAGTCCTGTCTTATTTTATACCCGAAACTTCACGGAAAAAGTACTACATATCAAGATTATCAGAAAATATCTTCTGTATACCTTTTTATTTATTTTTTTCGCTTTTAAAAATTCTGTTTAGTAATTTTCCATTGAACTTCAATTGCAATTTAAAAAAATATTGTAATCTCAGTAATTAAATTCACGAAGTGTGAAGTGCTGACATCACTGTTCTTTTTCACTAGACTCTATTTCTCAGGCGTGTGACTGAAGGTTAATTTTTTAACATTTTTCATCAGATATATTAGTGAAGTCATGTGGTCTGCGACTCGAAAACCTAATTATTTAGGAATAAAGGGAAACAGCACGTGAGAATGCTTGTTAATTAATTTCTGTATTAATTAGTTATCATACAATACAGTAATTAATTTCTCATTAATGTACTTTTGGCTTCGATATTTTTTCCGATTTGAAAATGGGTAACGGAAATTTAATTTATCGAAATGAATAAAAAATTGAAATAAAAAATATAACCACGGAAATTTACTGTTTTTACATTCAATTTCTCAAAATTTAAACATGGTTCTTATGTTAACGGAAAATGACGAATGGGAGAAAACGGCAGTTTCCTGTAAGACAAGGCTAGAACTACCCGGTATTTTTGAATTAGTTTTAACTATTGATTTGGTAGACGTGAATTTTAAAACTGATTATGATTACTATTATCGCTCCACCATGTTATAAAAAATTCTTCTCTGCAACCTGAAAGACCTCTTGAATTTTACAAACAAAGATATAAAAAAAAGAGTTTTGAGTGTAAAAACATTTCTTACAAAGTGTTATTTTCTAACTAAGCGAACAGATTTCAACATAGCTTCAACGCACTCCCATCAGCTGTGCTTCACAGATAGATGAAATACGCACCACTGAATCTGCCAATTTACTTCACCGGGGATCTCTCTATCCTATCTAATTCTTTTGAAAGCTGTAATGTCGGAACATAATTTGTGGTAAAGCCTACTTCTAAAGTAGCAGAATACAAGGAAGAATAGGAGTGTTAATAAAGTTTGATTAAAACAATAAGTATGTTGAATGTGCATATATGTGTAGGGGCGTGTGATTCTAATGATATAGTTTTGATATAATTTATTTTAATATATTTCCAAGGTAGCGCAAGATCGTTCATAAGGCGTTGAAAGTACTTTTAGTCTGCATTCTCATCACGTTAAACGTCTCGCTTAACGTCTATAGACCCGACAAAAGACGCACAATGGCAGTATAAAACTGTTTGGAATGTGCGTAACACGTTGTATAGCGCGTACTATGAAATAAAATATTGACAGGATTTGAATTGTTCTTTTGCTGTATTTGTTCTATTTTTTGCTTAAATTGCCGGCTTCAATTTTTAAACAACATACTATGCTACCTAGTGAATTTATATTAGCTATGTATTAAAAGAAAGACGTATTGCGAATTTGTGTATATGTGAGCGTGTGTAACTGTTCTCATATAATTTTGACATAATTTAATTTAATATACTAAGCTATTTTCATTAAAATAAATAATGCGTTATTACAATTTTAGCAACTGCATGATTAATATCTGACTAATCTGTGTCGCAAAACTAGTGTAGTTATTTATTTTTATATATATTGTTTCATTTTATACTAGACTAGAAGTAATCTGATAAGGAAATAAAAATATTTTTAATCCGCACAGAATAATTTTAAACTACGTATTTTATTATTTTTTTTAGAATTCAGAATATGTGTACCGTTTCTAGCTATAAGCCCGTGATAAGAGTATGGAATTGTCACAATATTTGTAACATGCTACTTAAAAAAAAAAAAAAAAAAAAAAAACAATCTGAATATTTCTTATTTCTTTTTATGAGAAAATATTTAGATTCCTGAGGTGTTACACATGTAATTAAAAATAATATTTAAAATATTCAGTACTCTCATGTCTGTAAATTATTTGAAATTTATTCTGCTTTGTTTCATTTTATTTTCAATGCTTCTTCGTTTATAATTTATTTTCCTTTCAAACATAGTATAGAAAATTTTAGAGGAAGTTTTCTCGCAACCGTGAATTGGCAACCAGTACTCTCATTTCTGTCCAAACGTCACCTGGTGAAGAGCAAATGAGAGCAGTTTCCTTGTACAAGTTATTAGGTATGAGAACCAAAGATGCAAGCGCTTTGGTATGTGCAGGTGAACTTGTTTGTTTATGCTATTAGTTAAAGGCGATGGATGACCTCTAGACTTCTCACAAGCTCATTCCACTAAAATAAAAATGTTATCTCTACAGAAAATTTCACCCAGAACTTAAATTCTCCAATATGCAATCTTTTGACAATACACAGAAGTTTAAACTTCGCATTCTGCACGTTAGCGAATATGGTACTTCCATTCTCTGTACTCCTATAATATTGAAGTAAAGGCAAGCCTACTGGAAATCTGCATTACATACTAACTCGTCAACAACGGGTACTTAAAGTAGTTATCTGATATTTTCAAGGAAATTAAAAGAGTATGTTTTCATTTCTAAACGGTTTAGTTCAAAACCTTTAAAATATTTAAGAAATGAATATTAAATATCAAAGTAAACTTTCTTTATTTTTTCTCAAAAACTATCTTGTACAGTCTCTATGTCATTGCTGAAATATTTCTTACAACTTGGTTCGGGTACGAATACTATACAAATACACTGTTTCTTTGAGTAATTTCTTTAGTTTTAATCCATTGAAATTGTGGGGAAGAAATGTACTGTGAAAAAATGCAGAAAAAATTTTATTTTTAAATCTCCTCTGCTTGTTTTTGGAAAACAAGTGAATAAACTTAATGTAAGTCAACAAAGGCTAATCAAGAAATTAACAAACAAGCAAACAAAAAATATTATGAATGGTGTGAGAAAAGTTCTTCAGTATTCAATATGAGTCAAAAACTTGTTCAATTAGAAAATAGAACTATGAACTTAGGATATGATTTCGGATCATTTTAATTCTATCTGAAATCCTAAATTTCAATAAAGTTAAATTTTGTGATTCATTTCGGAGCTAAGTTGGATTAAATAAACTTCAGTAGATGATTGTAATATAAACTCATTTGTATGCAAATTTCCGAGAAAAAATCTAATGCTGCAACGTTTAGAGTGCTACAGTGTCTTACGCAATGTTCCTTGGCCAAAAATAGAGATTCCCATTTGAAAAGTTAACATCTGGGAGTGAAAACGCGTACAGTGGTTAATCTTGAATTGAGTTCTTCCCGTTTCAGAGAAATTCATCTCCGTTTGCTTCGCTGCTCCGCTAAATTAGACTCGCAATTCTGCTCTGCAATTACTTTGTCTCGAAACTCTTGGAGACTTTTATGAATGATAAAGAGCTACAGAGAGAAACACGTCGCAAAAGCATTAATTTAAGAAAAATTTCGTTGACGCTATTTCAACCGGATAATTTTGTTTATTTAACAAAACTTTTTTGATTCATCAAAAAAATTTTTGCAGTGTGATTTAATCGATTTCAAAATAAAAAGGTTACTTAATTCATAAATTTAACAGAAATAAAAAAATCATAAATTATGTTCTCAAATTTTATAGAGTGATAAGCCTAAATTAGAAAAATGACGCTAATATGATTTCTGATCTTTTTTAATTTTACATGAAATTATAATTTTCCGTCTTTTAAAAGTTAAATTTTTAGGATACAGCTCAGAACTAAGTCGTTTAATAAACTTTGGAAGATGATGATAGGCGTTTTGGAAACTGATTTACATGTAAAGTTCCGAGAAAAAAATCTGCTTCTACAACGTTTCGAGTGTAACAGTCTCTTACGCAATTTTCCTGGGTCCAAAATAGAGATGGCCATCAGAAAAGTTAAAAGGGGGGAGTGAAAATCCGTACAGTGGTTAATCTTGAATTGAGTTCTTCCCGTTTCAGAGAAATTCATCTCCGTTTGCTTCGCTGAGCCGGTAAATTAGTCACGCAATTCAGCTCTTAAATTACTCTGTCCCGAAACTCTTGGAGACATTTATGAATGATAAAGAGCTAAAGAGAGAAATACGTTGCAATATAGAAGTGGTTGCTCAGTGTACGAATTTTCCTTCTGTGTTTAGAGGCTCAACCCAATTAGATTTCCTTTAAAACAACCGAGGAAAATTTTTAATTTTTGGATCAAAATTTGTTTGGATGCTTATTTAAAAAAAATAGGGGAACGGATTTAAAAAGGCAACATTTTAAAAATGATGAAAAGGTAGAGTTAGGACGAAATCAAAAGCATTCTTTTGTCTTTTAAAAAGTATGCAATTTCAAAAATTGTTGTAGGAGGTAAAAAACTTTTACTACCTTTTGGATGAAATGATGCATTATTTTCTTAAGTCATCATGTTGTGTCATAAAAATGCAATAGTGATGTTTATGTATGGGAAAAGAAATAATATATTGGCTGCGGCTTACTAAAAGTCTTTTTTTTTTTTTTTTGCTTACCTCCACAGCTTTATAATTATCAAAACTTGAAGCCAAAGAGGAAATATATGAACACACTCTTCTTACAATTCTGCTTAACAAACATTTTGAAAATGGTATAAATTTAATCGTGTACTTTTCTGGACTGCACATCCCGATTACAAAATATTAGCAGGCAGATATAGAAACACTATGAATAAATCAGCATTAAAAATATAAATAAAGCTTAAATAAATCACTTCTAACCGAAAATTATATATTGCATATTAGAAATAAAGTATACTTTAAATAAATTGTGTGGTTATAACGTGATTTCTATAATTGCATTATTAGTAGTAGATTACTAATATCGTTGTTTTTATTATTGTTAAGCAACTACTACATTTCAAGCATGTAAATACTGTTTGTAACTGTATCCATACTATATCATTATTGACAAAAACTTTTTAGTGATTTCAAAATTAGTAAAACGCGATTGTTTTATTATAAAGATTTTCAAAACAAAATACAATTTTTAACAAGAATATGTACTAAACAGACGTTGAGACAGAATAAAGCATTTTTACATATACTTAACTATGTATCATTTTACTGTTGTATAACAACTATTCAAACAACTATTCAAACAACTATAATTTATAAACGCGTCGGGTGATTACTGTTTAGTTATAAAAACTGAAACCTCTATAAGTTCTATAAGAATCATAGGTCTGGATGTATATTTTCGATAATTTAATATACCACCGAGTATAATACTGTAACGTAATTATGAATATTGCATTGATTGAAAAATACTTTTAAGGATAATTTCGATGTTCGTGGTGAAAGTTTACGTGTGATTAACAAAAGCGTTATATGTGTAATTTATCCAAACATCTTTAACTTGCGTGACTATCAAATTTTGATAAATTTATTGTTTTTCACCATAATTGCATGGAAGAAATTTTCAGATTTGCTTAACAGCTTAAAAATACCATAAATATATATTTAAATACTTTGTTGATTAAATTAAAATTCAGTAAAAAACAATGAAAATAAATCTGGTAATCAGAACAACCATGGAAAATTTTTCGTCCTAAAAAATCAAGTACTTTTATTGTTGAACAATCCCACAATGCGATGAGTAAAAGAACTTAAAATAGATTGCATATTATTTTCAGCAGAGGTTTTTTTTTTAAGTTTTCAAAGCGGCTTTATGAAAAAGAAAAAGTAAACAAGCAAATGCACAAAATAAAATAATAAAGACTGATGATTTACTATGAATGCAGGATGCCCCATAAAGATTGCCTAAGATTTTTTCAGCCTCATTTTTCGCTTGCAGTGCGTAAAAAATTGCCCATAGAGCAGCACTTCTATGAACCATAAGTTTCGACAGAACATTAGGCGGAGAATGCTCACAGCCTAAACGATGTATGAAAAAAAATTTCTTTATTGACTGCATAAACATATGATTTGCATATATTTACTTAAGAAAGGGACAAAAAATCAAGATATGCATGAGTGCACATTTTTTGCAGCAATGCCTCACTCATACGATACATCCGCATATGTCATCGCAGCTTGAAGACCATCAACTAAGTCAAATTCGGTAGTAACTACAAGATGTTTTTTTTTCTTGCATCGGATATGACTTGAAAATATTAAATCGTTTCTCGGAAAATACAGGTCGTAGAAGAGATGAAAATTTTATGCATTACAAACGGATAATATAAAAGAATTAAACGAATATTTGTGCAGAGTTTGTGCAGTTTTGACGAGACACTTTCTCTCCTTGATAAAATGAAATACACGGTGTTTCACAATTCCCTCCCTTGTTTGGAAGGCTTATAAAAAATATATATTAAGAATTCAGCAGCAAAGTTGACTTTACTGGAGAAAGAAAAGTTACAAGTTTACTTTACAAAGTCCAATAGTGAACCTTTTGCGACAGCGACGGATAAATGCAATTTGTCTGGGAGGAGGTGGGGGGAGGGCAAATACTTTGACGGTGGGGGCGGCAAGTTAGAAGATTGGCATCGAGTAAGGTCTTCTCCAAGAAAGAAACATTGCAAGTTTTGTTTAACAAAGAGCGGGTTAGTCATCGTTGGATTGGACGAGGTTCTGCAGACGATAATCGCCATCTTCGGTGGGCACCTTGCTCTTCGGACCTAATTCCAGGCATTTTTTTATGGGGTTTTATAAAAGATCGCGTGTTAGTGCCAAAGACGAAATTTACGCCAAAGGATCATATCCGCATGTGCTGCCATATTAAAACGAGTGTGTGAGTGTGGGAAGAATTTGACTTTAGACTTCATATCTGCCGCTCCATGAAACAAGGAAGAATTATACGGTGGCGGGGGGCGAAGCGGAGGGGGCTAACGCTCCAATTGAGAGAAAAAGAAATTAATGTAAAATATCCTATTTTACTTCCATAAAATATATATACATGTGAATCTGCTAGCTAAACACTCCCACCGACAAACTAAATGCCCTCTCCCTATCCCCATTCACAAACAATCCAAAACTGCATTAATCCGTCGCTGTCATGAAAGGTTCACATATTGGACTTATGAAATAAAACTTGTTACATTTATTTTTACAATAAAGCCAACTTTGTTGATGTATTTTTAATACATATTTTTATAAGCCTTCCAAACCCTAAAGGGAGTTGTGACACACCCTGTATTCTAATTATATCCTAAACGGGGCGTCATTGTTGCAGCTTGATTTATAAAACTGCTACCGGCAGTAATCATACTTTGTCAGCTTTTCTATGAAATTTAGTTCAGAAGAGCATATGATTTTTAACATATAAAATAATAATAATAATAATTACACTATAAAGCTAAATGCATTTAGAGTATATCCCTAGAATCTGTAATGTACATTATCAAAAGTAGTAAATGTATGAGTAATCATGTTAGTTAATTTAACTAACCTGATAGTTTATGCAAAGTTATAAAAATTCACCTTGAATGTTAAACGAGATTTAAATATTTCTACACAATTAAAATTGGTTTCTTTAATTTAATTAATCAACTAAAATTTCTAATTAAAGTTGAATCTTATTTACCATTTGAAAATTTTAGAAATGATTCACCAGTTTTGAAGTAGCTCATTTATTTGATTAAAAAAGGTAACTAGAAAATTTTGTTCAGAGCCAGGTAATACGGAAACATACCATACAGAATAGCAAGCAAAAAATTAAACCCTATAAACTATGGCTAAACGTGGAAAAACCAATGTGCACCGCTATTGCCGATAATTTAGGTAATCATAAATAGGAAGAAAGGAATTTCCGACTGTGGTATTAATATTAATATGATTTTTATACGAATAAAAACGTTTAAGCCTCTATTAGTTTTAATGGACTCGCTTGTATGGTAATAAAAATTGCTTAGTACGTAACACTAAAAACATGTCTATATGGCCTGTGTTTGACAGGTAAATCAACAACCATGGTTATCCATCGGAAAATTACGACGAAAAGGACATCAGATAGTGATTCAATTCAGCATTAAAAAAGTGCATGATACATTAAAGTACTGCACTATATTACACTACATTTTAGGGTATATTTAATAAAATAAATAAACAAAAACAATAATAATAGTAATAAATACTCTTTTAAACCTAATTACTCTCATCCAAAAAAAAAAAAATATTTAATCACATGGATTTAAGTTAAATTTATAAATTGTGGCCGTCGTTATGACTTACAGTACATTGGTTTTAACTTCTGGCGCATTGAAAAAATGAAAACAAATATGTACTAGCTTGAAACGAGTTCTCAAACTATTTTTGCTTTATAGCCACAAAAGACAGAATATGCTTGTTAAATTACCACCATGAACAACTACACATTCAACAAAATACAACTCCGATTTTGTTCTTGTTATGTTCGCATTATTCTGGTCTAGTATGAGTAGACTCACACGAGGAGAAGAAACTTTTGAGTTTTCTGAGATTGAAAAACTTTGGAAACTTTCTTACTCCTCCATAAAGTTCGTAATGCTCTAAAATGTATCACATTCTCTCGATTGCGGAGCTCTTTTGGTGGAAGGTACATGTTTACATTTTTTTTAATGACTGTTTTCTCTCTTAACCGTTTCAATACTGAAACCCTCAGCATATATAATGCTGAAGAAGTAAAACGCACTTTATAATATCATCGAACTTGAATAAATTATGTGTTTGAACAACGTATGGTCATACATATATTATGTGTTATTACCGTGGATGTTTGGTTGGTTGGAGTTTAATGGCACAAGACCCAGACAGGATATACTGCTCCAGACAGAATAAAATAGAGATTCCATGTCTTCAAGTAAAAAGTTAACACATAAAACTAGTAAACGATAAAAAGCATAAAGGCTAAACGCACGTAAAAAGCAAAATGCGATGACATAGAAAGAAGATAAAAGCAAGGGCAAAGGCATCTGGATAGGAACTCCCATCCAGACACCAGTCATAACAAGCACACACTTCAAATCGAATATAGAATAGTTATAACTGTGGAAGGAATAGCAAAATAGTGTTAGGTTTTAATTTGTTTTGATATCAACATTTAAACAACTACTTTGAATGCAGATTTTAATATTTTAATACGACTATCGATTACAAGGTTTATTTTAAAATATTTAATTTCTATAAGTTATACGAAATTTATAAGCAAAAATAAAAGAAATCTTTATAAAATAATCATTAATATTTACTTTAGTAAATTTATGTAAATCGAAAATTCTGCTAAAATGATCAAAATTCGATCTCTTATTTACTTTAAAATGTTATTAATTAGAAATATTAACAAATTGAAACGTTCAAATGAGTTATACAGTAGCGAACAAACGAGCTTGTAGTTTTACTAGAGAAATTTTAATGATTGATAAGAACTTTCTGAAACGTTTAATTTTGAAATTACGTACATTGCTTATGTCAGTGATGTCTGGCCAGTATTTAATAAAACATCAAATTCTTTTACATGACATTCATTACATAAAATAATCACCAGCTTTACAGAATTATAATTTTTGAATTTATTTTCGAAGTTATGTAGAAATTTTTAGAATAATTATTTTTTTGTCAATTTAATAAATTAGATTCTAAAACTAATAAATTAAGAGCAGTTCCAAGGGCAAATCGGGCAAATCAAAAGAAATAAAGTTTCCATCAACATCAAAGAATTTTATGATTTTTTTTCTTCTCGTGTTGTCTAACTCGAGGAAAGAACAAATCTGAAATATTTTTCACTTACCTCATTTAGTTTCGGAGTTATGTGGGGTCAAAGTACCCCAGACCAGTGACGGAGACATAATTTAGGTCAATTTTTTGCACTTTATTATCTCGATTGTGGCTCGCTCAGAGGTGCTTCAGAGAATTATTTCATTTTATCCTATAATATAACTTGGATATTAACATCTCAAATTGAAAATTCATTCGAAAATAGTCAGAGCCCCATAATAAGGGACCCCACAAATATCCCCAATTTCATAAAAAAAACAGTTTTAAAAATACTTTAAATCTTGGCTCTGACGAGATTTTTTTTTTTTTTTTTTTTTTTTTTTTTTGCGCAGAGCAGTTATACATCTTCATATAAAGTGAATCCAATGTTAAAAATTTTTGAACGTCCCCAGAGCCCCACGGTACGGGGTCTCAAACAGGGTCCTTAGCGCTAATTTCTTCAATTTCGGAGCATTGGTACACCTGAAGCCGACTTCCCACAGGAGAACCATTGGAATGGAGATGTAGTATCAACGTAGTAGTTTCATATTATGAAAAAAACATTTTTTGAAGGCACAACTGTTTCCAAGAAAAATCTCTAAAAGTACCTCCCTATTCGGGATATTCCACTAGTAAGCATGCGAGCATTTCGGCGTTACTTTTAGAAGTTTAATCGACTGTAGCAATATTAACTTATTCTACATATACCACAAATATATCCTCTAAATATCACAAAGGTTCTTTTATAGGGGCACGCATAAGAATTAACGCTGAAAGGGGATCTCTGCAACTTCTCAACCGGTTCGAAATTTTTTTTCACTGATAGAAAACTACACTATTCCTGAATATTATGAGCTACCTTTCAGCATGCAGCATAACCAGTTCTTTTACAGGGACACACAAAAGAATTCTAATACATTACGCTATATGGACATCTCTGTAACTACTGAACCGATTGTAAAGTTCTTTACACTGAAAGCTACACTATTCCTAATCAACGTAGGCAAAAATTCTTGCATATAGCATAAATTACAGGAACACTCAAGATAATAGTTTTGGTCAATCGTTTAAGTTATTAATATAGATTTATATTAGCTTAATTAGAGTTTCAGCTATGAAAATAAATTAAAATAAAATCCATTTAATAAGCAGATTTTTTTAAATGCTGTATTCGAATGACAGGTTTTGTTTATTCAAGGAAAAAATTTGAAATTCAATTTTCTCGAAAGTTATTGATTTTTGGCCATACATATGGCAAAAATACCCACACTTTTGGTGAAAAAAATTTTCACCTATACATATGGGTGGAAATTGTAGCATTTCGGCTCCCCTATTACGTCTTAAAAGGAATACGTCGAGTTACCAGTAACCCTTACATACGTACATTTAAATAAATTTATAACTAACTAAATAAATAAATACATGCATGCACACACACACACACATACACACACACACACACACACATATATGTATATGTGTGTGTGTGTGTGTGTGTGTGTGTGTGTGTGTATTACACGTAATAATCACAGCTGGCAGAAACAGCCCTATCAGTTAAGTCACGGGGCAGCAGCGGCTATGACGGTTAGTCGTCGTTGTTGCAAGGTGGTAATTGGAACGATGTCGGCAAATGAAGCCTGCACGAACAAAAGAAAACGGATTTTGGACTCGCAATGGTCCGATGTAGGCTGAACTTTTAGGGTTAGCAGGAGCACGTTAGCAAGTAGAGTCAGCTAGGTAGTGTACTAGAGAATAAAACCGATGTTCACGCAGAAAAGAAATTTTTAAGTTATTCCCTTTCCGTGAGTTCTACAGTGTTTAAATGAAGCTTTCAATGTTTTAAGCTGAGAATTAAGACTGTACTGCTGAATTTTAAATGAAAGCATATGGAGTCTCAAAGTGTTCGCAATTTCTTTTGGTGGAAAATTTCCTGCACTAATTTACAGTTTTTTATATGTGCTTTCACAAGTACCCGAGTATGTTTTACACACGCGCAATAAATATATAAGATAGTATAGTATTTACTCATGATTAAACACAGATGAGACAGACTAATACTAATATTTTACCCTAGACATTTGCGTCTCTAAAAATATATTAGTTTAAATAGTAATAATACTGTTTTATTATGAGCTCAGAAGAATTTTACAAGCGAAATTTTAAGAGTATTCTTTACAACATCTGAACAACTTCGAAACAATACATTCTAAACTTAATTATTAGAAAGGCATTTAAAATTTTTCTCGCAAAGCTGAAGACATGCAAAAATACTTTTTTTAATTCCCAAGAAGAAACAACCTTTGTTCTAAATTTTGTTTTTTCAACGTGAAATATATGCGAGTTTTCCTCCTTAAAACTTACTACTTAAAAGTTATTTCACAGTTTGACAATAGAACGTTGAAATAACATTTTCAAACGCATTTTTTCAGGAAAACACATAAGCAGTTTGCGACAAATTTGCATAGTTATTCTTAAATTTGCTTTATGTAAGAAAAAAAGTTAGATACTGCTTTCGTATTCAGACGTTGGACTTATTAAGTTTAAGCACAGGCAGCGAACATTGTGATATTTATTCAGAATAAATTCTGTATAGTTTAAAAGTAAACGCGGTTTTTCAACATGAAGTTAAAAAAAGAATGCATAATTTTTGTATTACAAAATTAACTAAGAATCGCATTTTTTAAGTCAATTATTCTTTATATAAAATAACATATTTTAGAAAACTGTTTTTAAAAATGAATGCATTTGTATTGCAAAATTTTTATTCTGAAGAATACTAAATTCAAGCACAGTAATACACAGTTTTAATAGATGTTTAAAGTTAAAAATGTACAGGAATATAATTTTCAAAAGGTATATTTTGCGACCGAGTTTCACAGGAAAGCAAAGCTATACGTATTTTACTTTGAAAATATTTATAGTATATTACGAATGCTATTTCTTATAAAAACAAGTACTAAAGAGGCAATACATTTTATATAAAGAATAAATAATAACCCCACAACCTATGTGATCTGCAAGTTTTCCTAGTTAATTGGCTTTAATGGTTATGATTATTTAATTCCGAATATTACTATTCTTTAATTATACAACCAAAATCTGTCTTACTACTTTCGAATATTGTTTTATGATATGTATTTATTTGCCATCAGAAAAGTTGAGACTTTCATGTGAAAAAGTCATTGGAGAAATAATCAACATTTTGCATTTTTCTCACTCATTAGTGTAAAAAGAATTAAAGATATGTACTTATAATATTTTTTTAAATATTTGATTGGGTGAAATACCAGACGAAAATGTTGAATTGTCTGCTAATTCATATTATGCATGAGCATCACTATCATTAAAGAATGCTGTTATTTAATTGTAACTTTATACAGCAACTTACCCAAATTTATACCGAAACGCATAATCAATACTGCAATGCTAATACATACGACAATATTCAGATCGATTAAGTTTTGGTGATTGTGTATTTTTTATTTACATTTAATTAAAATAACTATTTAGGTTTCCTGTAAATTTTGATTGTTTTGGATTAATTGTTAGTTTAAAAGAAAACTTTATTTCATTTAATTTGACTTGTAATATTGTACAATAAAGACTATACTTGGCTGAAAGATATAAATTCTTGTAATCATAAAATTATCAGTGTACCATTTTAAAAATAGTTCAAAATTGGAAAAAAAAATTATTGTGAACATAATAATAAAAGATACATTGCATGCATTTTAAAGTTCGAAACTTCGCATACAATGTATTTTATCACATACTGAATGCAACTATCATAACCTTTTTTCTTTTTTCATAAACGAAGCATGATATATAAAAAATGTATGCAGTGGCACGTTATTATATGGTGCAAAATTATTTAATTTTGGTATCATATTGGAATTGTTATTTCAAATTAACTAAATACAAATTTTATTTACAAGAATATATGAAATATAATTTGTGAAATAACACGTAACATTTGCTCATTTTATCAATAATACTTCGATTACTTTCAGTACTTTGAAAAGAAGAAAGAGAGAGAGAGATTAGAAATGTAAATCAAAAATGATATAAAAAATGTAACTCCTTTATGGAATAAAATAAGTGCACTAACAATTTCTAGAAGATATTGATAGATTAAATTATTATCTGAGATTTATACTTTGAAAATCCGATACATTTCTAATCAAAATTTAATTAAATTGGAATTTTCATTATGCACCAATTGTTGGAGGAAGTTTGTAAATTATCAAACAAAATTAATTAAGCAAAATCCACATAAGTTTATAATTAAAAAATAATTTTTTTCTTATTTAGAAAAATATCATCACTCAAAAAAGCAGCTACTTAGAAATTAAAGAAAAGGATCTAATTTTATTAAATGGAGAAAAAAATGTAATTGATTTTATACAATGAGATGATGTTCAATAAATTTTTACTGAGGCAACATGCAGCATTTTTTATACCGATAATTTAGGATTAATGCTAGCCCAGTAAGAACAAATTTAGCCGGCGGTGCATTCTTACTTTCCCCAGTCTCTTTAATTTAGTTATGTTGCACTTAAAAAAGAAAACCTTTCTTCTTGTTCTTTTAAACAATTAAGAATATATTGAGTTTTAAAAGTTTCCGTTCACAATTAAAGTTATCTACATTATATATATATATATATATATATATATATATATATATATATGTATAATTAAAAGACTTTTTATACATTGTTTTTTTAAAGGTTATTTGAATAAATAGTCTAAAAAATGTAAAAGAAAAAGTAACTCTCATTTTTTAATTTTTAAATTATACTTCTGTAATGATTTGAAAAGTTATGATAAAGTGTTATTGTGCATTTCTCCCTAGTTAGTATTTACTGTAATAGGGAAAAAATGAAATTTCAGGTTGCATTCAAAATATGTATTTGTGTAAAAAAAAATCATACATAAAATGTTTAGAACTGCTTCACATCTATTGAAAGTTACAGAACAAATTAAACTTCCTTGTTCGTCATTTTTATAAACACTAAATTATGCTTCATAATAATTATTTCTGTCTATGGTATCAGTGAAAAAAGAAATGATCATGTTCCTATATCAATAATTAGTTGGTACAAAAGTTTGATATTATTAACAAAAAATATTTATTTACCCAATCATTTTACTTTGAAAACTCACCAAAAATACAGCGTAGAAATCCATATAGATATTCTATTTTAATTAAACGAATTTTTATTTTAATTCTAAAACAAAGGGACACTTGAAAGTTATTAAAATGTACCAAACAAGTTTTGCGAACTTTTGGAGTTTTATGGAAATTTATTTTTAATTTAAACATAACTGTGTATTATGCCTTAATGGAAAGCTGCTAAGATGTCTATTATTTTTACTTTCGCGTTCTATAAGAAAGCAAAATCGCTCCAGGTTTAAAACCAATATGTACTTTTGGAAAGTATTCTGAGCCTTTAAACTGTAGGTCGATACACTTTAGCAATGATAACATAATGAAACTCTGAAATAACAGAATGTTAAAATTTTGGACTACGTTTTTAATACACTGTCTACCAATAAGTATTTGGACACCTATGCAAATGACGATATCTGTGGTCCTGAAGTACGTCATGGACTCCGCCGGTATATATCGTGTAGGAAACAGCATCGGCATTAGTCGCATGTAAGATGCCGCGCAGTTTGGAGCTCTCTGACGTCGAGAAAGGTATAATTATCGGGTATCACAAATGTGGCCGATCCTTAAGGGACATATCTATCTATCTGAAGTATCCAAAATCGACAGTGGCCTATGTGATTAAGAAGTGGAAGGTGAGCGGTGATTGTCGAAATGTGCCCCAGTCGGCAGACCAACGAAACTGGGAGATAGAGACCGACGAGTGATGTCCAGAGAAATTCGGAAGAACCACACCCAACCGATGGCCCTCATCCGCGAGGAGTTTCAATAGGCATCCGGAGTATTGTTTCAATGAATACCATCCGTAAGAAAGCACATCTGCTTGGTTTTCATGGTCATGTTGCTGCCCATAAGCCTTTGATCACAAAGTCCAACCGCGCTGCTCGGTTAATGTGGTGCAAAGCACATCGAATTTGGACCGTAGATCTGTGGAAACGGGTTCTTTGGATCGACGAATAAAGGTTCACATTTTGCCGTTCGGATGGCAGGGTCTGGGTCTGGCGTCTGCCTGGAGAACGTCTCCTGCCAGAATGCATTGTACCAACAGTCAAGTTCGGCGGAGGTGGAATTATGGTCTGGCGGTGTTTCTCCTGATATGGACAGGGACCCTTGGTCCCCTTTCATGGTAAGCTCAACGCCGTTGGCTACTGCACTATTTTGGATGACAATCTGCTTCCTACGTTGTGGCAGTTTTACGGGTTGGACCCCTGTTACTTTCAGGACGACAATGCCAGTTGTCATGTTTGGAGGTTAACCAAGGCTTGGTATGGTGCCAATAGAGTTCATCGAGTGGGCTGGCCTGCCCAGAGCCCTGGCCTGAACCCTATCGAGAACCTCTGGGACGAGTTGGATCGCCGAATTAAGGGTTGCACTACCCGTCCAAAATCGGTGAAGGGGCTTCTATGTCTACTCCAAGCCGAGTGGAAGACAATACCACTAGCTGTAATACAAAGACTTGTGGAAAGTATGCCTCGGAGGTTTCACACTGTAATTGCCTCTCGTGCAGGCTCTACCAACTATTGATTTTGATAAAAGTTAGTTTTTCTTTTCTATCACAGGTGTCCAAATACTTATTGGTAGACAGTGTATATCAGTAATATTCATGAATTTATAGTTACTGTAATAACAATAATTTTAAAGAATAATAAACAGGCGATGTTCCCCTCAGTTCTTCGACTTTACTGTACCTCTACCCTCTTTCCATTTGCATCTATTACTCCCCACATCTGAACGTCCCTTTTCTAGAAACCTACTTAAACAGTGCACGCAATGTGGGTCAAAGGGCACTTGATAATCAGAGATTAATCAGCGATAGGGTAAGCAAGCATTGCCTGCAATTTGCTGAAATGCCTGTCTACGGATGAAAGTCTTCCATTGATTTTGAAAATGACTTAAGCCAATCCACCTTACACAGGAACAAAGGGAAAAATTTACCTTTATTTTCTAATTTTTGTACTTATAAATAGTTTCTAAACTAATAAAATAACATTATTTTAAAAAATGTATTTAAAGGCCAATCTTAACAGAATTTTCTAATTGAACCTTTGTCATGAGCTCAAATATTTAACACTATTTACGGTATTCCTATATCAAATATTAATTAAAAAGTTATATTAATTATAAATTCCAGTACTTAATGCCAATCTGTACATATTTTATGTTTGAGATTACGTTTTAAAGTCCAACGTTGAGTTATGCTTTAAAGACAAATCCTTTATTTACAATTTTTAATGTATCATCAAAGGAGTAGTTTTGGTGACTAGGGAGCTCTCAATTAAATGTTGTCATAAAAACGACAGCTTACATAATGCAAAACCACTTCAGTAAATTCTTCTGAAAAAAAGAAATAAAAATAACATGTATTCCATTTAATACTTTGCCGGAAAATGAACGAGAAATCGTTAGAGCTGTGAACTTAATTAAATCATTTTCCGCGTTATACTGGAGCCGTTTCACTTTTTCAAAATATTTATAAATATAAATATCATACTAAATGCCGGTTACTGTTTGCGTGTTACTGCAAAACAAATTTACCCTGGCACTAGAACAATTTGCATACATCATCTGTCGTTTGGAGTTAGCTCAGCTAACGTTTTCATCTTTATTCCTCAAGTCACTCTCAAGTACTTATGAAGTTTAATGGCGAAAAACTCATTTGATTACCCACTTTGCTGTTTCATTTTAGTTTGGCTTAAAGAATTTAAGAAATTGGATTTCTCCGAGGAAGTGTGTAATATGTTTGTATCCTTATACATAGTACATCACGTGTATTTCGAGTTTCTTTAGTTAACGTATTCATATCTTAGTTTTATATACAAAAAAACTTTTTGAGTAGGGCTTCTTAAAGACATCCATTAAGACATTAAATGAGGTTGTGGCACAAGAAGTGAATAGAGTAAGTCACTTTTAAATTTCAAGAATTTTTGCAAGTTTACTGCTAAAACGATTTGAAACAGTAAATTTTGTATGCTTTTTAGTTATTTAAAGTTACTCAAAAATGCACTTTTTTCAAAATAAAGTAACTTATTTAAGGAACAACAAATGAAATTTCAAGTAGTTTAGACATAATATAAAACAGCGTATACATATGATAGTATAAAGAACTCTTATCCATCGCATAAATTTTATTAAACAAACAAAAACAAATTAAGTCATTCTAGGTAACGCAATTTACGAAAGATAAGCAATATAAACAATCGGTCACAAGTTGCAGCTACCTAACAGGATGTGCATCAGTCGGATTTTAAATACTAAACTTCCTAAATATTTAATTAATTAATCAGAGTTAAATGCTTATTGAAGTTGAATTTTATTTAAATATTCATTATTCATTATTATTTCTTTTCGCAAAATAGCTCTAGGATTTACTTTACTGTAATTACTATATTATTCAAAAAGTTCTTTCCGCAAAGGAAACTTAAATAGTACAGAAGAAAATTGAAATTATAAAAATACTTCAGCAGAAGAAAAAAATTGGCAGTACTACAATACAATATAGCAATATTTTTAAGTATTTAATATTTTTTCATAAACAAAACCATTAATTCATAGAATTCATTATTATATTACATTTTTTCTGTTTCTTTCTTACTTTCCTCAGAATAACAACGTTGTGTGCAACACTTTGTACAGCTCAGCAAGTTGTTAGTAAAGCTTTTTCCACTGTAACTGTATCTTCATCAGTACACAATGTAATGCCTAAGAACCATGGTACACGATTGACAAAATTAATCCAGATTTTAAAACAGTTTTTCAGCAAATGTAAGTCACTGCCATTACGAAATTTTATTAAATACTTTAAAAATTTTTATTATCTTTTGTAGAATTTAGCTAGAAATGTTAATTATTTTACAACACAAGATGTAAGAAGACAATGAACATTCGCCACCATGTTGTATTTTTTATAGATGTCTTAATTATTAAAGTAATAAATGTACTCAATCACGCATAAAAAATAATAAAACAGAACTTTCTTGCAGGAAATGTCTGAAAGACAGTCATAATTAGTATTATTCAATCAAAAGTGGTTAATCAGTATCTGATGTGTGAGTGGAGGCTTTGTGTTGAATCAAAAGCTTTCTGCAAATTGAATGTAGGAGTAAGTCCATGCACTGTAATATTTTGCCTTTGAGTTTATTGACTCGTGTCTCAGATATATTATTTTGAAGAATTTGTAACGTGAGAAATCATAAACCATTTTGAATTAAAGTAGACAAGGATGGCAACTGCAAAAATATACTTTTAAGAATGTATCTACATTATGAAAAAAACTCCAGAATTCTATTATAGCCATAGGTGACATAGACAGTGCAGTAAACAAATTTAATAGCTTCTAAAATTTCATAAATGGAAATAACTGTCCACTGTAGTGCGCAATATTATAATTCGATTTTCCGTCTCCCGTCACTGAAACTGCAGCAACGTGGCAAACTGTGTACAGAACACTTAATGGAAGGGATTGCATGTTAAAAATGCAGAATATCCATGAGCTAGCAGGGATTTTTCCATTTTAAAGGGATTATTTTTTTAAGTTATGTGCCATTAGATGCCTCTATAAGACATTAACTTGAAATGAATGTCTCAAGCTAAAAGCTTTTATTTTGCTCTAATAGCTTTATTCAAAACTAGTAGCACTCATTATGAACGCATACTTTACCAAACGCATAGAACAATAAATCTTATTTCACTAAATCAACTGAGCAAAACGCTATTATACCGAGTGAAGCCCTATTTAATATTTTTGCTATAAACATAACAAAAAGTTTTAAACTGCTTAATAACTCGCATACAATAAGCAGGTTATTCTCTATGGATCGTAATACACAATACACGTTATTGATGCAATGATCGAATAACCACTAAAAATGATGAATGTTTCTTTCAGAGCATTCTATACACTCATGAGGAAGACAAGAAAAATAACTTTATCAATATTTAATGCAGCGTAAGGGAAAATTTTTGTTATAAATAAAGATTGCAGAAATAATATATTCGAATAGATTTTGAGACATGAAAGAAGAAAAAAAACATTTATTGGCATGCTGTAAATGGACTGAAGCAGTTCAAAAGCTCTACGAAATGCTTGCCAGAAATGGAATTTCTTTGAAGTAAGAAAAAATGTATTTTGTATTAAAAGATTACGAAATAATAAAAAGCTTATTTTTTGTTGATTTTACCTCCATGTAACGATTCCATTCAAATTTGAATGATGAACTGTGCCATTTAAAATTATCCGATCCAAAACACGAGGCTAGAAACACTGCAAAGACATTTCGTACTTATCATTATATATTGAGAAACACAGCGGATTTTCAAGCATGATGCATTGCTGTGTTCAATTAACATATGTTATGTATTTGCGATAGTGTTTAAATACCATTACTTAATATTTTAACTGGTAAAATTAATATTTTTATTGGAAAAATTACTATTTTAATTGGTAACTTTCCGTTTAAATTGCACAATCGCAAAAAGAATGCAAGAACTTCATTTTAATGAGCTTAGCAAAAAACATTAAATTTTTTTGACTATTCCATAAGATATAATTGAGGAACATGAGAATGTTTCTTCATTCACTAGTGATTTGTTTTTAAAAATGAAAAAGTTAAAATAGTTTTTATTATTTAGCTAGTAGTTTTATTTTTGGTACATTTCTACCTAAATTTATTTTGACTTAGAAAAAATCTTACATATTTTTTTTTCACAAAATTGCTTTGGATATCGATTAATTAATCAAATTATGTAAAGCATAATAAATTTAACATATATTATAACGAAAAAAATGCTTTATTCGTTTTGGAATCTTAATTTAGTGTTGTGAAGGGATAACCAGATTCTCCATGCAGTTTTTTTTGTAAACGTAAATCAGAAAAACTTCAAAGGCTTTAAAAAAACCTCCATTTTATTGAAGAAGCAGGACAAAATAAACAATTAAATATAACTAACTGTCTGGTGGTGGCTCAGCAAAATAAAAAATGCCTCCTCTCTTAACTAGCAATAAACGGGGGAGTGGCTTCTAAAATGATCCTAACACGGAACTTGGCACCGACGGGAACAGAACGTTGGCCAAAATAGAGCGAATTATAGAGCTGCAATAAATTTAAACCAATAATATCAAAGTAATCAAAGCGCGAAGGAATAATTTCAAAAATTAGTGCATGGCATTAAAATAAAAAATTCCAGTAGAGGGGAAGGAAAATTTCATTACGATTGCAAATCTGACGTAATGACTCTATTTTTATCCAGAAGGCCCCAGTCTGCCGAGAAAAATAAATAATTAAAATGAACACGTATGTGGGAAAAACGAAATAGGAATTTTGAAGGCCAATTTAATGAAAAATGAGAACAGAAATATATTAAAAATGCTAGTTTTTGAATAGATTAAGTTTAAGAAAACAAATGACAATTAATATTAAATATACGATCTACATCACATATTTATCTAAATTTTAACATAAACAGAAGTGTACTGTGTTTAGTCATTCAGAATTATTTTTCCCTTCACATTCATATATGAAAGCTAAGATAACAATTTTTTATAAATAATTTTGGTACTTACGTATTATCCCGGCGGTCAATTCTGCCAAACGATTTTTGCGTCAAATGTGCTGGCAAATTGTTGCCAAACGTATTTCTAAAACATGAAATATTTCATTTGACCGGCATTTATCTTGGCAAAAAAATGCTCGTCTTGGCGGACTGCCGGATTAATACGTAAGTACCGAAATTTCGTAATCTTTTTATATCCACGTGTAATTACAAAATGGTATTACAGAGTATTATATTTCTGTTTTTCATTAATTACAAACAAATGATACTTCAACAATTACTTATTTACAATCCGACTGATGAAAATTAATGACAATTTTAAACACTCATTATTGTGAAAGAGCAAATTGGCTGCGATGTAAAGTTTTTACACCTGGATTTTGTAATAAAATGTTTTTGCTGTGCTGTTGAAATTAAGGCAGAATATGTTTGCATATAATCACTTACTGTTTAGTTAGTGGCAAAGCGGTCTCTGAAAAAAGAAAATTACATAAAACACATTTAATTGAATATGCACATTTTTTTTCATTATAAATTGTGCTTCAATCCATGTTACTGTAACAATAAGCCATTTATATTTCTACATTTCATTATCTGGTGTTGCCATTACACAATTTAAAAAGTTGAAAGATCATTCACGTTCCTAAAATATAAAAACAATTTATTGGTCTTGAAATGCTCAAATTAATTATTTGAATCCTGCACGTTCAGTAACATAAAGAAGTTTATTTATTTTAATATCGTGAAAAATGCCAAACTGTGTCATTTCTAGGAGGTCTTTAGTCGCACGTATTGCGAATTTACTTTGATTTTATGTACGATTTCGGTCAAAATTTATCAGTTTCAGGTTATTTTAATGCATATTATCATGCTTTTGAACACCGTAAAAGAAACTGCTGTTAGTTCGCAAAGTTAATTCACCCTGTTAATTTTAAAACGGAATAATAGTAAAACATTAATTTTTTTCTCTTTAGATAGAATCGTTATGGACGAAGGTAATCCTGGATAAGAATAAGCTTTAGAATGGTGCATGTTACCGTCATCTCCTAAAATATATGTCTCCTAATATTTAGTGTCTTTCATTTTCATTTTTTATTTGAATTTACATAATCTAGTTAAATATGAATATTTTTATTTTTTACTACTGTCCTATACATTCTAACACCACTAAAAACGGTACTATAATGTAAGCAAAAATTATTACTTTAGGCTTATGAAAAGCTAATTAGTTTTTGGAGAAGCATGCGATGAGAAAGAAAGAAAGCAGTTATAGTATGTAAGGTGTCGAAATTCTGCATTTTGAGCCAGCTGATTAATTTTTTAAATTCAAATAAAACAGAATTACTTCAAAAAAATATCCCATTTGAAGAAATAGTTCTTGTTTTCATATTAACAGAAGTTAACAATCATAGTATGCTTAGTACTTAAATATTTGCTTTTTAATATTCAAGGCTTCCCCAAAAATTTAGAACATCTGATCAACATAATTATATACGATTATGTATTATTCGCTTTTTGAGTAAAGCATTACCGTAAATATGAAACTGACAAATGAAGTTTTACTTATGCTCCAATACCTTTTTGGGAGAATGTAGTTGAACATAAAAACATTGATATTCTTTTTAGAAAAAAAAGAGAATCCCTAGATTTTAATGCTCACATTACTTTAACATTTTTTTATACGAGGTATTAGATAACATGTGCTGCATCTCTGATGCTACGACCTGTTATTTTAATGTTCTTTTTATTCTTAAGTAGAGATATTTCCTCTATTGATTAAACAATATATATTACTTTTAACAAAATACAGTATGCTGTATTACTTAAGCTAAATATTATAGATAATACAAATTCCGTTAGTAAATTCTCTCCTAAAGAGAAGCGTGATCATGAGGAGCCAACCAAACTCGACATTTTTATCACATTAGTTCAGTAAACGATTTCGTTATTTTATATATTTTTACACTGGGAATGCAACTTTGTAAATTGTAAATTGTAAAGTATTTTGTAAAAAATCGCTTCGAGTTGCGAAACTCCATCCTTAGAAATTCTTGTGTACCAGATTTGGTGTTTCCAGGTGCAGCCGTTCTACCGCAACA
Organism: Cheiracanthium punctorium; assembly: GCA_038373885.1. Classification (NCBI taxonomy): domain Eukaryota; kingdom Metazoa; phylum Arthropoda; class Arachnida; order Araneae; family Cheiracanthiidae; genus Cheiracanthium; species Cheiracanthium punctorium. Next base: position 1,636,774 of record JAWZYV010014928.1, on the reverse strand, counting down.
CCGTCGATAAACAGACACATATACGTACATACACACACAGAAAGAGACACATAGATATCTTTTATAATAAATAGAGATAATATAATATTTTGACTAATGCTTCCTGAATCTCACTAATTAAACAAACTACATATTCAAACGTGCAAGATCTTATAGTTATATTAGATGTATCATGAAATACACTAATTCAGGAAAACATAAGTTTGCTGGTTTAGATTCCGATGGAAAGGTCTTACAGCCAATCAAAAACTATAAACATCAGATTCAAAGTGCTAAAGTTCACGCAGTGGTGGCTATGTCATCAGCATAAACTAAGATATCAACAGACATGAAGAAAATTTGTCTTCTCAGGTTATTACTCGAATTCCTTAAAACCTTTTGAGAAAGAATGTCAAAAAGTAACCCTGAAACTCTGCCTTGCTCATTCTGAATGATAAAAGAACTCTCGCATTTCAAGATTGCAAGAGCTACATGCTATAATTGCATGTAGCTATAATTACTCTATTCACGAAATGCAACCTTAAGATTGTCCAGAACAAATCAACTAAAAGGAAATTAAGCAATTACATGATTAAATATATTCGCACTTAAATAATTAATCTTAATACAGGTATCTGAAATACAATCTTAAGCATCTTCTAAGAATTGTACTTTTTTTAAGAACTGCTTAGTCGTCTATGAAAGTATTCCATGATACTCTTACTTGATTTACTGGAAAATGTAAGCAACGTGTTAATTTTTACAAAAAAACTGCTTTTCTACATTACTTTCTCATCTCTTTAAAAAGCACGTATATATAGCATAAGAATTTCATCCTAGGTGCATTTGTTTTATATGTTCTTCACAAATTGAGATGCATATCATGTCCCGCTTATCCATTGTATTTAGTTTCAGAAAAATCTTAACATACAGCAGTGTAGTTTCTCATGTTTGCTGTAAAGCCTCAGTGTGGGAAGTAGGCTCTATATAATTAACTTTTATAATGTAAAGAAAATGCGTATTTAATTGATGACTTCCATTTTGCACGAAGAAGAGAGAAACTAGTAGGAAACTGAGAAAATGTCATTCTGTGCCGATAGTAGAGTTTTCTGAAGTTCATAAATCAAAACATTTCTCTACGAAGAGTTTCATATTGCGCAAGAGAAACACTACAGTATTTTCTTGTGGAAGAAAATTATATATTGGCTGTGACTGATAAAATGATGTTTTAAGATTGCGCCTTTGCATTCTAAAAAATCGAACATAAATTATATTTGTTTTTTTAACCCCTTCACCTTGAATTTTGACTTGAACAGATAAAAAATCAATGAGCGGTTAGATGTGCTGCAATATATGCAAGTATCTTAAATATGAAATATTATAACATTCAGTCAATTACCAAACTAATTTAAAAAATGTTTTAATAATAGGGCACGAGCCTATAATTGAACAAAAATAGGAAAAAATCAGTTTTTTTTATGATACCTTCTGAAACAATTTCTTTGTGAGTGTAAACATGAAAATACTTCACACTTCTCATGCATTTTGATTGCATGCATGCATTTATTCATGCGTTCATAGAGATGCATTTAACTTTTGGCTTCAAATGGCTTAACCCGTCCATTATCTTCTCTTTTGGAGATTTCTGCCGTCTGCACAGCAAAAATGATAACGTTCTGCTAGTCTTGCATGTATTATTAGTAGGACACAAAATGTATGTGTTAAAATTCTTTAAAATGAAGAATATAGAGTAATGCAAAGATGTGTTCTCTAATATTAGGACCTCAGGGCTGAAGGGGTTAAATTATCTCCAAATAAAGTCACTGAAAAGCTCCACTATGGCCAAGTGGATAAAATCTCTAAACATAGTAGATGGCTTAAGTGTGAAGGTCTCGGGTTTGGGCCTATCGCGCGGCCATCCATCTAAAAGTCTGCAGTTTTAGGCGAATTCCTCCAGATGTAACGTGGATACGCTTTAGAGTCCCTTAAAATGTACTCTACTTTTACGGGACTCTAAGTAAGTAGTTCCGTAAAACTACTTACTTTACGGAAGTAAGTAGTTTTACGGAACTACTTACTTCCTTACTTACTCCTTACTTACTTCCTTACTTACTTCCTTACTTACTTCCTTACTTACTCCTTACTTACTTCCTTACTTACTTCCTTACTTCCTTACCTACTACTTACTTACGGAAGGACATTGATTCGCCTAAGTCATATCTCTAGATAGACGCCCCTCCTGTATGGTTGGCATAACAAACACCAAGCCAGATCATTGAAAAAACAATTTAATATATCATAATTATTTTTTCCTTTTTTTTTCTTTTGATACTGATACTTTGATGTAAACCATTGATATACACTTATAATCCTTACGAGTATAATTCATTAATATTTAAAGAAAGTAACTTCTTCCATCGCTGCAAAATTTACTGTCTGTACCTAAGAGCTTTTACATGCATTTAAGCCCGGTGGTGTAGCGATTAGCGCACAGGTGCGGGCTTCGTTTCCCGGTCTGGACAAGGCTCACTCAACCGTTCATCCCTTGAGTGGGTCGATAAAATGAGGACCAAGCTTGGTTGGGAGTTGAACACTCTGGACTTCGCGTCAGTCTGACGACCTGGCCGAGGTAAATGCTTTCGCATCCCAGAACTCATTGTCGCGAAGGCGTGGGCAGCCAGAGCTTGACCCGCAAGTGGGCTATCGAGCCAATGTCTAACTAGCTTGTACTAGCAGTATAACTAAGTTGCATATGAGTAATTCTGAAGGAATGCAACAAATCATACTTCTTGTACTTAATGAAATGCACACTTTCGTTATAGGTACATTGAGAAAATCTGGTAAAAATGTGTAAAGCAAAGTGATATTTGTACCATTTTTTTCAATAAAAAAATGTCTAAAGAATGGATCTGTAATTTATAATTACTAATTTACGCTTATTTAAATGTTATAGAACATGTAAGTTATTGTATATGTCTATGATCAATTGTTAAGGAATCAATGCCTAGATCCGTGTTATTGTGGCATCCTGCATATGTGTATGCGTGTATGAATTAATTTCATTTTCTAAACAATTATTGTCTATAAATTTTGTACCTAATTCCGCCAAACATGTACATGTGTACACAAGTGACTATTCTATCGTCCTTTTCACTAGATATTTTCAAATATTTTATTATCGTCACGTTTACTAAACAGTAAGAAGAGTTTAACGTTGATATACCATTATAAGCTTCTTTACGATAAAACAGGCAGTAGAGTTAATGGTACTCTATTAGTCCTCTTTCAAGTAAGTATTTACCTTTAAGCGCATTCTTTTGTTCTTCGTCACTCAGTGATAACACATTTTTATACGTGATTAGAGTGAAGTCGCTTTATTTTTTCTTTCTTCACGGAAAGATGTTGCTAAGAATGAAAAAATGAATTGCTACACATCCTCATTCCATTGTTTATATATATACAATGAATTTCTGTTCCCATGTAATTTGAAGCATTTTCTTTTAAATATACCTTAATATTATTGAGATTCTGTACTTAGTAAGTTCAGTAAATGTCCTAGAAGGTATTATGCATTAAAATTTCAATTTATATCTCCCGCTTTGTTTTAAAGCAGGGCAATTTTAGGATTTCTTCCCTCTTAAAAATACACTTCACGTTCTGATATATTATAGACCTATAAATAATAACACATACAAAACATACGGCCGAATTCGCATTGAAGCGCAAGAACTTTGTAACAGCTCTATGATAAAAAATATTAAATAAGAAGAAATAACCGTTGCCAAATCATGATTACTATAAAAGGATAAAGACATATTTATATTTTCCATAGTTCAGAAAAAATGTGTAATTTACTATTGTAATTCCAAACTGGAATTCTCTCAATGTTTTTGTTACTTCAGAATTCTCTTTTTCATGTGTTCATCTATAATACTGTAAGGAGACGGAAGAGCTCCCGGGATATCCACTGGAATTTGCGAAAGCCCTCTCGAAGGATACCCCATCAGGCTACGCAAACTCCGATAGCTGGGAGGGAAGCCTTTGCCTACAGTCCTTTCTGGGCCTAGAGCTTAGTAATTAGACTAGCAGTGTACGCCCGTCTTCGTTGTCCATTCGACCACAGATATCTCAGGACACCCTACTCTTGGCTCTCCAACAACGTATCCTTTCGACGGAAGGAGGTCACAACCGTGGAAAGAAGGAAATAATCTATTCTTGGACATGCCTTGCCTGTCATATGTCTGCTTCATTCTAGTGAATAGGTCGCAACAACCCCGCCGCATAGTACGAGCGCTGTAAATTAAATAGTAGAAACTTAACCTAGAAACTCGCAGAAGAGGGGGCATGCGCAAATAGGATATGGTAGCGATGAAGTGGCGATGTTTCGATGTGTAGAGCGCAAAAAGCAGTCCAGCCGGATTCATGACGTCGCACCCCTTCCGAATTCACGACGTTGCAACTGTACTCCTACGCTGTTGGGCGCTCCATCGCTGACATCAACAATCTACACTTTGCCAATGGTGTCCAACGCCTTTCCGACAGTGAGCAAAAGGTTATAAGCTTTTCTGGTGATAAAATAGAAGAGATGAAATGCAATTGTACTTGTAAGTTCATCAAAAATTTATTTATATCTATATTGCCATTACGTAATTTACAACCCTCGTATATGCACTCCAATACCGCTGCATGCAAAAGCATACCGTTGGAAGTTTTTCGAACGATCAATACGCATGTACCACCAGAGTAGATGTTGCACTGGTCTTCAAGGCCGGTTACTGGACCTAGGAACAGCTATCGGACCTAGATCCGGCCTGGTGATCACCTGGCTCAATGTGGTTCCAGAGAGGCCATACCTCCACTGGTCTTCAACCAATCGACTCTGTCTTTTGTCTGATGCTGAATAAAGCTGTCAGGTCAATATTTCGTACTTTTGATTTGAAGTTAAGTCCCAAAAATAGAATTCCCTATATTAGAAAAAAAATCTACAAATCCTTATGTAATCCAATGGAAATTCTAAAGATCCATAAGTCAAGCTGCAGTTAACCGATTTAAATGCAACAAAAGAAAAAGGAACATTATTTTTTAAAACGTAGAAAAGTGATTTTAGACTAAATTTAATATTAGAAGAGTATATTCTTCGAAAAATGAGTAAAACTATACATATTTAATTATTTGAATTTTGGGTAGGTGGCCAGAAATATGGTATTTAGTTTCATTTATCTAAAAAAAAAAAAGACTCACTAAAACACTTCAAGCTATGCATTAATAATTGCTGATTTTAACTTAAGCTATAAATTTTGACATTTAGCACACACATAATAAAGTTCAGTAAGTGTCAAAAAGGAGATAGCATTGTAAATATTCATCAAAATGAAAAATAATACTTTAATAAACTTAATGTTTTCTGTCTTAATAATATTCAGTGTAGGTCACGAGGAGACAAGTCTTATTAAACCACCCTTATATAATTGAGTTTACATGTTATTATGGTAAGAAATTTTAGTAATAAAGATATTTCTCCTTTTATTCAAATAAACAACAATCATCTCTTTTTATATGTCTACAACCACAATGCTTTTTACGGTTACTTAGCTTCAGAAACATGCTGAAAAATATGGAAATTATTGTTAGTTTACTATTTTTCCCCTTCAGAGTGAGACATTACAAGCGCCATATGAAATAATTTTATGCGACAAGAAAGAGTGGCAAACAAATAAATATTGATTTTGCTGTTTAATTGAATTCGATAGTGTTTTACTGAGTACGTGATCAATTTCTCATTTACATGTTATTACGGTGTTTACAATCATCGGACCACTCAGAAATATAAAAATGAAAAAATTGCAAGCAGCATAAAACGAGTTAAGCTCAAATAAACACATTGAGGCATGTTGTAATAGTGTTTTGTTTATTTAAAAGTTAACAGAAATAAACAACTAATATAAAGTTTTTTAAGTCAGTTCCTACTTAGGTCAATAATGAAAAATTTTACCTTAGCTACTTTTTATTAAATTTAATTACTTAATTAATGCAGGGCCGTTAATTAATTAATGACCCTGCAAGGATCGATACCTTAATCTAGTTTGTTTGTTTAGTTTATTGTTTTGATTCATTTTTAATCCCACATAACGAGATCTAATATTAATTAATTAAATTTAATAAATGAATTAATGTTTGAAGAAAACTGTATTAACATCCAGTGTCATCCACTAAGTGTCTAAAAAATGTATTTGAACTTGAGTGGATGAATAAAAAGACATTTTATTAACGATTGGAAATTTGAACAAGATATTTATATATATGTACAGGGAGAGTGGGAACTAATAGTAGGAATTGAAAAAAAAAGGAAGGTGGTTTCTTTATGTGTTGTTGGCACTATATCCTACAAACGCGTTAACACGAAAAACACTCTTAATAAATTTTCATTAAGTATGTATTTCAAAAAGCGTTCATTTTTTCTAATACCTTTTAGGAAATATGTAATAAATTATGAAAATATTTCTCTTCATGTCCACAGTTAAGTGCACAAGGTCTTTAATTGAATAATAATGTAGTTAAATAATTACACTAATCAAAGCATCAATTCTAATGAATTTTTGAGTTCTGACAAATTATATTTAAAAATTGTTGCCTTCCATATTTGCAAAATGTATTCTGTATCGCTTACATATTCATAAATTAAAATTTTAGCTGCTTCTTCTGTTTTTAAATTTAAATTGGAATTTCATAAACATTTACTGTGTGAATGGCTATAAAATTTAAACTCTAAATGGCTAAATTAGTGCTTTAGTTTTTTATTATTCTACTACCACGTGTGTGTGTTATAGGTCGGAGAATGGCTTGTAAACGCCCCAGAGGGTATTACATGCACTGCAGTTACCTTGTGACCTATACATGACATCAACTAGAAATCGCATTTCTTTGTGACAACAGTGGACCCGATCTCATGTGTCTCATAAACAAAACTGATCACTAAATGAGGATAGTCACCTTGCAAATGTTGGAAAGTGTGGTGGTTATAAAATGAAATTCTACGAGTGGTTCCTATAGACACGTGGTCATTTTACCAGAGAAATTGTATTTTCTACATCTAGCTTTTTAATATCCACCAAAAATTGTAATTGGGATATTTTATTAATAATTTCAATTAATTGGAATATTTTACTAATAATTTACAAATATTTTACACAATGAAAATTTTAATTAAAGATTTTAGTTGCATGAAATAAAATTAATTTTATGAAATTCGTTAAATGTTTAATATTGATTTAACATTCTCTCTTATCGTTGAACTGCAGTAAAAATCTCTTAATTTTATAATTGCGTATACTTTTTGCTTATGCATTTTGTATACATTTAGAATTATTCGCAGCGCAAAGATCAAATACGCATTGATATTAGCCTGTAAAACTTTTGAGTTTTAAATTTATGTTTTCTAATTTCTCAATATTGATTCATATGGCTATTGCTGATTATTTTTATTATATTAAAATAAAGATTTTTTTATATATGTCTTTCAAAAAGTATTTTCTTTGGAGGATGAAACTTCTGCTCTTCAAGTGACAGTTTGTTTAAAAACTTTCACAAAAAGATACATTTGCGATTATTGTAGCTTAAACAACTGCTATAATTTTCACTTGAAGTGAAAGTTCTTCTTTTTAAATAAAACACCGAAATACTGAATTAAATGCAGGAATTAAAATATAGTATAAGAAAAGGAATACGTATGATAGAAGTATGCATGAAAGTCTCTAGTCAAACCCAAAATGTCACTGAGAGATTTTGTAGGCTATCGATAAATTAACTAAACCGATACCCTGATGCATATGTACAATTTTTGCAATTTCACCCGCACATAACTCTTGCACATAAGCAGTAGAAAAGTAACTTAATGTTTAGCTGTTTTGATAACGCTTGCGTAAAATGTCAACACTAAATTTATTTTTAAGCTTTACAATTAAGCTAGATGTATGTTAAAGGGGCTAAATATAGTATTTCATTAACGTATGTGATAAAGCGGTAGTACTTTAAATCAACATAATATAGTTATAGACAACGCTATACAGTAAATTCCTTAATTGATGTAATAATCATATCTTTACTTTTAACATAAATCATTTTGAAATATGCGTATTAGAGTAGTGTACTCTTGTAGACGAAACGTTATTTAATGTAATATAAAATTAAATATTTAAACTTATGTAATTCAACCAGTTTTTCAAAGCTTTAGTTCCTTACTAGAGTTTTAATTTTGAAGTACCGAAATAAATCTATTGTGGTTGATATTAAGTGTTGGTTTTTTCTTAACACAGTAAAATTTAGAAATTTCGAAAACGTCTTTTTTATAACAACAAAACTCTTCTTACATATTTTAAATAAAATAAGTTTTTCTTAAAAAAATTAAACTCTTCTTTTAAAATCGAGGCTTAAAATTTTTTTTGTGTGCCAAACTTCTTTTACAAAAACAATTCTTCCACAAGCACATCCAACCATTATATGAGTTTGCGTAGAACTTATCTTTCTTTCTTTTGCTTTTTTTACATTCCAGTCCTTCGGGAGTCATTTTAAAAGATTAAGTTAAGTGTGACTATTTTACCGTAAGTGAACAATCTCTTTGTTTCGTGATGCCGCTAAATGAATGTCTCTTCATTTTGTCTCCGTTTCTAGAAGTAAATTTCTAGAGAAGTGCAAAGAATTCTTGAGTTACGGTAATGACTTAATAGTACATTATGTTTGCACTATTTTGAGGGCTTACAGGAAATTTGGGAAGAGATTAAACTTGCTCAGTTCATTTTCTCTTCAGTTCTATGCTTGTTTGTATAACAATATTAAAACGAGAAAAAAATATCAGACTGTTATTTTTTTTATAACAAAATATTTAATTTTAACCGTCATGTAAACATTTTAAAATAGCATAGTTACTAAAATTGAAAGGTTTAGAGATATTTTTCCTAAAGAAGTCTATGATATTTTGCAATTTAGCAATTATAATATAAGTGTGAGTGTGGAAATAGGGGGTTTAAAGTGGAATAGGAAGTAGCGTAAAATTGAATTTATTTACGCGCGAGTTGGGTTATAAGCAAGAGGTTTTTTTAATAAAAGAAAATATATATATATATAAGAATACATTTCTGGTATTTTAATACATTTAGCATTTTTAACCAAGAACTAAAGATGATCTCATCTGACTCTCATCAGATTCGTATTGGTCAGGTAAACGGTGATACACATTTTGGGAGTTTGGTACATCAAATATTTGACCAAGCAGTCGCAAATACAGTCAAATTAACGGCCATTTTACACAGTTTTTAGTTGAGAAATAAAAGTAACAAACTAAAAATTTCTTCTTTCTTGTGATTTAATGTAAGGAACTTTCTACATGTTAAAAACTTCTTTTCGCTATGTTCTAGTCTAGTTTTTGACACTGTAGGACTTTCTACTATAGAAGTATTAGCTTCTCTTGGAAAGGATGAGGTGTACTGTGACCATTTCTTTAGTTTTTACAGTTCATATACCTATTTACGATTTTAAATCAAAATATACAAAAACAGAACCGTACAGACAGTCAAAGAGAAATAAACACATACGGCTTGTTTCAAAGTTGTAGAGACCTTAACACAAAATTAGTCAAAACGGGAATAATACCCCGTTTATGCATAATAACAAAATATATAAAAATGGATAACAAAACAATTAGGGCAATAATAATATAAATTTTATAAAAATACACCACTTCATTTTGCTTTCTCCCCTTACAAATGAAGTCCTAGTATTCACCATGTAAAAATACAAAAAAAAAAAAAAAAAGATCTGACGGACTAAATGGTAACAAGTTGAAAGCCGTATGAAATCAATGTCAGGTCAAAAGTAATATCTCTCCATAGTTGTCAAAGAATGGACAATGCGCAAAGGCAGAGTACTTGCTCAGAAATTTCCATGTATTTACAATTTTGAAAAAGCAACATTTACTGTTGACAGAACGTTAAATGTATAAATACTTTAGTCTTAAATTTATAGAAAGATAAGTCTAATGTTGAGTATACCAAGCTCTGAGTAATGTACCACAAGGTCACTACCTTAAATCATATGCTCGTGTGACTTATAGAACAACAGTGTGGTTAATTCGCGAGTTTAATAACAAATTGGTATTCATGAACAAAAATATCAAGCATTTCTTATTTCGTCTTAACATGTATTCCGTCTTAATATTCGGGAATTCTTTAATAAAAAGTCCAAATCTCACTCCCGGGTAATAGAACTGAGCTGACATGTATATCAACATATCATAAATATATTTAGTGCAGCAGAAATCCTGCCAGTATTACCAAGTCACGTAATATTTTAAGGGAATACGATAATGTCTTTCATTCAATTGTCTGGATGTTAGCTTATTTGCTTTGATGTACTCTTATAATCTGACACTGCGCACTATGAACCTTTTGTGACATACACTTTGTCTCTGCTAATGGATTCGTTTGAAGTTTGTCTCACTTCATTATCTGCTTATTTCCATACAGTGAAAATGTGCTTGTTATGAAACAGGTGAAATAAAAATATGCTGTACATTTACACACATTATGCTTATCTATCTGTCTATATATATATATATATATATATATATATAATTGTGTGTGTGTGTGATTGTGTATATATATTATATATATGTAGAAAATAAATTAGAGAGAGTCAGATGTGCGTACTTTTAACATTTAGTTTAAAATGCGTGCTTCTATGGATTTTCCATATGTTTTCTATATATCTTCTCAAATTTTTTTAAAAATAGTTGTTAAGAGGAATAAAAGAATAGCGTGCATCTCGATGACAGATGTATTGCATAGTATACGGTTATGAGGTACATGCAATTTATGATTATTTTGATTTTTTAAAAATTAGTTTTTAGCAAATAGCGTTTAAAGATTCGATGAACGGGTACCCACTTCTCTAAAATGTACACTCGATTATAGCGATTTTAATACTTCATTTTGTTTTCATTAGACGTCATTCTATCGTAAAATCTGCGCGAAAGGGTTTTTGAAATTGAATATCCGAAAAAAAAAATGTTTTGTTAAAACTCAATCTAAGCATTTATATATTTTATCTAACGTTATTTCGATATACTGTTTTCTTTATGTATTTAATTTATACGCGTGATGCTATTCATGGAGTATACAAACTATTATGTACGCTATTTAAATATAATATACACAGTGTCCACTAGGGTGGATCGAAAAGTATAAGGAAAAAATTTTTTTTTGAAATTAATTTTGGCCTAGGGTGGAAAAGTTGCGAATAGTTTAAAATTAAAATTAAAAAATAATTAAAAAAAATAATAATAATCGAAATTGCATTTTCGCAGGATCCTAAAGTTGTGACTTGGGTGCATTAGTTTATTCATATATTTTTATTTCATTCCATACATATTTTCCTGTGCCCCAAGCATCCAAAATATGGTTAAAAATTGTCAATTTAAAAAAAAAAATGTATTAAAAATTGTACAGTAATTATTTTTTATAAACTTGGAAGAGTGCTCATGTAATAAAGTATAAACTTTTCTGGCACGTCCTAAAAGTGTCTATATAAAAGCTACAGATGGTAGGAGTATTTTTGTAGGTGCTCTAAATAATATAACTGTTTAGACTTTTGCATACTTGATTAAGTTGATATGCTAAAGGCAACAAATAAACTGAAAATCAATACAAGTGTTTAATTGATAAAAATAAACCTTAAAGTACGAATATATAATAAATATATGATATAATTAGCACGTGAAAAAACTATTTCAATCTAAACTCTGATTTTGAGTTAAAAGATTTCATTATGTCCTTGACCCGAGTCAAGATCTTATAAAACCATCCCTCCTTTCTTCGCCACAAACATGAGATGCAGCCTTTGTTACCAGTTTCACACAGCATTCAGTTCCTTGTGTGTGGCATGGGAAGCTAGACGCTAAATTTCACTGAAGCAATCTCCTTTGACAGGAATATTTCTTCATCGGATATGTCTTTCAAAACCGGAGGCTCTAACCGATCGTTATTATTATTATTCCAAAAATTTAAAGCGTCTACAGGGAATGCTATAAAAAAACCTTTTCTATCGAAAAATAGTTGGTCATTTGGCGAATCATGCTACCCAAGCTACCAAGCCATTACATACATAAAAACATTCTTCTTTTTCTTTTTTTTATGATTTTCTGGAGTGAGTGGGGAACCTGAAGAGGATGTTTATTTCATTTATTTATTTATTTATTTTTGAAAATTTCTTGCCTGGCCACACGGCAACGTTTGCCATGTGTGCCGTCATTCTTATTTTTTTTTTCGATCCACCCTTACTAAGAAAATCGAAATAAAAAGACTTTTCGATTCGCGATGAGACTGATTATTTAACAAGTTAAACTACGACATTACGCAATAATAAAAATTTACAAAATTAAAGGAAGGAACACTCAATATTTTTATATTTGCCATGTGTGCCGTCATTCTTATTTTTCTTTCGATCCACCCTTTCTTAGAAAATCGAAATAAAAAGACTTTTCGATTCGCGATGAGACTGATTATTTAACAAGTTAAACTACGACATTACGCAATAATAAAAATTTACAAAATTAAAGTAAGGAACACTCAATATTTTTATAAATACGAAGCATCACTACACTTGAATAAAAATGTCAACACGTACTACAAAATATCATGAAAACAAATTAAAATGTAGATTTCGTGTAAGAAGATTTAACGACAGATTTGCTGCACGTTTATTTCCAAAGAAAAAAATCAATTCATATCTATATATATATAGTTATATTCCTCTGACTTTCTTCTTAATGACTGGTCACAATTTCCCCAGGGAAAACCTTCATCGTAATAGTAAGTCCCATTATTTCTTCTGCAATCAGAATCTGAAAAGAAACGTTGATCACCTTGGAGCATGCGTGGCGAAAATATTCTCGAATTTTCAGAAAAGAAATGTTGGAGAAAGTCGGAAATGATGTGGTCCAAAAAACCGTAGTGTGTTCTAGAAAAGATTCCAACAAATTATCTGAGCACTGTTATAAAAATATGTGTTTATAACTTGTTGCAGTATTTATACATTTTACGTGCTTTTCTTAAAACAGAAAATAGAGGATAGTATTCCACTGTGGTCAATGTTGATTTACTTAAAGACTTTACATTACATGGAATCAATATTTAATGTGTTTTTCTTTCTTCGGGTTCCCATTAATTATGTTTGTAAATTATAGTATTAAAATTGCTTTTAACAGTCGGTAGTATAATGACGTAAACTCTCCACGTTGATGCTATTAAATTCTAAACATCATGTTACATTAAAACTCGTAAAAAATCAGTTATTTAATTTTTTCGTTTTTACTTTAAAAGAAGGCGAAATGAATGTTTAATGATTTGGCAAAATATCAAAATGTTATGAAGGATATAATTCAAGATGCAAGAGTTTTAAAATTATTTTAGGGAAACTTTTGTCAAATGGCATCTTCAAATAAAATATCCCTAAAAATCTGCAAATTATGCAGATTTTTAGGAATTTGACAGTGGAATTTGTGACTGAATCACACAAAAATGGCTGAACAGATTTTGATAAAATTTAGAATGACGATAGCTTATACCCTGGATTAACATAGAGGCAAACTTTCAATCTTGTAGCATAAATAAATCTTTTAGAAAGACACTCAAAATAATTCTAATACATTACGCTCTATGGGCATTTTGTAGCTACTGAACCTATTCTAGAACTTTTTTCACTGATCGAAAGTTACACTATTCCTGAGTATTATTGTTTGTTTGTTTATGGATTATGGCCGATTGGCTGCACTAGATTTCTAGGCCGATATGGGGAATGTCCTCTGTGAAGGATTTTCTAAGGGATCCTAGCCTGTACTTATGCGAGGTTTCGGAAAAAACCACGGAAACCTCGGAACGGCTAGGTCGACAGGTGCGACCGGCGTTTGAACATGGAACCTTCCGCAATCCAATTTCGAGAGCAGAACCTCTCAGCCGCTGGTAGAACCCTGAGTATTATAGGTTAACATTTATGCATATATCACAAATAGTTCTTCTACAGGGATACTCATGAGAATGACATAATGATCTATGTGCATTTCTGTAACTAGCGAAACGATTTCAAAACTTTTTTCACTGATAGAAAGCTACTCTATTCTTAAGTATTATAGTCTAAAATTCATACATGTAGTATAAATAGTTCATTTACAGGAACACTCAAAATAATTCTAATACATAACTCTCTATGGGTATCTCTGTAACTATAGAACCGATTCTAAAACTTTTTCACTAATAGAAAGCTGCACTATTCCTGATTAACATCGACTACAATTCATGCAAATAGCATAAATAGTTCTTTTATAAGAACGCTCAAAATAGTTCGCAAATATTGTTCGCAGATAATTATAATATATTCCCCAAATGCGTAAAAAAATCTAAATTTAGTAACTGCATACACTCTTATTCGAAATGAAGTTTATTACCATGTATTATACTTCATTTAAAATAAGTAAAAAAGAAATAATATTTAAATACAGTCACTTTTGTGTCTATAGTGAAAACATATTTGTTATTTACACATGCTTCATTTCTCTCTGAACCTAATTTTAAAGCCAATGTGGACGAAGTCGCGGGTAACAGCTAGTTTCATACATAATTAAAAAAAAGAGAGAGAGAATGAAACACATTATCATTGCAACATAAATGCCCAGCTCTCATAAATTCTGTGTGACTAAAATAAAAGTATTATATTTGAAAGACTGATTGTACAAGAGGCACGATACTCCACTTCTCAGCAATGTTCCAATTGTTCTTTTCTATGGTTTTTGCGAAATAATGAATATTTATATGGAAAATGCATTGAATTCGATATCCGGATTATACAAGAAAATTATAATATTTGTAAAGCATCTACGTTTTACATTGAATTAGAATATATCTACTATCTCACGTATAAGACCGGTTTCAAACCGCAATTAATATCTAAAGCGAGTTCTACCAGTGCTCGGCCATCTACAGAAAAAGAACAATACTTTTACGGATATTTGTTATGCTGATAAAATGCCTACTTTAAGAAGAATAAAAAAAGAAAAAAATTCTTACAAATGCCTCACCATTAAACTTTGATGATAACATTCGAGTAATGGGCGGTCACCATTTCTTTCATTGCGATAGATATTTCAGAAATAAGATATCTTCTAAGGGAGATAATAAGGTCCCTTTAGTGGAATATAATTTGTTCAAGAAAAAGTTGTCCTGGTATGTTATAATAAATAATAACGTGAACTTGTCATATTAATTCATCTGGCGAAAGGAAAGAAAAACTTTTTTGTGTGTATAGAAACATGAGGATTATATCATTAGAGATTTATTGGTTTTATTGTCGCCATCCATACAAGATAATTAGGATTGTAACACGAAGATTATCTTATTATCATATCTAGATTTCGTATTTCAATACAAGCAGCTAAAAGTAGAGACTTCAAAACTGCCATATGTTTTAAAATTTATAATATTGAGCCTTATAATCGAAACCAAAAAAATGCAGATAACATGCTAAACCTTCTGTAGAGTGTAAGTTTAAATTCATACTTTTAGGAAGTCTCAATCATATCGAATGGAACACGTTACTACCTCGAAGAAACACATGTAAGCATTCCCAGATCGAAAACGTTTGGGTCATTCTCAAAAATCCCGTTTTCAATATGTTTTAAATCAGCGTTTGCCTAAATAGCCTTTCGTTAAGAGTAATAATATTTTCAAATTGTTATTCACATTTTCTAATGTATTTTTTGTCCTTCCAGTTGAGGAAATATCCGTAACATTTTACAATTTCATCATGCAACGACTCATGATTCTTGAAAGCTAACGTTCTAAATTTAGAAAACCCTATGACGTGGAGTCGTCATTAGACCTTATTCGTTCAAAAATGAAGAGAAAAGAGCGGTTACTGATAGTGACAACTGCTGCAAATCCACGCTACGCGAATGTCTGTGGCCAGAACTAGAGATAATGGAAATACGTAGTTTCAGCAGGAAGATGTCAAGTGCCACACAGCTGATGCTATGCTCGATTTGCTGAGGTAAAAGTTTGGTAAACGGATTATCTTAAGACGTGGAATATAATTGGCAGCCCCGGTCACGTGGTTTAACAACCATAATTGCAGTTCTTTGAGGCTATATCAAAATCAAGGTCTATGCTTAGAAAATTATTAAAAATTCAAGCAATCATGTGCGTCAGTGTGTTCAAAGTCATGGTGGATATTTGAACAATATTTTGATCTAACATAGCAGGCATTTCTATGTTTTAAATTAAATCACATTTTCTAACATTACGTTTTTCTTTTCCTTTCTTATTTTTAAATATTAAAAACTATCACAGTGAAAAACCTTCAGAACTTATAATTATTTCTGGTTACCAAAAAATTAATTTAGCAAAGTGCAATAGACCTTGTACACATTTCGAATTGTAAGTCACAAACTTTTTTTTGGCTAAATAAAAAAAAAAGATGACAAATGCCAACTATATTACCAGGCGCCGAATAAAAAACTGTATTTAAAATAAACATTTCCCGGCATACACATATTATTTGATAGAAAAAGTATCAACAATACCCTTAAAAAATACACTCGGATAAATTGTGACTTTAAAACGATCCAGAAATTATCTTTTTGTATTTTATTATCGACACGATACATGTACATATGCATATAGAATGAATAGGAACACTTAAACTCTTGGACGAAATCTTAAATATCATGCTTTCATAAAGTGCGTCACCACAGGATCTAAAAATCATAACAAACGTTTTTCTCCATCGGCGCGGGAAGAAGCAGGACAAAAATCCCTTGAGCATGGGAAAACGGAAAAGACTCTTCAGAATCGTAACAGCCTGTTAAAGTTTAAAAAAGGTACAAATATTCAATCAATTAATCATCTTATATAATGCGATGATTTCTACGAAAGTGAATACATTACAGGCAAAGCTTGGAAAATAACAGTGTGCAAATCGTCTTATTATGGGTGAGGAAAATCTTCTCTGTACGAAAGGCTGAGAGCTGAGTAACGCATCAAAAATCTCTTATGCAAATACATGTAACTCACACAACACCACACACATCTTTTCCTATATAAATAAAGGTAACGCTGAAAATCGTGCTGAAACACCCACCGTTAAGTAATCACACAGTGACGGCAGATAGACACAAAAAAAATAATAAGCCAGCCAAGATAGAAATTTGTACAGAGAGACAGCAAAAAATAATACACATGTGGGATCATTTCCCGTAGTCTAGAGGATTAAGTCCATGGCTTCCACATATACGTACAGCGTGTAGCATTCACAAAGCATCCGCACTCAGCGTGCATTAAGTTGGAGTTCGCAGAATAGCTCCAGCACCGCCAAAATTATATCGAAATTATGTCGGTGGAATGCTGGAACATACCATCACTCAGCAATGAAAAGTCCTGGTAAAAGAGTATCTCACATTGTAACACATCTGCGATAAAGCATCCGCCATCAGTAAATCGGTCTCTTCAAGGGACAGCAGCAAAACGAAAAACAGGACGAATGTACTAAGAAGTTTATTGGCTGGACTTACGCTGTGGAGTTTTGCTTTGCAAAAAGAAAGTTGACATTGATTGGCCATCGCCAGAAAAGTGAAAGCAACTAATGTGCCTGGGTACTGGTACCAATTTTATGTCTTGAAGAAATTACAGTTTTAAATTTGTGATAAAAAGGCGTTGAATTTGCGACACCTACTAGGTTTTAACTAGGGTATAACACATTTTGATGAAATGAAAATTGAAGATATCAAGTTCTTGAAAGAAATTATTTTATTGAGAAAGTGTTTTAAAATAAACATATTAAATAAAGACTTCTGGTGGTGGTTCAGCGTAACAAGAATTATGTATGTTATTTTAAAATCCGATACTGAATTGAGTGAAAAAAGTCAGATGCTAACAGGACGTGACATTGTTGAGAACATTCGCATGGTCGAGGTAACAACGCCAATTACAACGTTACCATAACTTTATAGCAATAAAATTAAAGTAAGAAACAGCGATTGGACAATTATGAAAGTCGGAACATGACATCAAAAAATAATTGAAATAATGTACACCAAAAGAATAGTCAACAGTGGGGAATGAGCCGACATAGGAAAAACTGGTTTTATCCCATTAGGTGCCATCCAGTCTAAATTAAATACACAATAAATGGCTATTGCGTGCGGAGAAAGTCAAATACAAATTTTGAAAGTCAAAATAAGGAAAAAGAGAACAGAAATAAAAGTTAAAATGCTTGATTTGAGACAGATTATATGGAAAAATCTTAAAGCAAATGACTGTAAATATTAAAAATGTGATATACATCGCACTATGCTATTTTAAATTGTTCCAAGTTCAGTATATTTTAAATGAATTCTATACAAGAGTAATCTTTCTAAACTTTTTCTTTTCATTATCTGCATATAGTTTTTTTTTTCAACATTAACTACAGAACTGATATTTTTACACATAATGTGAAAAAGTGTTTAATTTTTTAATAGAGTTTGTGCTATTTTCAAAGTTTGTTTCCAATCATTTGATACTTAAATCCGTTGATAATATTTTTATGTTCGTTTAGGTGAAGTCATTAATTAATTAATAAAAAATCACATTTTCCCCCTTAATCTTCCCATAATTCTATAATAATCATTTGAAATGGCGGTATTGATGACTTTGGGTGACTCTAAACTTAAAAAAGAAACAATTTTATATCAGAACTGTCATTTTCAAGAGGATTCAATTTATAAAATTTATATTATTTAAAGTATGTATTGATATCATAAAAAGTAAATAGTTATATCATAAAATATTTTAAATATTTATTTATTTATATTTATAAATAGATATACTTAACACACTCAACAAACGACAAAATTATTCTAATGTTGTTAACAGTATGCATTCTTTCTTTAATTGGTTATAAAATATGAGATTTGTATGAAAATTTCGAATAAATCAATTATCATGCAGCAACGTTATTTAAAATAAATTTCTATTAAAACTATTATTCAAGAAAAGAGGGAAAATAAATACGTATTTGGTTTAGTTAATTTTATTATGGTTAATAAGAAAAAACCATGGGGATGTCTGAGAACACAATTTAATATTTAACCTACAAAGAATACCTTCACATTCATTTTAAATTTACTTAAAAGAAATTAGTTTTAAACTAGCATATCATACATTATAAAATGAAAATTCACGCAACTATTCTATAAACTATTACACTGACTATTATTATAATTTCGTCTAGAAAACATAATTTATTGAAATACCTATTTTAAGAATTTCTTCCGACATAAGAAAATAAAACGCATTAAATTTCCATAAAAATTTCCGTATGAGTAAAATGAAAGAAAAAATAAGACAACAAAATACTTAAATATTTATTCTCGATGAAAGAGTTGTATACCACAGTAAAAAGAAACAAAGCATCTCGGAAACAAAGTCATTCTACGAGACATACTGTATTATTTATCTTAATGCCACCATAACAATTGAATATCAAGGAAAAAATATTTAGTAGCTAAAAATAGAAAAGCAAACTGTAAATGAATGTCTTAGACTTCCTTTTAAAATCATTATAGTGTAGGATATCAAGCGCAAATTCAATTTTTACCGTGCTACTCACGAAAACAGTTTTAGAGACCTACACTTACAAGAGGAATTTGATCTTCCTTGCAATACAAACCAAAAGTTTCGAGAAAGAAAGCGATAGTAAATAAGAATTTAGTATTGTAACTGTTCTTTTTTTCAGAGAGATCAAAGAACAATAGAATATACGAGAAAAGTACATGTTTTGTTTCTAAATACAGCAGTTCAAGACATATTTTAACAGCGCTGAAAGAACTTTGTATTTTATTTTCATGTCAAAAATTTATTATTTTTTAAGTAAAATATTATGATAAGAAGTCATGATTTCATTTATTTATTGAAAAAAAATGTACTTATCAATGTTCACAGCAGAATTCAGTATAATATTTTTGTTCCACAACTTTTACAATAAAACTAATATTTGACGTTTCATAAATACTTATTAAAGTCATATAAAACAGCAAATCACTAAATATTTAATGTTACTATGAAAATATCATATTCCTTGGGAATCATATTCCTTGTTAAAATATCATATTCCTTGGAATATTTTATGGCATCATCTAATATTTAAATACAAATTAAACTGTTGGTGAACTGTTGTTGAACAATTTTACTAATATAGCGCTTTATCTCAAAAAACAAAAATGTCAATCTTCCTGAGTCAAAAGGTTAAAATTTGGCAAAATACATAGCATCTTAAAATTCTGCATTTAATTAACTGTTTAACTCGCAATGTCCTCACTATGACGTATCGATTTTCTCAAATATCTATCGCTTTGCATCTAACATGAAATAGATAATATAAGTAAAACATTTGTGTATCTTCGACATATACTCGATAATTTTGTGAAATCTGCTGTAAAGAAACTTAAAAAAGTATTCTTGTAATAGCCAATTTTCCTCTTTTAGTCTCGTCAATAATAGTAACTGGGTTTTCCACACAACCCAATCCGAACCAACAAGTGAAAATGTTAGCTCGGATAGATTAGTTTATGACTCACAGTCTATTTACAAGTACCACAAAGTTATTCAGTGAACAGAAACAATTTACTTTTTTAGAACTCGTGTTTAATGGATAGAATAGCAACCTGTATACATCCACCATATACTGGCAAAAATATAATCAGATAGTGGAGTGCTTCTAACACTGAGCTTAAGCAAAAGTTTAATTCTGCCTACGACACATAATCTACTCCCGTCGTCTGTGAGAGACAAAATTTTAAGTCTGTTTATTAGAACACCGGACAAAAAACAGTGGTTTGAAGTTCAAATTATTTAGATACTTTGTAAAACAACATACCTAGATTAAATACATCACAATATCATCATTATGGCTGGTACAAAATGTTCAACCTTCTTCAGGTGCTAAAATATCCAACATCTCCATAATTATGGAAGGTTAGAACTCAACAACTTTCTGCCTGTGTGGATAGTGGTCCACCAACTACACCTAAATAATTGTTAGCAGCCGTCCAGGTGGTGTACTGGCTTAGGAACCATTCTGTCACGCCTTGGGTACGGGTTCGTATCAACCCGGCTTGGGCATGGATCTTAACTTGTCAGTCCCTTCATAGGGGTAGTGGAAAATGCCTAGTCGGCAAGTGCCCACCCGTTGAAAAAAATGTTTCTATAACGAATCTTCTAGTAATTCCGAACGATTTCTACCCTGGTTTAGTAAGAAAAATCAAGTCACCGCTAACACCCATAAAGAACAATTTCCGCTAGTGTTCTTTTTGTTATTCCTACGTACGTGTACAATAGCGAAAGCCCTACTGACAAGGAAAGGAGAACATACTCTCTTATCGCCACAGGGTGATCAAACAGTGTTGTCTCAGGTATATGAGTCCCAAAAAACAAAGAGGAAAGATTTAAAAACCTCTTAGTTAAAACTTTAGTTAAATAATATTAACTCAATTTTTATTTCTTTATTTATTCTTAAGAAAACATAAGCAAAAATATATCCGAAAATCGCTGCTGATCAACGTTTGGGATTAATTTAAATGAAATTTATGTTTCTTTAAGTGATTGCTGACACACCTAAAATGGAGTGGAGTTAACTTACTGGAGTTAATTTTTATTTCTTTATTTATTGTTAAAAATACATAAGAAGATAGTTAAAAATATATAAGAAAATCACTAATGATCACCAATTGGGGTTAATCATAATGGGATTTATGGTTCCCGTTTTTTAAATGATTCCTGACACACCTAAATTGGAGGGGAGTTAACTTTTATGTAGACCTACCTGCCTCCAGAGTGTTAGTCGTTTGCTATGTTTCCTTTCGTATTAGAATAATATTGACATTTTAAATATTTCATATATCTAAAACGTCAAACATTATACATTTAAAACGAGCTGATATTTTTGTTACGGCAATATTTCATTATTTCAAAGAAATATTTTTTATTTGTTATTAATACTATCATTTTTAATTGTAGAAGTCAAGTAAAAACATATACTTTCAATTAAATGTTTTCGAAAGTTATAATTAAAATGAAATATATAAAGTACCTTTAAAAGATTCTTTCTTTTACATTATTAATGCTTTAATCAACTAGACTCGTAGTAAACAAATATCGTATATCATTCGATAAAAACTAAAACTTTAAAGTATTTATAAATTTGAATTTTCCGTTACTTTAAATTTATAATATGTAAAGATTGAAATCTTCTAGAATGTAAAAAAACTGTCTAGACGTACAATATAGTTTTTGTTGACCTTTTTACATTTTGCGCAGCGTTAGTATTATTTTTAAAATAAATTCCGTAAAGTAATAAGAAAAAAGAGTAATTTTAGAAATCTAATCTGCATTCTATTAATACATATATATATATATTAAATTCTCTAATGTATAAATAAAGTGTCTAGTGTTTTAAATATACATTCAATATTTAGAATTTTACCCTATTTGTTTGTTATGACAGGTAAACTATAATTTCACATGAAAACTTTTCGTATCAAATTAAAATTTTCTTTTTTTCTTTTTGTAAGTCAGCATCTTTCATAAAGACCTCTAATTATTTCTAAATAATTTAAAAACAAATTAAAATGCAGTTTAGAAACATACTAAATTAAAATGAATTTGAGTGCATTGTAAAAGTATGCCTCATAGCTAAAGATATTAAAAAATATTCTTATGATAACTAACAGTAATTTGTTTTATAAATCTAATGCTAAGCCCCGGTAAGAAAATGCTAGATTGTAAAACGTTTTTTTTTAATAAGTTATTGTTGCTTTTTTTCCGTTAATATCTATGTTCGTGTAAAGGAGAGGATTGCTTTATGGAATGGTCGGGAAATTTGGAATATCGAGATTTCGGCTCCTTTAGGTGCTGCTGTCATATGGGAATACCATGAACTATCCTCAAAAAACGTTCCCAAGATGCAATACGTGACCGTTGGCCGCTTGTTGTTGACGTACCAATCGCTACAGAGCAAAGTGTGGTTTATGGCTTTCAAGAGTTTTTTCAAATAAATTTTCAAACATTTTAACCTATAAGTATACACGGGAATTGAATATAGATATTATGCATAATGTACACGAAAATAGTTATTGTAATTTGTAGTACTGTAGTTAATTTGTTTTATCTGGCAGTGTTTTGCCCATCAGTTTAAAGGTTAATTTTCTTAGATGGTGTTTCGGGAATTATGGAATACTTGGCAATATTGTAATGGATTTTATGCTATCAACAAAAGAACCGGAAAACAAAGACGTAGAAATCTATCTTTTGTAACGGAAAATTCTCTGAAAATCAACGAGGAGAAATTTGGATTTAATATAGCTTTTCTCTTTGGGCTCACCTTGACTGCACCGGAGGAAAGGAAGATTGAATCAGCGGCTTTTCTAAATAGACTCGAAGTGGAAATGACTTGCATATAATCTTAAAAATGGGGTTTTATAGTACAAAAAAACTTTTTTTGATGAAGTATAACTAGTTTTTCAACGGTTTAAACTATATATTTCAATTACCCGACTATTTCATACTAACCCTTATTGGTAACTTTTTTAAAATAATTTTTTTCTATAACAACAAAATAAACAATGTTTCTCTTTACATAATACCCTCCTCTCTTTTATCAATAATTATTTCATAGAATGTTTAACGCAGTATACTTATTTTTGAAGATATATTTCAGTTACTTTGAAACTGGAACCATTTTTACTCACAATATGGTAATAATAATAAAGTTTCACATTATGAAACTACATGATTCTTAAAGGTAGATGATGTCAAATAACAATTATAGTGTTTACCCAAACTGGGTCAAAATTTAGAATTTAAGATTAGAATGAATTATAATGGAAACTAATGCAGTCTCACATATGACGCCGCACACAAAATAGTTCATTTCAAATTGATCATTGGAATCGCATCAGGAATAATACACTCAGTCTGCACACAAGTGGCTCTTCCCGTAATTAAATATGACAGTTTCAAAACTCATCTATTAAATCAGCCAGAAGTCATTACTCTGAGGAAAGAAAAATTAAAGTAAACAGCCGATTGATTAGTTTGACGTGAAAACAGAAGTTGGTTCAACATTATTAATTTAGCTTAAGTAAGGGTTAATAGCTGCACATTAATTCAGAAGCGGATGGTTCGCAGTTTCTCCGCAAACTTTAAGTTGACTTTCTGTAAGATTTCATCAAGTTTTAGCTTGTGTGTTATTTAGGAAACGATACGGATGTTTTTCTTACAGCTTGGGTTTTAATATGTAATAAAATGCATTTTCATCTAATGTGACTTCTGAAATATTGAATTACAGGAAGAAAAAATACAATATTTAAAAGTTATGAAGAATGCTTAAGGAATATTTAATTAGTAAAAAAAATAAATTATTATTGATGAAGAGAAGGATTCATCAGATTTATATATAATTTACCATAGTATAAAAGCGCTTTAATTTGAAAATCTACGATACTGTGGAAGCGCTGAAACCTGCAATTCTAACAACAATAAAAGCAATTTAATAACAGGAGTATAGATGTTATGCAAAAGCATTTGTATTTCCATGAAATTATTTTACCAATGTGTAGCACAATGTTTAAAGCCACTGAGATTGGTAAATGGCTCAAGTGGAGAAACAGGGTTCTGTCCTCTCGCGGGGCCGTCGCACAGTGGAGTATTCATATCAAAATCCTGGCCAAAAGTCGAAAATTTTAAATTTGTTTAAAAACAGTAATATATATGTTTTTGGATAGCCTAGTAACTGATGCATCATGTAATGCATGTTTTTCGACCATAATTCATATCCAAAAGATGCAACACTCGGTTTAAAAGCAAGTTTCTTCATTTACGGCAAGAGATTTCAGCGTTTTCTATTACTTCGTCTTGCAATTTTTACAGGCTCTTTAAATTATTTTACTGGTTTGATACTTAGTATAATTGTAGTAAAATATATGTATTTTAATTATATGTATCTATTAGCTTGAAAAAATAATATAACTTTATTTTAAAAAATTGTAAACTTTTTTTTTCTAATTTTTTTTTCAAAAATTCACATTTCAAAAAGCTTTTTGAAGGGGTGTCGCGGCTTGTCGCGCCCAATTTCAACTATAATCGTAATTATTACAGTATTGAGTGTCTATTCCAAGAAAAAA
This sequence comes from Cheiracanthium punctorium, assembly GCA_038373885.1. Taxonomy (NCBI): domain Eukaryota; kingdom Metazoa; phylum Arthropoda; class Arachnida; order Araneae; family Cheiracanthiidae; genus Cheiracanthium; species Cheiracanthium punctorium. The sequence continues at coordinate 1,611,540 of JAWZYV010014928.1, read as the reverse complement.
ATGTTCCCCCAACATCCACCATTTTTATAAAAAAAATTATTTATATAGCGCCATTTTTATTTTTTCGATAATTTTTCGACGGGTGATCGCAAAAGCTATACAAACATACGCACTTGTATTTCTCATAAACTATAAATTATGTGCAGGTGTTTGGATAAAGGTATATAAAATTCATTTTGGTCAAGATTTAACATCAGTATTTTAAATTCAGTATGTAATTTCTTATTTTTCTGATGTAAATTTGCTATAAGAAGAAAATTTCTACATATTCCAAAATTGCCCTTTCTTAGTCATGTAAATAGTCCCATCTATTTACAGCTTAGTTTTCCATTTATGTAGTAAATTGTATCCAAAGCAAAAACTCCCCATTTTTGGTTCTCAAAGGTTGGCAACTGTGACTTCGGGTCATTGAAGTGTGAGTGTGTAAACAGAAAAGTGCTGGCTTGAAGTAAATTACTTTCTCCTCGAGCTTTGAATGAGATTTTATGGGTTTGCAAAGGGGGGCATCTTTTAAGTAGTGCCCTTATATGATCTGCTCTAGATAAAGGCCAAAGAAAAAAAGCCAGCCTTATAGCAGTGAGACCCTATAACTTCTTCTTCCAGAAGGGTCCGATGGTGCTCTCTCTCTCTCTCTCAAAAAAAAAAAAAAAAAAAAAAAAAAAAAGGAAGAAGGAGAAGAAAAAGAAAGTGATTGTGAATGAAGACGAATATCAGAGTTCAAAAGAATCGGAATGAAAAAGTTAATCTTCAGAAGTCATTAGAAAACTAAGATCCAAATAGTAACTACATTTAGAAAAGTGGAAAATCTGAAAACTTTTATGATAAAAATTGATTTATAGATAAGTAGTATTATATTTATAAGTATTATTATAAAAAATTATTACATTTATATATTTTTATTGTGGTTAAGGCAGCGTTTCTCAACCTGTGGGGCGCGCCTCCCAAGGAGGCGCAGAGCGTTTCCAGGGGAGGCACGAGAAAAACCAAAGAGCAAGTAATGATGTACGATTTTTAAAAATCGCCTAATTTATTCTCATTTTTACTCAAAAATATATCCATTTTCGCTTAAAATGTTCATTCAAACTTTACGGATAGCATTATTTTGTAGAAAATTCGACTAAATGTACATTGTTAAAGATTAAAAAACTCAATGTATGCTGAACAATGTGAAGGGGGGGGGTGCTACCGTAAGTTAGCCTTTGTTGGGAGGGGGCGAAGTTAAAAGATTGAGAACCGCTGGGTTAAGGCACGGCTATTTTCCTCACGGGAAGGTTGCCTTGGCGGAGGGCTTTTTAAGAGGCTCTAATGCGTATTCACGTGACATCTGGAGAAAATCGCCCAAAACTCCAGACCGTTAGATCGACAGCCGCGTGGTATTACATTTATAAGTGGTATTATACAAAAGCAGTACTTCCCAGTAAGGGACACTCCCCGGACAAGACATTTGCTAGAAACCAACTTCGAGTCGTTTAGCGATATATCGCCAAATTTGGCGACAACACGCTTTTTTATATAATTTAAGAAGTATATAATACTAAAAAGTAAGTCAAAAGTCAACAGTAATGATCTTAACGTTAAAACACATGAAAAATATTTTTGGCCAGGATTTTGACACAAATACTCCACTGTGCGTCGGTCTAGCGATCTGGAGTTTGGGGCGGTTTTCCCCAGATGTAATGTGAATACGCGCTAGATTTCCAGAAAAGGCATTTGTCCCCCCTGGTGTTTGTCCTTTCTTTGACGTGGATTTATAATATAAGCAGTCCTCGTGACCAAGCACACTAATTCGAATTTATGTTCCAACACAACACAACAACATATTTTTTTTTTTTTTATTTTTTTTTTACATTTTTAATCAAGTAGCTCTCATAATTATCATGAGTGTATGAAAACTACTAAACGATCTGTAATGGATATATTAAAATATTTACATTATGTATTTTATAAAATTTTTCAACCTATGTTGCTGAATATTTGTTCTTATGACCTACATTCTAGAAACTGAACAAAATATTTGAATGATTCAAATGTATCCCATTTTTAAGATTTTGACGCAATTATCCTTTTAGCATAAATCATTACCAATTTAAGTGAAAATTTAACTTGTAACAAGACACTGTCCACAAAAACATTTTGGAGGGGGTCGAAACGCTAAAAAAAGCAGAATTTTTCTGAAATAGACTATACCATTTTAGTCAAAATATTGTGGAGGGGTCTGGATCCCCTGGACCCCCCCCCCCCACTTAAATATATCCTTGATTGTAACTTACTTCTACTAAAAATATAACATATTTTTACAGAACATTTATAAAATTGCTATTTAGTAAGTCCAAATCCTTTAAAAATATCGGCGAAATAGGAAAAGATAATTATTCAAGTTTTACTATCCACTGAGGTTACACCACGTAGCAATTAACTAGATGTTTTTCCAATCATCGTAGCCTTATCATATACGCGAGCAGACTCTACAGAAGGACTGGACAACCTTTAGAAATTTACAAGCCAAGCTTTGGGATGTTAATGAAGTCGTGGGCTGTATAAATGAGATTTATATGTTATTTTGAATGTCTAATATGGGTTTCATATGGGAGCTTGAAATGTTCCGTGGGCTGGATAAAAAGTCGTGGTGGGCCACATCCAGACTGCGGGCTGGGGTAGCATATTCATGTTACAGTAAAAGCCTTAAGTCTGGTAAATCCTAGGTTTTACCTGTAAAACCTAGGATTTACGAAAGTGGCTTGGAAAAAGTCCGAAGCGGGCTTTAACATGATTCCATTTCTGGCTTTTACCAAGCATTTGCGGTAAAACCTAGGAGTTACCAACGCCTTCCGGTTAAAGCCCGAAATGAAGGATTACTTATGATAGAATTTTCCATTCACAGATATACTGCACACAGCTCTCAAGAAATCATTTTATCTTTTGGAAACAAATTTTTTAAAATACTCATGAAGTAGAGTGAGAAGAAATAATGTAGTAAAAAAAACTTTCTTTAGTAAGGGGGACAAGGACTCAAGTGCAGTTATTCAAAGAGTGCACTATGAAGATGTGTTCGTACAAATCCGCAGATCTACTTTGTAATTCAAAATGCCAACAACAAATAATAGTAAATCTTTCTATCAGCAAAATATATTAAAGTAGTATTATTAAAAAGAACTTATTACGTTTTTCTTATTTTTTAAATTTCATAACTTTTTATCTAAACTATCAGTTTATACATTTTAGCTATTGATAAAAGATTTTAAAAAGCTATTGAAATCTCTTCAATAGTTAACAAGAGTATTGTGCTTTAGTTTAATTTTTCAGAGGGGATCTTATTTGTGAAATGGCATAAATATTTCATATATTGCATTTTTAATATGTTGCATTTGCTTGTAACTTTTCGAAAAATAATTGTAAGACAGTTCCATCAACATATTATTACATTATTTTTATAGTTTTTACACAACATATTATTTTTATAGTTTTTATTATCAATTAAAAAAACAGCGTGTTTTAATCTTTTTGGGATGCACTTTAGATACAATATATCTGCGAATGGAAAATAATTTAATAAGTGGCTTCATCATGGACCGGGTTCGGGCCTATCCGGCGGCTGTTGATCTAATGGTCTGGAGTTTTGGGCGGTTTTCTCCCTATGTAAAGTGAATACACGTTAGAATGTCTTAAAAAGTCCTCCGCCAAAGGTACCTCACATTTAGGCAGATGGCACTTATGCAAGGTTACTGCAACCCACAAACAATATTGCATTTTTTACTTTTTATTTCTTGTAACTTTTCGAAAAAATAATTGTAAGACAGCTCCATTCAGACTTCGTGTAATCCTATTCGATTATAATATATTACACTTTTTTGTGTAATCGTAATCTAGTCATAATCTAGAAACTTAGTTTTACAAATAATCTAATATAATCGTAACCTTAAAATTTAAATCCCGTGTAATCGCAATCAAGAAATTTAATTTTCTAAATAATCGTAATATAGTCGTAATCTAAGTATCCCGTAATCGTAATCACTTGAGACGTTCACAGGAATGCATTCACTCAGTTTTAGTTTTTACGTGAAATGAAAATGACAGAAAAAACTCTGTGTATGTGGAGTCTTCACTAAATTTATCGGGGCTCTTGCTTTCGTCAGTCGATTCAAAATGCTGAAAAAAGCTTGAACACCGATTTAACATGTTCATTCGCATTTTTCCAAAGATGTAAAGCCAAAATTTATCCTTTCTGGGGACAGCGTTGTCCCCTCTCGTCAGTTCTGTATGGACCCATCAAGGCATTCCGAGATCTGTGGGAGGGGAAGCAACGCTGGAGACAGAAAAGAGAAAATCTCAGTTAGTTGTATTATTCCAGGGCATTGCTTAAACAGTATAAACATGTATTCAAAGATGAGTTAAACAACCCCTCCCCCCTCCCTTTGCCGCTAGTATCAAGCTAAAGTGGACAAGGTCATGTTGAAATAGAAATTGGGAAGCATTAAAAAAAATAACTTCAAAACACTTATAAGGAACTGACCTTCTAGGAGGTCTCCTAGGCTTGCTTTACAGTAAAACCGACCCTATTGTCGATAATAAAAATATACTACAAAGTGCAATTAATTTTAGTTGTACGAAAAGTCAAGCATTCTAAGAATTTGAAATCGACACTTGCACTTTCTCCTATTTGGTTCTTTCTTGTTAATTACCTTCCCCACCAGACGATCTAGTTGCTCACTAATAATTAGTTCTCTCCTCTGCGTAAAAGTTGCACTATTAAAAAGCTATGAATGTTCACGAAAAATATTTTTCAGTGGTAATTTAATCGTTATCTGTCTACGCATGATCGTGATCGAAAATTTTTATTGGTTTGATTATTGTAATCTAATTGTAAATGATAAAATTAATATTTGGTATTACTCTAACCCAATCGTAATCGACAAAATTGTTATATGGGATTACTCTAATCTAATCGCAGTCACCACCTGAAAAAGAATATAATCGTAATCGTTATCCATTACTCATCCGCGTAATTGTTTAAGTCGGATTCCATCGACATATTCTTAAATCTTTCCTCATTAACATCACTTTTACAATTTATACTATCAATTAAAAATAATAGGGTTTTTTAATCTTTTTGAGACACACAATGTACAACATAGCTGCGAATGGAAAAAAACTTATCGTAAGTAATCCTTCATTTCGGGCTTTTACCGGAAGGTGTTGGTAACTCCCAGGTTTTACTGTAAAGGCTTGGCAAAATCTTAAAATGGAATCATGTTAAAGCGTACTTTGGACTTTTACCAAGCCACTTTGTTAAATTTTAGGTTTTACCGGGAAAACCCAGGATTTACCAGACTTCGGGATTTTACCGTTACATATGTACAGGCCGTACTAGATATTTTGCTCGGCTACGAGGCCGGTGGTAGCCCCAGCAAAATTGCTAGTAGGGGAGTGACTGCTAATTCATGGTACAAACTTTGAGGGCTGATGCAGGACATTGTAGTCACATTTTGAATAGAAAAGTATGGTCAAAAGTGAAGCGTCGAAGCACAAACACAGGAAAGAACAAATTATGGTTAAAAGTTAAGCGTCGAAGCAGAAACACAATAAGTGTTCAAAATTGCGTCCATCATCATTGGTACATCATCGACAGCGTCGATGCAGCGATTGACGAACACTTTCAAAGATATCAGGAATTTCACGCACATGTGCAGCATCTACGTAAACTCGAGCAAAGACATCTTCATCGGAGTCTACTGGAGTGGCATAAACGTCATTCTTCAAATGTCCATAGAAAAAGAATTCGAAGAGTATCAAATCGGGGGACCGGGGTGTCCAAGAGATAGATCCAGCACGTCCAATCCATTGCATGCTGAATGTCGCACTCAAGTACTGACGAACCTCTAGGGTGAAGTGAACTGGCGCTCCATCATTCTGAAACCACTTGTGGTTTCTAATGGTGAATGAACGAAAACTGTAATGAGAATAGCCTATCTTCCACAAATCAACGCCGACTGGTCATCTATCGATAACGGGAGCAACTACTAGCTCCGTTTCTTCAGAGTCTCCTGCATTTGCTCTTTCCTGTGTTTGTTCTTCAGCGCTTCACTTTTGACCTTACATTCCTATACAAAATGGGATTGTTACAGTGTCCTGTACATATCGTGTTCTACCTGCCGAATCTCTCAGCTGAATTGTTTTTTCTAGTTCTTTCAGTATGTAGGATAAGGCGCCTTTATGTGTCATTGGTTATTCAACCAACGGAATAATTATCTATACAAAAGTGGCGTTCTCTATTAGCAAATATTTATTTTTTTAAATTGACAATGTGCAAAAGTGAGCTGTAAAAGTTGGTCTTCCACTTTTAAATATCCGATAAGATATTTTGCACAGGCGCCTCTTTTCTCCAAAGCAGAGACTAAGTGTGATAGCTGACAAAGGTAAAAAAAAAGAAATTCCGTTGAAACGATGATCCCATACCATAAGTATCATTTGTATGTATGATTTTTACACATTCATTTATTTTGTCTTTTAACACCAGTATTTTGAATGTGTTTTTTTTTCTGTAGTTTTGTGTATTTGGATCGTTAACACTCACTTTTGTTCTCACTTTCCCCTTTTTTCTGCGTATTCTTCTTCATGATTACTTCTTTACTGTTTTTGTTATTTCTGCACGGATTCATCTTTATTTAACCTTTCTTTCCCATTTAAGGTTTGAAATGTTCTCTCTTCTTGAAACATGTATGTTTTCTCATTCAATGCAGACGCAGTAATATCTTTCTTTAGGGTGGTCCAAAATATTGAAGTTTTGAATTTTCATGTTCTCACCCTCCAAATTTGTTTCAATATATCTAAAAGTAATTATGGCAAAATTTAATCACTAACAAATAATATTTAGAGGTAGCTCAAGGAAGCTAAAGTTTCATACTTTTAGGTCATTTTGTTGTTTTTTGCTTTTCTTATTTAGAAAACCATCTCTCATCTCAATATATAAAAATTATTTTAATGTATTTAAAACTTGTTTGTATATATTACACAAAAAATTATATTATTTATAAATCAATAGTTTGTTTAAAAGTATTTTTAGCACTTACAGTAGATAATATCTGTTATATTCCAGTATTCCACTTAACTCTCATAGATGGCGGCACCAGACTTTGAGAACAGTTTTTTTTATTATTATTTTTGCTTTCAGTTGGTGGTAGTTGTAAATTATTTTTTGGTCTTTAAATTATAATATTTAGTATTTTTAAAGTTACTTTTATTAAGTTTTACTACAACTGTATTTTTAGATTTAGCTAACCCCTATAATCTGTAACCATGCAACCTTAACTGCAACCATCTGATTTAGGTTTATTTAGTTTTGTTCTTAGTTTGGCTGTTCTGTGTTAGAAACATGGAAACAAGATCTAAAAATGAAGTTTACCTTCTCGGAAATACTCTGAATAAACTTAGCTGTAATAAATTGCCTTCGATAGGTATGTCATTGAAATTTTTTCTTCACCACCATATTGAGTTGAAAGCTACAGTGCAAGAAGCATCTAAGGCAACAATAGCCGAGATTGCAAAGTTTTGGGTGAAAGCCAGAATTCTCATGCGGGATCCACAGCATTCTCAAACAAAATTAGAGAAACTGTTTGAAGAATGGAGATTGTTAAAAAAAACCAAAGGGCGTAAAACACCCAATCAAAAGACTAAAGATAGTGTATTCTCTTCAAAATTAAATAATTTATTTGATATTGCCCATGCCAATGCATTTGACATAATAAAAATAGCTGAGGACAGAGATTTCTTGCTAGCTCAGCGGGAAGATGGAAGACGAGGATCCATGATTAGTGTTGATAGAAATCTTTTTCAGAAAGAAAAACTTGCTGATGAAAAAAAAAGCCTTCTGAACAAGAAATTACAGAACATGAGAGATTTGCAGGAAACAGCATTAGATTTTATAAATAACTCAGATGAAGATGAAAATCATACTGAAAAGGCAGTAGAATTGTTTGGAGATGACAGAGCAACAGCGGGTCCTGGTCCATCAAAAGCTAAAAAAAGACGGTACAACATTATAACACCAGAATTAACAGCAGCTCTAGATAGGACAAAAGTATCTGACAGAAAAGCTATGTTTGTGGTTGCAGAAACTGCCAAGAGTTTGGGTATCGATGTGAGAGATGTCAGCCTAAGCAGAAGTTCAATTCGCCGACAGAGAATCAGAAATAGAATTGAACAAGCCAACAAAATAAAATCACAACTACAAAGTAATGTTCCTCTAATTGTACACTGGGATGGAAAACTGTTACCAGAACTAACTTTAACTACCAAAAAGAAAACAGACAGACTGCCAATTTTAGTGTCTGGAAATGGGGTTTCGCAGTTAATCTCAGTTGCTAAACTTCCTTCAGGAACAGGTGAAGCACAAGCCCATGCAGTTTACGAAGCTCTGAAAGAATGGAATATTGCTGACAAAGTATTTGGAATGAGCTTTGATACGACTTCTGCAAATGGTGGAAAGGGTAAAGGTGCTTGTGTTCTTTTAGAGAAAAAGTTGGGAAAGAAACTTTTTTCTTTTGCCTGCCGTCATCATTATTATGGAGCTTATCATTGGAAAAGTTTTTCATATTGCTTTAGGAACTTCTTCATGCCCAGAAGTACCTTTATTCAAACGTTTCCAAGATTTGTGGCAGGTCCTAAATAGAGACAAATTTGAAGCAGGTGTGAAAGATGATAATATTTTATCCCTTGTGCAAGATGTAAAAGATGATATTTTGGAGTTCGCTGCTAGACAAGAATTATCACTTATAACAAGAGATGATTATCAAGAATTTCTAGAACTTGTTGTTATTTTCCTTGGAGGGATACCTGCCAGAGGAATTAGTTTCAGGCATCCAGGAGCAATGCACCATGCTCGTTGGATGTCTAAGGTCATATATTCTTTGAAGATATATATCTTTAAATCCCAATTCAAACTCACAAAAAAGGAAGAATGTGGTCTACGTGATGTCCGTGTTTTTATTGTCAGAGTGTACTTTAAAGCGTGGATGACTGCTTCAGTTACTGAAGCCTCGCCATACAATGATTTTCAAATGATGAATAGTTTGTTAGACTATTCCAAGATTCATCAAGGAATTGCAAAAGCTGCATCAGAAAAGTTTGCAAAACATCTGTGTTATTTGTCTGAAGATCTTTCTGCATTGTCTCTTTTTGACAGCCAGTTACCTCTTTCGACAAAAAAACGGGTAGTTGAAGCCCTAAAAAATCAAAAAGGCACGAAGAATCCTGAGAAAAGGATAACAGTTTCCCTTGAAACTTTCCATGAAAGGAAGTTTGAGGAATTTATAACCCAACAGTCTTTCGAGCTCTTCAAAGTAATGAATATACCACATGGATTCCTCCAAGTAGACCCTGAACACTGGAACTCTGATTTCGATTACTGCACTGCCTTAAAATGTGTTCAGGCTATAAATGTTGTAAATGATCATGCCGAGAGAGGTATTGCTTTGGTAAAAGAATATACTGGACTTCTTACACGAAGCGAACCTCAATTTCAGGTTTTGATGAAAGTTGTCGATGATCATCGAAAAGCCTATCCTGATAGCAGAAAAAAGGACTTGACAAATTGAAGTGTACTCAAATTAAAATTAGTATTTTACTTTATATATGTGCAGATGTATGCATTTGTGTTAATTAAAATTTAATCGATGAATTTAATATTAAAATTCTGTCATTTTGGTATCATCAGTATTAACACAATTTTACATGCAACTGTGCAACTTCAACCGCCTTGAGCTACCTTTAAATATTTTTTTTTTCATTCAAACTTTTCCAACATTGTTTTCTACTGTAAAGGAACAAATTTAGAGGGTGAGACTGGAAAAAATAAATAAAAAGTTAAAATCGGCCTTTTTTGGACCACCCTAATCTTTCTTAAGTTCATTGACATTAAGTGCAACATTCAAGGTTCTTCTCGTGTTGATAAGGCTCTGAAGAGGTATAAGAGGGCAGTTTTACGTGCTTTTGTCCGATGCCAGGATGTCCGATATAAAGTTTCGATTCTCGAATCTGAGCTTTATGATGACCATTTATTTTTGCGTAATTCTTACCCTGCGTTTGCTCACTGGGAAAAATAAAATGTTCTTACGTTGAGCAACATTCTATTTCTCGCAGAGCTACTTTGGATAAAAATTCCATCGGTTTCCATTGGTAAAAATCTTCCTTCGCGGTTAGGTCTTCCCTCGGTTCTGCCAGTCCTCTTGTTCAGCACACTGTTGTTAATTTGTCTTCGCATTTATGAACTGATTTCTTAAGAGATGTTCTTAGTTTAGGTTGGAATTTTTACGGCGTTACCAATTCTTGGTTTCTAAACTAATTGAGACTAACTGTAACGGCTGAAGAAGACCGAAATTTTTTCGGTTAAAGCGATTGCCCATCCCATAAGTATTATTTTATGTTCGTTTTTTAGGCAAAATTTTTATTTATTTTATCTTGTAACACCAGTCTTCTGAGTATTTTTTTCTGCATGTGTCACTAAGGTTAAAATTCAAAGACTTACATAATCCAAGCAGTTCAAAGCCTTGCACATATCTAGAGAACAAATGAAACTATGTCCTTTCAATAAGTTGTATTTAGCAAGCTTTAAAAAGAAATTTTATGTTATTATGGAAATCTATATAAACTATGGAAATATATATGAAAATTCAAAACAGACCTGTGTATTAAGGGCAAGTGCTGTGATACTCACCCATACTCTTTAGACCTTGGACTTACGTGTTCAGAAAGATATGCATTGGTCAGAGGATCATATTAAAAAAAAAAAAAAAAAAAACCCGAGCTTTAAATTAAGGACCGTGCTGTCACAAACTGTTTTTTCTTTTCAATTTCTTAGGAATATTAAGCACACAACCCCCCCTCCCCCCAAAAAAAGCGATTTATTCATTTTCTTGTGAATGCAAAAAATAACTAACTCTTCGATTTGACCGAATTTTCCAAGAATATGCATTTTTCGCTTGATTACAGGATATTTCTATTCTACTTCAAAGCATTTGTTGTTTTAAGATAGATGTATTATTAAATAATAACAATTTTGTTTAAAAATATCTGAGAAAATATAATTGTTTATTTTTCTACATTTTCAATTTTTTCAAAAGTAAAATAAAATAAACGATAAAAATATAAAAATAAAATGTTTCAATTATCAGCTGTTAGTGGAAGAAAAAATATTGATAACGCAGACTACATAATTTAACCTGTTAATTACCTTGCGGTCGGTCATCATTTGCAAAACAGCCAATTACGAAGTTTGAAATTTCGATTATTTTTCTATCTACCCTGTTGTGCATATTAGATTCATATTACTTATGTATTACATTCTAGAAAAAAATTTAAATGAAAGTGTGTGTAGACCTGTATATTGTTAGAATATGTTTTTCTTATTTTACCAATTATGACCTATGGGAAATATTTACAATAATAATAATAATAATAATATAAATAAACGACAAAATGAAGCCTTATTTTTTAACACGATAAGTATTTTGACTACGATTAGTAGTTATAGACACGATAAGTATTTAGTACTACGATTGTATATGTTTATACAATTTATTGCTAAATAATCTTAGAGTAACATGCCTGTGTTTCCTGTCTCAGTTAAAAATAATTTTGGCTTGCTGTTATGTGTATTTTAAATTAACTTATAAATATCTATATTACGGAGAATGTTACTTTATAAGTTAGTTTAAAATGCACAGTAAAATATAAATTCATTTTCTTTTATATTTTCATGTTGTGTTAATTTAATTATTTAATACTGATATAGCATCTAATGTTTTTGAAACATGAACTTTAACCCTTTTCTTGACATGTTTTTTATCAAAAGTATTTTTAAAAGTAGCTTTTAAAAGAAAAGACCTCTGCTGCAGGTATAATATACAGTTTCTACTTAAAAGGCTCGGTCGGTTTCTTTCACTAATATGTTTTCTAAAGAATTTACTAAGTAATGGATCATTTTATCAACATTTCAATGAATGCTTTCTTTTAAAAGCATTTTACTTCAACTTTTAGGTTTGTCTTAGTAGTTATTTACTAATAAAATCGCATTTGTGCTTTTATATATATTAAATCGGGCAAAATATTTCAAACTTTCAAACATTTTAGCAAAAATGACAAAAAAATATCTTATGTATTATCCTCCTTAAAAATAACATATACCTTAAGATACAGACGTTATGCAAGATGTAAACATACAGGGTGGTTATAATTATACTTCCTTCAAAAACAGCATTCTGTAACTGAAGGGGCTGACGTGATTTCCGGCTAATTTGACAAAAGGCCTATTTTTAAGATTTTTCAAAATTTTAGTTCAAAATATGACCACTAGTGCTCACATTGGTACTTTCAGCTCAAATAATCACCAATATTTGTTAATAAATGCTCAAAAACTATTATATAAACATTGGATTTGTTTTTTCATTTTGAATTATCTCTTTCTATAGCTAAATTTGGTGTTTATTCAAGCAAAATCCCACCTAGTGTACGTTTTTGGAAAGATATATATTTTTTTAATTTCTTGAGCACATTTTATGTATTGCCTATATAATAAATTCATTTACAAGCTGTTCATCCGTTTTAGCTCTAGAACCCTGTTTGTAGGTGAGGTTTAATTATGTATTATATATACAGGGTGTCTAGAGCTAACGGTGCCCAAAGGCTATTTCCTTAACCGTTAATCAGAGACACATAGTTCCAATTGCAAAATGCTATAAATTGTATGATCTATTATATTAGAAACATTCGAAGTCAATAAATCCATTCCTATAAAAATTACGGAATTTAATTTCTATGCGGTCCCCAGGTCCTATCAGTTATATTTAGAAAAAATTTCTGTATACAATTTGATGTACAATAAAAAAAAATCATCCTTAACGACAAAAATTTACAGAGTCATAAAGCAGAAAACATATTAACTTAAGTCACTTTTCCCCGTTTAAAAATGTCCAGTTACGGTAAACCGATAAGGGAACATATAAATATTGAAATTTTAAAAAAAATTGAACTAATTTTTTAATTCGCTCAAACGAATCCCCATACCTCCATAATATCCTAGAAAAAAGTTTCATAATATTATCAGCAATAGTTTCGTCTGTACATAACTTCAAAATAGGGTCTTTTAATTTCGAACAACCTGCATTTACTTTTATTAATGACAAAATATATTTATCACTTATATTCAGTATTATTTCCGTATTAATAACGGTCGTTTGATGAAGCATAGTTTGTAAATTATAATGCACTGCATAAGATAATGCACAGAAAAAAATCCACATATGAACCTTAATTTTCTAATAATCAAATTTTAACACAACAGAAAAAAAATATTTTTATCCATATAAACATACCTATAAATAAGGAAAAATATGCCCTGTCATCAAGAAAAATGTGTGATAAAACCTTAACTCTAAATTCTCGCCAGATATCTATTTCTGTCCAAGGTACTGGGAGAAAATATGAATGTGAGAAAAACCTGCCGTGCCATACAAGCTGCAAAGTGTCAAAACATTCTAGTACCATATATCATGTTTCCATTTTCTCCGTTTTCTATTAGTGAAGGGATCGTATACTTCAGAAAATATATACTAAGTAGTAAGGAATTTTTTTTCTCATATTTGTTGGAAGATCATACAGGTTAGTTTTTCTTCGGAAGTAAACTGACAGAATCTTGCGTAATGTATTTCAAGCACTATTAGCTTTAGAAAAAAATTGTATAGCAAGGTAATGCAGTGTATGTTACTGGAAAATCTGAAATATATTAGTTTATTTTGAGTTTCTCTTTTTGCAATTATTTAAAAAAATAATCAAATGAATTGGTATTCGTCTATATTTTTTTCAATTTGATTATTATACTGTAAAATAATAAGAAATTAATGTCTAAAAGTGAATATTTTTCGTATTTCTTAAATGTTCGTATGAGCAAATAATAATACAGACAAATAATAATATTACAAATAATACTACAAATAATATTACAAATAATACTACAAATAATATTACAAATAATACTACAAATAATATTACAAATAATACTACAAGCAATACTACAGAGTTACAAATAATAATACAGTTTACTTTCGGGTTAATCAAAGTGTTGCATCTTTCGTTTATGAAATAAATTAAAATATACTTATCGAGGTAAATCAGACAAAAGCAAACTTTAATAGCTAAAAATGAAAACTTAAGTGTTTTTTAATGTCTAGAATTAGAATTTAAGCATGAGAACATAACCCCCCCCCCAAATTTGTTTTTGTTGACCGATGTAATCAGTCAAGTTGACTGAACGAGACACAAATTTTATCATTTTAAAAATTTGAGGGCCAATCTTTAATACACAATCCACTGAAATTAACAAGCGATAACTTGACTTATAGCTTCAGCTGATCACATGCTATCTTCTCGCAATCTTCTCGAACACCATTGCTTTCTCAGTACCTCACGAGGCTGGAAGCACACTTCATCTTTTGCAATCAAAAGTGAATTATCATGAGGTGAAATTCACAAAATGAAATTGCTTACTGTTATTTTTTCATTTAGAAAAAAATTTGGAAGTGTTGGGATTATTCAATTGAGGCTTTTAGCCGAGTCACCAGTGTTGATAGCAGAATCCGTTTCATCTCCAATAATTTCAGTCAGAGGTGAACTAACATATGTTGCTGAAAAACAGGCCTGGAGTTTCATTTGAAAATCACACTTCTATTTACTTTCATTCATTCATAATTCATCTCACAGGCGAACGTTAACCCCTTGTCAGGGGTGAAAGGAAATAATGTCTTCAGAACGACCCTCTTGTAATCCATATTTCTATCGTATTCAAACAACCAAAGTGCGCGTTTTTAACTTATACAGGTAAAATATGCTTGAACCGAAGTTGGTACCTAACTCACAGAACTGATCCCGGTTGATGTCGTCCAGAAAATATTGATAGTTTTTGTGTAAAATTTTATATTTATTAATTTATCAGTTATAAAATGAAAATAAATTTCTCTCTAACAATATGAATAATGCTATAAAATCTGAAAATTAATGCATATACAGATGTTTAAGAACAGTGTAAATATAAATGCATACATATATATATATATATATATATATATATATATATATATACACATATAATAACAGAGACTGTGTGTCAGTCTGATTTTGTTTCGTTCGTGTGGCGGACTAATGAAATGGAAATTTTCACAGGGGTTTTGCAATATTTTCTTTTATTCATTTCCCGTGCACTTGCCCCTAGGTGTGTAAATTCATATTTGCTAGTTAATGCCATATCTCCCAGACCAATATATTTTAAGAAACTTTGTATTTAGCAATTGTGTAAAAGATAACTAAACAAAAATTGAAAAGCTTCCCAATAAAATTATGTTAGTCTTGCATTTTGAGTTTGGCAATTAATTTCAATATATTATGTTTTATTTTAATATTTGTTTTCCATTAATTTTAGGAGTACGGGCGAGGTAGGTTTTTTTTCGGTATTCACAGCGCACTATGTTCAGTTTTCCACTATACGGTTAAGAACTTAAAATCACCACGGGCCACCACCACAAGGAGTGTGCACTAGGGTGGAGCGAAATATTAAATTTTTCGAAATTTTTTTAATAGCTATAAGAATGTGACCCAACCTTTCAAAAAGCGTATCCTAAAATATTTTTTATTTATTTTGAGTCTATCTACCCGCGCATTCGATTTGAATTTTCGAGACTTCTCTTTTCTGGATCTTAACAGGGTGAGAGCAGAACAACAGCCAAGTAAGTCGCCAAGGAATCGGAATCGGTTTATGCAACCCTATATGTGTGTGGGGAAGAAGGTGTATTCAACATCTACAGCTCTCTGTCAGTGTTCCTGAGCAAGCGCATGCGCCATACTGACCGTCTTAGTCAATGATTTCCCATTTATTACTCTTCTCAGTTCCATTGTATTTAGATTTCTTTGCAGTTTGTTTTAAGAGGGAAATATGGGGCAATATTTGGCAATATTGAAGAGCTAAAAGGTAATATGTTACCTACTTATAAGGAGGTAATGAAATTTTATAATTTTGTGAGATATCAGCTGAAGTTAAAAAGGAAACTCGAAAAGAGCCGCCCGTTTCGGATATTGCTGAAACTGTTGGGGTGAGAATCGAAACTATATGGCACAAAGCTTCCATTGCAATCGTATCCCATACTCGCGTCATAGAATTAATTACAGCTTACCATATGAAATGTAAAAAGATGATAAGATCTTGGAAGCGATTGCCTGAAGATAAAAAAGGAGAATTCTTCTCCAAAAGTCACAAGCTATTTGATATTTGTTCTTGTAAGTGCGAAGATTTTCTGCAATGCAAATGCCCAAAAGAAAGAAGAGTTGCTAAAGAAGAACAACTTTTTCTGACGGATCAGAGGACTGACAGGAAAATGTTTATTGATGGTATAGACGTTTCACAAACGAAAAAAATAGAAATTCGAAATGATAGAAATAAAAAACTAGAACAATATTACGCTTCTGTGACATATGGAGATAAACGGGAGAATATAGCTGAACTTTCTCCACGAGCCCCTCTTATATAGGATGAGTCAGAAGATACTGAAGAAATAGACGTTGGTTTAGAGGTTGTTCTTCAAAGCAAAAGCCAAAACCCAGCTTGCCATCTTTGTCAAATCATGTCACCGATATGGCGTATCTGATAGAGCTGCTGCAACAACACATCAGCAGTTCTTCATGACATTAAGTCAGATGTCGAAGTAATAGATAGATGACAATTGCGCCGTGAAAGATCAAAAGGACTCAAAGAAATATTAGCTAAAATTAGAGTTGTCAGTGTTCCAGATATATACTTTCATAGCAGAAAAGATAAAGTTTTAAATGTAGTAAAAAAGGGAGTCAAAAAATACCGCCAAGTTATTGTAGAAGAACACATTTCTGTTATCAAGGAACCTGAGTCTGTTTATGTCGGCTACGCTATCCCAAGTACTGGGGCGGCCAAGAGCATAGAACGTGCTATGCATGACTTGTTCTCTTCTGAAAACGTTTCATTGAGAGAAACTGTAGCTGTTGGTGGTGATGGAACAGCAACAAACACAGGGAAAAATGGTGTTGTAATACAGTTACTAGAAAAACGTTTGAATCAACCTTTACAATGGATCATATGCCTTTTACACACGAATGAATCGCCTTTAAAACACTTTTTTCCGTTCTTAGATGGGGAAAATACAGGGCCAAGTTCCTATTCTGGTACTATTAGAAGATTGCTAGGAAAATGTGAAGAAATCCTACTGTACGGTATGAAAAGATAGTAAGCGTTTTGCCGGATAGTTTGGCCGATATCATCAAAGACCTAAGTTCTGACCAACATTACTTGTACGATATTACATCAGCTGTAATTAGTGGCGATTGTCCTCCCGATCTAGCACACAGAGCTGCAGGGAAAATGTCGCATGCTCGATGGTTAACAAAAGCCAACAGGATATGAAGGCTATATATTTCCACAAGTAAACCAACTGAAAACCTTAATCATCTTGCCCCTTTTGTTGTTAGAGTTCACGCGCCGGTTTAGTTCCAAATTAAAACTCATCCGTCATGCAGAGATCGGTCTAGAATTTTTTGGAAATTGGATTTTAATTATTAAACTAAAAAACAGTAGTCGACCCTGTCATTGAGCGGAACAGTTTCTTTGTGCATCCTGAGAATCTTGTTTTCGATGCTCTCAGATCAGGAAAAACACATTCGTGAACTTGCTGCTAGGAGGATTATAAAAGCAAGAAAAGCGACTAATTCTGAAAAGGTCCCTCATATTTTTCATGTCCCTAAATTTAAGTTTAATAGCTAATCATACACGGACCTTATAGATTGAGAACAAAAATATTTTCAACCTCCCATCCTTAGAGATGTCAAGAATGAAGATTTGCTTTCGATGGTGGAAACAAAAGGAAGTACAAAAATACCTTTTCTAAGACTGCCATGCCATACCCAGGCTGTATAACGTTCAGTAAAGATACTAACAGAGGTTTCTATGCAGGTATGTGATAAGAAGGCCAGAGAAGGTCTCATAAAATCAAAAATTGAGTCAAGAAAACTGATGCCCAAAGTCGACACCAAACGTATTTTAAGGTCTCTTTTGACTAATTTTATGTATGCTTATGTATGTTTTATGCTTTAAGCGGCTCACATTTTTAGTAAATTAGTATTAATTTGTTCTATCTGACTTGTTTTTTTTTCATAGCAATAAATAGTTTAATAGAATTTATAAACAATATGCTCCTTCAAGTTTTATCAGTATGGTAGCACAAATGTACATTTTCAAAATAAATGCACGGGTAGAAGGAAAATGCTAATTTAAAAAAAGTAATGCTTTCTAAAATCCTCTAATCTTGGATCACACTTTGGTCGCTATTATTAATGAAAATTTAACAAAAAAATTGTCTCATATAAGAGTGCTCCACCCTAGTGTGCACCCAAGGCTTATTTTTTTTAATTTTTAAATTAGTTTTTTTTAATTAGTCTATATTTTATGCAATTTTCGACCGTTTTTTCTTTTCATTGCATTGGACTTCCGATCGTTTTACAAAAAAAAAATAATTACACGATCAGAAAGAAGAAAAAAATTTCTTGATAACTAGAAGATCATTTTCAAATTCGCTGCATTCCCCGTTTCTTCAAAAATATTAAACCTGGACACATTTTTTGAACTTATTTTAAGTTTCGTCTGTCGACGCTTCCATTGGACTAGCTGTGGATCACTGTTGTTACTTGTTGGTGTGATAAAACAAGAACGTTTAACAGTAGAACAAACAGTAACATTTATTAACTAAAATCAACAGAAGGCGTATCAACAGAAAGATTAAAATATAAAACATTCAGCGCATTTGCAGTGAGGAGGGATTCCCCAAACGGCATTCACGGGCGAGCCAGCGAAACTGACTTGCATTCAGAGGAGCAAAGCTTCTTATTTTTCTCCATCGAGTCTGCGCCTGCGCCAGCTGGTACGGAGGATCTTCGGCTCGTAAAGTCGACTTCGAGCGCGCTTTTTCGACCAGCGCTTGCCTTGGAGCGGGCTCTGAAATGCAACGCCACACCACCTCCCCTCCTGGAAAAAAATCTGAAACGAGAAAGACTAGAAGAATTTTAGAGTTCAGGGTACTTTTTTGTAAATTGGACCTTACGTCCATACCGGGTTCGATAAACGGGTGTTGTAACATCTGACGGCACTGTTTCAGTGGCCGTAGAGGGAAGTGATTCATCATTTGATGGTATTTTTTCAGTTGAATGATCTGGCAGAGAAACATCTTTAAAAGATGGTGCTGGAAGAGGATTTAGAGAGGGCATATGAGCAGGTTTCAAACGATCAATTGACACTGTCCTTTCCTTGCCGTTAACAACTATATTGAAGGTTTTATCACCTCGTTTAAGTACTTTGTGAGGCCCTGTATACGGGGTACATAGAGATGGCTTGACAGCATCTACCCTGAGAAAAACGTGTGAACATGTATGCAAATCTTTAAAAATAAAAATCTTTGTTGAATTATGACTAGTAGTAGGAACTGGTTTTAAAAGTTGCATATGCCTATTTAACCTAGCAAAAAATTTACTATCAGGTGTATCGGCTATTGTAGCTGTAAAAAACTGTCCTGGTAGTCTAAGATTTTCACCATATACTAGTTCACTTGGTGAAGATTCTATTTCTTCTCTGTAAACCGTGCGTAATCCCAAAAGAACCATGGGTAAAGCTTCAGTCCAATGAATGGAGGTATGGCACATTATGGACTGTTTTAGCACTCTATGCCAGCGCTCAATAATCCCGTTTGACTGTGGGTGATATGCCGTGGTATGTGACAAATTTATTCTAAAATTCTTTGCTAGGGATCGTAGTACCTCCCCCCTAAACTGTGTACCTCTGTCAGTTGTTATGCGCTCGGGTATTCCAAACCGCGCAATTCAACCGCTGTAAAATGCATTTATGACTGTTTCAGCTTTTATATCCGGAAGTGGGAAAGCCTCTGGCCACCTTGTAAACCTATCTATACACGTTAAGCAGTATGACATACCGTGCGAAGATGGTAAAGGTCCAATCAGGTCGATATTTATATGTGAAAAACGCTGACTTGGAACTTTAAATTCACCGAAAGGAGAATGTACATGCCGAGAAACTTTAGCTTTTTGACAGGGAATACAGGTCCGCTATAACTGTGCAATTTGCTTTTTTATGCCTGGCCATACGAAGCGATCCGTGATCAATTTCACTGTTGCTTTAATACCAGGATGAGCAAGACAATGCATTGTATTAAACACTTGTATTCGAAATTCTTCCGGAATATAAGGGCGAATCATAGCTGTAGAAGTGTCACAATATAGAAAATAATCAGAATTTGGGATAGGTAGTTTCTGTAACTTAAAAACGGTATTAGGATTTGACAAGAGTTCTTTTAGTTGTTCATCGGATTCTTGGGCTCGCGCTATAGCTGGAAAGTCCAAAGGTTCCGGAAACTGCACTTCGTAAATCCTTGATAAGGCATCGGCTACTGTATTTTTTGAACTAGCCATATAACGAACATCAGTGCTAAATTCTGCAATGAAATTAAGCTGATTTATTTGTCGTGGAGAAAGTTTATCATATTTTTGTGAAAATGCTTTAATTAAAGGCTTATGATCCGTAAAAATTATGAAGTTAGTTCCTTCCAAAAGATAACGAAAATATTTAGTTGCAGCAAAAATCGCTAAAAGTTCACGATCGTAAGTGCTGTATTTCATTTCAGTAGAGCTTAATTTTCTTGAGAAAAATCCCAGAGGTTCCCATCCATCTTTGTTATGTTGCTGAACGCAAGCGCCTATGGCCTTGTCTGACGCATCACACATTATTGCAATTTGAGCTTTTAAATTGGGATGTTTTAAGGACGTTATCTCTTTCAATACTATCTTGCAATTTTCAAAGGATCTTTCGGATTCCTCTGACCAATTCAATACTGATTTATCATTCTTTTTACCAGGTCCCAACATTGCATGCAATGGGAGTTGTGTTTCAGCTGAATGGGGTAAAAATCTTCCATAGAAATTTAAAATACCCAAAAAACGTCGAAGTTCAACGACAGTATTTGGCTTTGGAAACTCCTCGATTGCTTTTACTCTGTCGGGTAAAGGGGTTATACCTGTTTTATCAATCATGTGTCCCAAAAATTTTACTTGGTCTGCTACAAGTGTGCACTTTGGCAAATTAACCTTTAATTTGTGTTCTTTTAAGCGAGAAAAGACCTCTGTTAGGTGAAGTAAATGTTCCTTTAGGTCGTTAGAAGCTATTAGCAGATCATCTATGTAAACGAAGCAAAAGTCTAATCCTTCCAAAACTTGATCCAGAAGACGCTGCATGGTTTGGGCCGCATTTCGCAATCCAAAGGTCATAAAATTATATTGGAATAAGCCGAATGGCGTAATAATAGCGGTCTTTGGTATGTCTTCTTTATTCATTGGAACTTGATGGTATGCTTTTCGTAAATCTAATGTGCTAAAAACTTTCTTTCCGTATAAATTATATGTGAAATCATAAATATGTCGGATTGGATAATTATCAGGTATTGTAATTGCGTTTAAAGCACGATAATCGCCACATGGACGCCACGTACCGTCGGATTTCTTACCCATGTGCAGTGGACTACTCCAACAACTTTTCGAAACGCTACAAATTCCTTTTTGTACTAAGTATGAAAATTCTGCTTTAGCTGCTGCTAATTTGCCTGGTGACAGACGTCTAGCTTTAGCCGCCACCGGTGGGCCTTTGGTTTCTATTATATGGCAGACATTAGATTTATTAGACGTTTCAAAATTATCATCGAATAAAGAACTGTATTGTTTTAATAACATATCGAATCTTTCAGACGGATGCACGAGGGTTATTCTTTGACAGAGTACTTGTGAAATTTTACCTCGAGAAGAAACGCTAGTCAAGCTGTCAATCAATTTTTTAGACTTTAAGTCGACGATTATTCCAAAATTATGCAAGAAATCTGCACCGAGTATAGGTCGAGATACATCGGCAATTGTGAATGTCCAAGGAAAAATTCTACGAAGGCCGATATCTAAATTCAATATCTTTTTTCCAAATACATTAATTTTAGTACCATTTGCAGCTAACAAATTTAAAAGAGACTTTGAATTATAAAAGCGCTCATCAGGTGTAGGTGGAATAACACTTAAATCTGCTCCGGTGTCAACCAGTAGGTCTATGCCCAAATTTCTTTCACGTACTATTAAGCGACAATTTTTTAAAGCCTCAACATTCGTCGCTGAAAATGCCTGGCTATTTAGTTTTCCGGCGAAAAAGAGCAAGGTTTCGTGCATTTAGTTGCCTTTTCACCAAACTTAAAATGATACCAGCAAGACCTCCCCTCACTGTCAGAACGACGGGTAGATTACGTTTTCGAGAAACTGATCTATTTCGAGAATACAGAGTAAAAAGTTTATCAACTCTCTTATTTAATTCGTTAATCTGTATTTGCAAATCGTTTAGAGCTTTATTTGTAACTTCTAACTTCTCCGGTTTTGAACTTAACTCTGTGCTATTCAAAGATGACAAATTCGTTACGTCAGCAATTTTATCAGCCATTACAGCTAATCTACTTAATTCATCCTCTGAGGTAGCCAAAATAGCTTGTATTTGTGTAGGTAAACGCTGCAACCATAAGGATTTAAGCAATCCCTGACCAACATTTGTTCCCGCTAACTCCTGCATTTCGCGGAGGAGGAGGGAGGGACGCTTGTCTCCTAAATTTACATCTTGCAAAAGTTTTCTTAATCTACGTTCCTCAGAATCAGAAAAAATAGCTATCAGGCGTTTTTTAAGTACACTATATGCATTATCATCAGGAGGAGAATCAATTATGTCACTAACCTGAGATAGAACTTCTGTTTCGATGTTTCCGATCACAATATGATATTTCGTTATACTTGATGTTACACCAGAAGTTATGAACTGGCTTTCAATTTGACGAAACCACATAGCTGGATTCTCTTTCCAAAAGGGCGGCACCTTGACAGAGACCCTATTCAGAGTAGTACTTGCATTTTTGTCAGCATCTTCATATCCAGTATCAGTCATCTTGAGTAAAAGCTTGAACTTGACTTTCTTTGAAACTTTTTTCCGGGTCACCAGTGTTACTTGTTGGTGTGATAAAACAAGAACGTTTAACAGTAGAACAGACAGTAACATTTATTAACTAAAATCAACAGAAGGCGTATCAACAGAAAGATTAAAATATAAAACATTCAGCGCATTTGCAGTGAGGAGGGATTCCCCAAACGGCATTCACGGGCGAGCCAGCGAAACTGACTTGCATTCAGAGGAGCAAAGCTTCTTATTTTTCTCCATCGAGTCTGCGCCTGCGCCAGCTGGTACGGAGGATCTTCGGCTCGTAAAGTCGACTTCGAGCGCGCTTTTTCGACCAGCGCTTGCCTTGGAGCGGGCTCTGAAATGCAACGCCACACTGTCACTAAAAATTTTTATACGGTCATGGACAAATTATTCAGCTTTCGTTTAAAAAAAACAAGCGTCTAGCATGATTTTTTGGTCACTTAAATATTATTTAGTTAAACGCGTTTATTGAGAACTTTAGATTCCCGAAATTCAAAGAACCGAATTTTTCTCATGAGTCACGTGACATTCTTTAGTGTTTCGTTGCTATGGGTGACGGTGTGACGAATTAGGTGTGATGTGGACATTCTTTGGCGAACCACCAGGTTTTATTAGAGCCCGATTCAAACGAAACGCGAACAATCCTCTCCGAAATCTACGTTTAAACTCCACGGTTCGATCCCTTTGCAAGTGTAAAGCAAATATATTTTCAAATGAAACTAACAAGAAAGTTCGAATTTTATGGTTTGTCAGAACGAAGATTTATTGTCGATCTTTAAGACGTCAGATGTCACCCAGGTGGCGTCCTTTTTATCATAAATATAAAAATTACAGTGATACTTGCTTAGATATATAAATTTTTATTTATTAAAAATATCTGCTTGCCTTAACTGTATAAAATTGCTTTTTAACATGTATTCTATGTTTAAAATTGTGTTTTATCTAATGAGGAAAATACTTTTAAGTGTGTGGGAAAAAAACAGCAAAATGAAAAAAAAAAGAAAAAGAAAAGAAAAAAGAAAAAAAAATGTACAACTTTCGAAAAATTAATATAAATAAATATATAGATATATATTTATACAAGAGATTTTTAATTCAAATTACAAAAACTGAAGTTTTTCTTTTCCAAATGGGTGATAGTGAAAAAAGAATTGCTTTTAATTTTCCTAGTGGTGTTTGTTCACTTATTACAACTCGATGTGTGAATTTTGCTTACAAAAATTTTAAAGCGTGTTATAAACATGCCTATATTAATGTTCCAAAGTTACCAAACTTTTAATCTTATTTCTTTTATTTCTTTATTTCTTTCTTTATTTTTGTTGATGTAATTTTTTTAATCATTAAATTATAGGTATTTTTTCATACGATTAAAGCTCTTATTTTACATATTTTCAAATAATATATTTTAAATAGCAATTTTAACCAGTTTAGACAAGCATATATTTTTAATAATTAGCATAAACACATTTAAACAGGTATCACTTGAACTTTCTAAATTCTGAGAAAAAATTTCACGTCGTGATTAGAAAATGGCACCATCTAAAGTAATTTTACTTTGCCTTTGCGCAGGCGAGCCCGAATTCGTCTCAGCCGAATCTTTCCTTGTAAAACAAAGTAAAATAATAAAAAGTTTCGCGAACTACTAAGAATCTTCAATAAAACTGCTTAATACTAAAATTCCATTGTATTTTCTCGTAATTTAAGATAACGAGGAATCCAACTGCTCAGACTTTCTCGACTTACTGCAAAAAATAGCAGAAAAATGCTCGAATTAGACAAAACGACCATGTAAGAGTATTTGCGGTGTCACGTGAAGCTGGTCGTGTGCCGTAGGTTGCCCATTTTGGTCGCGAAGCGGCCAGTTGGAGGACCAGCTGGTCTCGAACGCGGATAGTATATAAATGTAAAGAATGGGCCTTACGCCATTCCTTGTTGGAATGATTGACACGATTCCATTGGGGTTCTAGGTTAAATAGTTTATTTCAATGTTCGGGCAGAGGGCAGGAGTCAGGCCGGCGACCTTTTAGCTCCGGGGCTATCTTCGTACATCGCAGTCTAACAGCTAAAGCTGGAAGCTCCTGCAAAAGCTTCACGTTCCAAAATCCTAAAAGCTAAGCTAAAACTCTAAAGCTCCCAAAATTTCCGCGCTCTTGCTTAAATACTCCTTAGTTACTACACCTGCTGGCAGGGTGCAGCACGATCAAGAAGGCGTTACTCTCAAACGTAATTAGTTAACTAGATTGTCAATCAAGACATGAGAAACACCTGCTTACCCAGGAGTTCTAAAAGCACGTAGTAACCACAAGAACGAGATGGGATATTTTAATTACCACAAGAAACTGAAACCACAAGAAACTGAAGATAATGCTGAATCAACAATTTTCTACTTATGGAACTTCAAAAAACGTCTCTGACCGTAATATTTGTGTGGCCGAGAAACAAACTTTACAGTAAGAGTAAAAGATTAAAGAAGGATTTTTCAAATAACATTAAATTAAATTAGCTAAGTTTATTTTATTATTACATATATATATATATAATATAAAATCCCACATTTCTAGAACTACGCAGTTTTAATTCAGTTGGAACAAAGGAATATGCTTTCAAAAACTGCAATTACTACACGGTCCCTTGCAATTCCTTTGTAATTTTGTAGATACACCCTGCGGCCGGCATTTGCCGGCCGCAGGGTGTATCTACAAAAGCCGTTATTGCGGGATCGAAGCCGGTCTTCGCTGTCGAAGCCGGTCTAGGCTGATCGAAGCCGGTCTTCGCTGGCCGGCATTTGCCGGCCAGCGAAGACCGGCTTGGATCCCGCAATAACGGCTCGAGGCTAAAGTTCCGAGCCGCCTCGCCTAGTAGCCCACGCCGTGTATGTGTCTCAAACAGCCTCGCCTCCCCGGCCCACGACTACAAACCTCCCGTAGCAGTTTGCCCGTAGTTTTCGTATTGTTCGTAGTTTTCGTATCGTTTTGCCCGTATATATATATATATATATATATATATATTTCAAAATTTCGATTAGCATCCTTCAAAATTAAATAGGGGCGTAACAACTTTAGTTTTCAAATAAAGGTTCTATATCGGGATCTAAATTTATTATAAACGCTATTATATATATCTCCCCTCTTTTACACTGATTTAGAGTGGCCGGTAGCAAACCTGGATCTCTGTCTTATATAGAATATTTGAAGGTCTAAGAGGGTCCAACGTCATCCTTACAATCTACACAACTGTTAAAAAATTATCTACAGTTCAAATTCCTGCATACACATTTAGTCGTTTCATTTCGTCTATGCCTAACGTCTTGCTATCCGCACGCAAAAGTGAAGTCACCTCTTAGTAATCGAATGGAACGAATAATTTTGAGAAATTGCAAAGAAATGTATTTGCATCATTTATTACATCTAGTATATGCCTGTTGCAAACTTATGAAAAGGCTTTTACAATCTTTAAGTGAACATTTTAAATGTTAATAAAATGTTTATTTTGCATATATGCTTCATTCTATTTCAAATTTCCGTATTTCAAAATCTTTATTATGTGAACAAAAACTACTATAACGTTTATGCATGTAAATATTGTATTCTAGTTAAAGGTTACATGTATACTTTATGTATATGTATATATATAGACAGATAGATAGATAGATAGATAGATATCGATATAGATATAGGTATGTATGTGTGTAACACATTTCAGTATTAAAATAACTTAAAAAATATTGTCTTACAAACTTTCACTTTTATTAATGCAATCAACGAGATGGGATATTTTAATTTATGAATTATAATGATAATCATAACTCTTACTGCTCCTTTACTTCGGCTAAATGTGATAAGCAAGTGCTTGTCATGGCATCTACTCACTTATTGTAATTAAGTTCGCTCGGAAAGCTTTAGCAGTTGAAAATTCGCGAGTAACTTTTTTTTAATATTTCCGGTTGTCAAAATATTTGACGCAATTTTCATTTTTTTGAAAGGATATAAAAATTGGATTACATATAATTTAAACTTCAACAGATTAAAAAAAAATCCATTTTCAAAAGTTGCTACTCTCTCTCTCTCTCTCTTTTTTTTTTAACCATATAATACCCTTATACGAAATGAGATTTCATAGGGTATCTTTGATTGTATTGATGTACATAGGGGTAGAATTCTTCACAAATCGCGGAAGTCGTTTGAGGTGGAATCTTAAAGAGGAGTGTCTTAGGACTTCTTGTGACTGACGAGTAGAAAAAAAAAATGTCCAAATTAACTTCGGTTACTATCAGACATATGCTTTCACACCTATATATTTCCTGCCTTCATAGGGGGAAGTTACATCAAGATAAAGCTACCTGATATACCTATAAATAAACCGCTCTATTTTTTTTAAAAAAATGAGAAGATGAACTGAAACTGAGGCTTTATTATTTAATGCATCTGACCTAAGTCAACTGATGCTTACCAATGGATTAGTGTGCATTTGGACTTCTAAAAAATGCTCTTTATAATCGGCATCTCAAGTTCTTGGTGGACTCAACAAGATTGTGGTGAAGTTCTGGATTAAAATCAAACTTGATATATTAGGAAAAGCACTTTTATATTGGAAATCAAGATTTAATATGATAGGTAAAAATAAAGGTCATCAGATCAAGGAAATAAAATTCTTCTCTTTACTTGATGCATTTTCTTTCTCAATCTTTGCAAAAATGTCTGAACATCCTCTGTAGTATAATATACTGAAAAAAAACTAAGCGTAGCAGTTTACAAAGCTTCTAATATTTTAAATCACATTAGTTTTTTAAAACGGAGAGGGTAAATTCTTTTTAGTTACACACTGTTCATATCCACATCTTCATTGAAAACTAAGCATATTTAGAGAGGAAATTTTGAAACATATACTGTAGATTCTTGTCACATGTCTCAGAAAATAAAATACAAAAAGCAATGCCATTGAAAAATTCGTTGCAGGAGGAGCTCTAATTTAAAGCTATTTATAAAGTGATGGTAAGAGAAATATCCAGAAAAGCCAAAATTACTTATATAAAAAAAATTGTTACAGCATCTGACCTCACAATTTGTTACGTGGGTGATTTCGTAAAAATAAATTTCTTTAAATAACCGCAGTTAAAAATAATTTATTCGGATGAACTTTTTTTTTCAAAATTTTTACAAACTGTTGCTTGATAAAAAATTAGAATGTCAAAATGCATTTAAATGAAACAAAATTCAACTTTGTTTTGTAAACAAAGTCGAGACTGTACAGGTGGAATTAGATCTGATTGGTCGAAAACTAAACCCCGCACTTGGAAAATAACAAGACAATATTCCCATAGTCCAAAATGAACAAGACAGTATTCCCATAGTCCAAAAAATTAAGGGAGTCCCTTAATGTAACTGTTAGTGGAGGTAAAAAGTGAGTAGCATGAAAAGTTTTGGCATTTAGAAGGAAATGTCGAGCAGGCTTGAAAATTTACAAACTTTTGACGCAATCGAAAACATTAAAAAATCAAACATTTTTGGCATAAAAATCAATTTCTTAAAAACAGCCTGCTAGAAATTTACCAGAGAAACTTTTATAAAATTGAATTAAAATTATCGAACGTGTCAGATAACGGAAATTATGTGACAAAAATATATATGATTAAAAGTTTAGCAAAATATTATACAAAAACGGTACTCTCAAAAGATCAATGCGAAATATAATCCATCATGATATGCGATGCATTATACATATTTATAAGAAAAATGAATGCATTAATATTTACGTGCCGAAGTTTTACTTTTAGTCATATGAGAAATTTCTTTCGGGGTAGTCATTTTGGATCTAGATTTTTTTGTAAGTAGCTTTTCATTTCATATTCCTTAAGCACGCTTTTCGTGAATCCATTTCATTATAATTTAGTCAAAGTAGGATAATGGCTTGCATATTCATATTGACTAAATGTCAACAGAAAAAGTATTTTTATCAGAATAAGCACATGCATACTATCTGTATATGATTACTAAAAAAAAAAAAAACCTTCATGATCAAAAACGTATATTTTCCTCCAAATGAATTATTACAAATTCCGATTACATTTCAAAAATATTTATTGAATTATATATATATATATATATATATATATATTTGTCTAAGTTATACATTGTAACAGAGCAGGTAGTATACTACATAGCAGTTTACAGAGCAGTTATACACTGCTCTGTAAAAAATAAGTTTATGGCTATTCCGGCTGATTCTTATGTAAAATGGCCTCCTGGATCCGAATATGACCCCTATTTGCTCCATCCTCCATCGTTTTCTAAGGGCTTCCACTTATAATATTGATTTTCTTTGTGCTATTTTAAAGTCTCAAATTGCTTAGCCTTAAGGGGGCAAAACTACAGAACCATTAAATTAAACACTTCAGTTGTAAGAAATTATGAAGAGACGTAAGAACTTGAAAAAGCTCTTTATACAAAACATAATAAAAGAAACGATTGGTGATGGCACAGCAAACTATAAGTGGTTTTTAGAACAGTTGAATAAAGATGAATCGAAAAAAAAAATGCCATCGCAGAGCTTGGTATTTAGCGAGAACATAAAGTTGGCTACGATAACCAATGCTGAATACAGAGATGCATTAAATTTGGACCAATAAAATTAAAGTAGGGTGGTAGATGCAATCTTAATACATAAAGGTGACATTTTATGTTAAAAATTATAAATGTATGGATTTTATGCAGAAAACAAAATCGACAAGTGGGACTGCAACACCCTAGACACCCGCCCTCACGTGTGCAACGGGCAACAGGAAGAGCTGCAAGCCAAAACGATCGACGATCATTATTTATAAGTATAATCATTCTTTTGGATGGTTAAGGTAGACATAGTCCTTAACGGTGTTATTCGAAAAAATCATGTGATTTTGGTACATAATTGCAAATACATTAATTATGCCAGGCACTTCAAAATTTTGAAACTGTCTCTTTACAAGCTGTATTACATACTGCGAAGACAGGCCAATCTGTATCAGTTTCAATACTTTTAGAATAAATTCTTAAAAATCGGAAATTTTCGCAAAGCGTGTCACTCTTCGAAAAATCTTGCAGCTCAAATCCATGTTTAAGAATTTTTTCTGAAAATTTCACAAAAATCACAGCGTTTTCGCTTATCGTAGTGTGTAAAACAGCTTATGAAGAACCATCTGGAATTTTTTGGAGACCATGGTGCTATTAGTTTATTTCAATTTGTGTACCAAGACTAAAAAGAGAGTCACAGGGAGTCAACGGCAGAATACGGAGGCTTGCGATTATAGCGGCATTTATTTACGGCTCTATTGAAAACACATTCCTTGTGTCATTTACGTTATTGAGATTTGATGCACACACAGAATATTAATACTAAAGGAATGAAATGTCTCTATGGAGTGTGTGAGAAATTAACTTTTTTTGGCTTTTTCTCCAAACTTTAGAGATTTATATGTTCATTGCGGCAACTGCACATATAAATCGATCTAGCTGAAAATTTACACACTTATTATTGAGTCAATTAAGGCAAGCTTTAGTGATAGGGACAAGAAATTTTCGAATAAATCATATTTTTTGGAAGTTTTTCTAAAAGTTCCTTTTCTGTCTTTTTCTTTTCAAACTTTAAGTTCAAAGGGGCAACTGAAGACATTATCCAATCGGGTTCAAATTTGGCACACTTTTTACTGAGCCAACTAAGGTTAAGTGAATTTCGAAAAAAAAGGTTTTTTCGATGCACTCTACCGTACAACATTGCCGTTTGGAATAACACTCAGACTTCGTGTCTTGCTAAGTAAAATATCCTGTTTTGACACATTTTGAACTTAATTTTGGCGAAAGGAATATTTTAACTCTTAAGTTTGAAAATTAAAATGTAATTTAAAGTTTAAATGCGCATAAAATCAAGGAATTATTTGGACTCTTTGTCTAGACAACTTTTTATATTTAAGACATTGATGAAACACCTGAATCACATTTCTAAGTTTAAGATTTAGAATAATCTTGTCGTGCAAATGAACTTTAAAATGCGTCAAAACAGGGGATTTACTATGTAAATCACGATTCGTGGGAGTTAATCTACGAGATAATTAAATTCAGTGAATCTTTCTTGCTAGGGATTCGGGATCAAGTCCTTACCCGTTTTTAGGCAAAATTTTGTGTTTTTAGTATTCTGATTCGAAACAGTAGTTGCAATAGCTGTTAAAAAACAGTGGTGTATACAAAATTTTCTTTAAGAGGAGAAGGAGTTACGGCTGTTGACGTAATCTTAATGTGAAAAGCCATAACTTTTATGTTGGAAATAAAGAATTTCTGGATTTAATTTTAAGATATCTTCGTTCAAGGTTGTTAGGACTTCCAAACACCCCCTTGCATATGCCATTTCTAACAGATGGTGGTGCACGTCAAAATAGATCGACAGTCATCATCTATGAGTATAAACTCTATTCTCAACAATCATGCGACAATCAACGATAATGAAGTTTGTCATCACAGCTCGTGATGTGTCAGCGAAAATGGATCCACATACCACACAAATCAGCGATTCAATCTCGCCCAGCGTGTGGGGATGGTTTTGGTAGGCAGTATAGTCCAATGTGCCCTACAAAAAGTAGTCAGAAGGAGACAGATCGGGAGAATATGGAGAGCTACTAATTCAACGATATCTGCTGGCGCTTTTTGTAATTACTACTCCTCAATCTCCATATTTTTGTACAGCTTATATAAGAAACATACTGTTTGCAGACCCTTCTATTAATCTTCATTTTTGAGTTTTTAACTTTGAAATCGGTATGTAATTTCTTGGACACCCTGTATTATTTTTCAGTCTTTTAATGATAAATTTGAAATCAGAGTGCAATTTTATTTTATTTAGAAATATTATATTGAGCATCAAATTAACCAATTGCTACATCATTGATTTTTACGGACAACTCTCATTTTAGGTATGTGTGCCTTAAATCAATTAAAATGTTCATTACTTATATTTTTAAGGCAATAATTATTGTATATGAATGAGACTATGTTTTAAGGAATACTTTTTTCATTCAAATTTCTGGATCTGCTCTTTATTTGGCAGTTATAAAACAACATACATTATATTAAGTAATATTTTCAATAGAACGCAATTGGCAACTCATTATTCACAGAAAGGTACTTGAAGTTATAAAACTCTTTTAAGTAAAATAAATGACTATTTTAATATGATTTGACTTGTGTGTTAAAAAAAAAATGAAGGATTTTTATAGATTCAGTTTCTATTATTATAACATTGGAAAATAATTCGATACTTTGCCGAACGATTTATTTCTAATAAACTCATAAAGTAATAACGTTTTGAACACTTTAACTGGAAAATAAGTACTGTACAAAACTGTATTTCAGAGAAAGATTCTTATTTACTAATTTAAGAAATGTTAGAAAAAAAAACATAAGAGTAACTTAGTTGTTTAAATCCTGGAATTCGAACGCAAGAAATAAAACTTAGTTTAACTTCAAAACTCTTTTCATAACAAAATTTTCATTAGGCGCACTTCAAAAGAGCTCCACCGCTCACTTCCATAAAATAAATTTTTGAGTGAAATATTATTTACTAAGAGTTATTTCTATAAAAATAAATAATTTTGTATATAACACATACATAAAATGCGTGAATATGTGTTATACACAAAGTTACGTATTTTTATTTTGTTATTAAATCTAGGCTCTTTCTTCGTAAATTTAATATCAAAAGTTTTCATAATGTAGTTGAGTGTTAGCAAATAGTTAGCTGCTCCATTTTACATACTGTCTGATGAAAATATAAATAATTGAAAGTAAAATATAATACTACACATTCATATTATTTCTTTGTAAAAATTATATATGATATCTAAAAAAGCATTCGTAATGTTCGAAAAAAATTAAAGTGATTTTTTTTTTCCTTTATTAAGTATTTTACCTGAAAAGTAATTTAAGTAAAAGAAAAAAATGTTGAAAATAACATGAAATTCATACTAAGACTTATGCTTCATAAGTATTCCATAATATTACTACAGTTTACGACTAGTTTTAAATAAAGAATGACTTCTCTATTTAAAACGACTTTGAGTTTTTATACCCATCTAGTAAAACTTACATGGAACTTTTTAATGAGGTAAATTTCGGCATTACAGAATTTTTAGCTCTTTAAAGAATCCTTATCATTCAAAAGATTAAAAGTTATCCAATTTGGAAACACCTTCTGAATCTATTTTCGATTTCACTCCAGGGAAATTACTGTTATTAAACATAGATTACCCCTTTTTTAATCCTTATCACAGTCTCTCATAACATAGTCTGATGCTTGAATATTAAATATAAATTTTCTTCTGTTCAAAAAGAAAAAAAAACAGGAAAAAGAATTTAAATATTCGACGAGTACAACAATGCTGTTTACAAGAAAAAAGTTTAGCCTGTCGGCACTTTTTTTATGAATGGGATTAAACAAACTTGTATAGGTATAAAGTGGAAGAGACTCCTTAAAATTATATTAAACCGTATAATAGAGTATGTAAAAAGAATCCAGCAAATAACATCCTGATTTCAATGTTAAAAATATCAAAAGCATAGGTCAAGAGGCGAATGCAGCAAACGGTATTTTTATTGTGTAAGATGTAAAAATTTTATGCAGAAGTTCCGAACCAGTAGTTAAAAAAAACCTATGGTAGATGGCATTGTAATCGCAAGTCTCCCTGATGAGTTGGCCTCCATATTTCCAGATATAGCTCCTTGCGAGCACTTTCTGTAGAACACATTGAAAAATATTGTCTACCGGAACTATCCCAACACGCTGTAAAAGCTCAATTTGTGTAGCGTATGAATTTGTTTCCGTTGAGACATCACGAGCTGTGATGACAAATTTCTTTACTCGTTTACCAGACCTTTCTATGTGAAACTGTAGACATTTTGAGAAGATTGTGTTGTGACTGCTTGTAGAGTATGTGTTTATATTTGTACTTGATGATCGATTTTGATGCGCAGCTCCATCTGCTAGCCGGGCGTGCGCAAGGGGTATTTGGGAGTTGTAAGCTCTCTTGTTGAGGATTTTATAACATGAAGGCCATAATTTTTTAATTTTCAACTTAAAGAATATACTTTTTAACATTGAAATTACATCCATAAAGTCTTATCCCCTTAAAGGGAATTTGTGTGCACCACTGTCTATTAGCAGTTGTTGTAACTACTCTTTCGAAACCTCTGAATAAAATTTTACAGCTTATATTATAAACATACCGTTTGCTGCATTTGTCTCGTTTCCTTTGTTTTTGAGACTTTTAATTTTGAAATCAGGGTGTTATTTGCTGTACGAAGACTGTAGTGCACTTTTTCAGAGAGTTATGAAGGATCACCAGAAAATAGTAAAAATGCAGAAAGCAACAGAAGAAAGATATAAGTTTAATAGAAATTAAACAGGAAAGAACTTCGAATCAAATTTAACTTAGCGTATCGAACTCATTTTTAAAGAACATTTAATATCGATTTACCTGCCAGTGAAAACACATAACTCAGATATCGTGTTAAAGGCACCTGTACACATACCTTCTTTAACAAGATAATAAATGCTTGATGGATATTTTTTTTTAATATTAGTGCTCCACGACCTCTGACTTAAGCACTTGTCATTTCATATAGCATAAGTATAGAAGTGCAAACAAGGATATTTATTATTTTTAAACCAATAATTCAAGAGAGTGTATGAGCTCAAAAAGTATGCCGTAGTTCTTATTTAGTCTAGATATTAATATGCTCTTACATTCAAGCTCATTGATTTGAAATTTAAACAAAAGTCACACATCCTTTTAACATATTAGTAATGCAGTACGAAGATTCATTTTTCCTATTATAATATAATTACAATATGGCCTGTAGAAAATCTCCTTGCTTGTAGAATTTCTTACGAATGATGGATATAGATGAAGTCATCATGCAAACAAGTTATGCAATTATATAGAAAAGTACCACGTATAATTAGTGAATGCATTCTCTTTTATTGAATCGTCTAACATTCTTGAAACTATTTCCCCCCCCCCCCAAACCATGTCATTTGGTGATAGTAAGGGCAAACTATTACGCATTTCAATTTTCCTAGTTTTGCTAAATCTATCTATACTGCCTCTGCCAACAGCAATATTGAAGTAAGTCGTCTGCGGTAATCTCAGTGAGCTTTATATATACAACGGGCATTCCATAAAAACTGAGAGTTATTTTTTTACGTAGTGGCAACACCGCGAAACTAAAAAATAGAAGTGCGGTTTTTTCAAACTGTTAACTGTATGTTTATACAAAATTCTGAACGAAGTAGACGATTTTATTTTCCAAGTTCCGTGCTTGTTTAAAGAACTGTTTTATTTGCCCTATAGAAATGGAGATGAGTGATTCAGAGTTAAAAAACGAAATGCTTTGTGCCATAAAATTTCGCTATCGTTTGGGAAAAATAGCTCCAGAAACAGTTAAGTTAATGAAAGAAGCATACAAAGACAAATGTTTTGGTGAGTCTACGATTTTTAGATGGCAGGGTGATTTCAAGAAAGGCCCGTAATGCTCATACCGATAATCACGATAATGCTCGCCCCCATGTCGCTACTTCTGTTCAGCAATATCTTAGTAACTGCAATATTAAAATCATGCTTCATCCCCCTTACAGTCCAGATCTCGCACGATGCGGTTTCTGGCTGTTTCCTACGTTGAAGGAGAAGCTCCGAGGCAGAAAATTTAGCACAGATTTTGAAGTTATTTCAGCAGTGGAGGGTTCTTTGACGCAGCTTCCAGAAATGGGCTTCTCTACTTGTTTTGAAAAGTGGGTTGACCAATGTGACCGTTGCATATCATATACCGGAAGGTATTTTGAAAAAGAATGATGTATTTTTTGCTGTAAATATATTTCTTGATTTTTTATGATTTTACTCTCAGGTTTTATGGAATACCCTTTGTATATATTTATTTTTCTTTTTTCCTAAATTTAGTATATATGGTATAATTCACATTACAATACTGTCAAATGTATGATAATATGCATTTCAGCGTAACACCTATTTTAAAGTGTCCAGGTAATATTTATATATATATATATATATATAAATTGAAAACATGGAATATCGAAAACATGGAATCGAAGTAAATCCATACCTAAAATAAATTGTAAGGAAATCAGTAATGATTCGTTTTCGAACTCAGAAGTACTTCCTGCATTAATTTTAGATTTAAAAAGACATTAAGCTATATTTTTCATAAACCTCCGGAAAGAACTCTATTCCACACTTGCTTTTATTCAAAAATGTCTAAACGTCTCCAACAGGTGTTTTAAAAGATAGATTCAGATCATTATCATAAATTTTCAGGATTTTTCATATCAGAATCACATTTACTTCCGGAATGTATGCATTTAATTTAAAAAAAATCTAATTCTAAAATTTAAGATATTCCGCAGGAAATAAATTATGTTTTGTTCTTTCATTAAAGGCATTTCTGTCATAAGCATTCTTTTCACTTAGACGTTTTCCGTTTACAAAACTTTCTTTCGTATGCGGAAATGCTTCAGATTAAATTCGATGCTCTGTGATATTAAGGGGGTGAAGCATTTCCTATTTTGGATAATTATATTTAAGGAGAATGTATTTTCGGAAAAGTGATAATCTTTGTCAAAACGCATTTTTCGTAAAGCCATTAAGGAAATGGATTTAGGTATAGCGGTAAATTAT
Organism: Cheiracanthium punctorium; assembly: GCA_038373885.1. Classification (NCBI taxonomy): domain Eukaryota; kingdom Metazoa; phylum Arthropoda; class Arachnida; order Araneae; family Cheiracanthiidae; genus Cheiracanthium; species Cheiracanthium punctorium. The sequence continues at coordinate 1,574,719 of JAWZYV010014928.1, read as the reverse complement.
TTGAGAAGTAAAAATCTGAATTTATCATTCTGAATATGAATTTTCGCTTGAGTTTTCACAGTACAGAAGGGAGTGGTCCCGTACGTTGTGAGAATCATACTGTTTAAATCATAAGTAGAGGCAAAAGAACTTCTGTTTAAATAATACGTAATATGCAAATTAACTTCTCTTTACTTTGAAATGATTATTTATTTTGGCATACTTTCTTAGAAAATCCTACCGTTCAGTTTTCAAGATCTATTTCTACTTAAAATGCTACGCTGTTAATAGAAGTACTTCAATTTTTCACAATAAAATGTTGCGAAATTAGCTGCAACCTTTTTATGGAATAACTTTGCACCGTAAATTTGTTCATATACTGATCAATGAACCCAAATCATGGTGAAATCTTTCTCAATAGAAAGGTTGCAGCTCTTTTAGTACCATTTTATGGTGAAATAATGTTCTACAAAGAACAATGTTATTTTAATAAAATACTTCTTCAATACTAAATTTAGTGATTGGGCTTTTAATATTTTTCTGCGAAGGTTGTTTTTTCATTATTTTTATTAGTTTACCACAAGAATATATTTTTTTCTTCTTCCAGAGTTCAAAATATTCCTTAAAGTGTCTTGAAAATACAGCTTCAACAAAAGTATTCTTGAATATTTGAGGAATTATATATGAACACCGTGATATGATACAAGTAAAAAAAAAAGAATATTTATTAAAAATCCGCACAAAATTTTTTTAGAAACTTTTAAAATTCTGTTCCTGTAAAAATTCCTGATTAATAAAGTTCCAGTAAATTTAATTTGAATATTTTGTGCTAAGAATTTATTTGAAAATTATATAATATAATTAAAAAATAGCACTCACTCAAATTAATTCGAAATGAAAAAGGTAAAATATCTTAGTAATGCATTTCTAGTAATAATAAATCATAGCACAGTTTCAATATCTTCAGGATATATATATACATCTATACCTTTTAACAGTTTCTGTTACACTTTTCTACCATTTTTTTCTTTAAAGTGAACAAAAGGAAACAGTAGAAATAACCTATAGTAAAGAACACAAAACTTTTCTTACGTAATTTCCCGTTTCTGGAATATGTCTGTAATGGCCTTCGGGCATGTCTAACTTTCAAAGAATTTAGACAAAGTTTTAAAGTCTCGGTAATGGAGTGTGATTACTGTCAAATAATGGTACCAAGATATTGAAGACAAAGACATGTATTGTATGTATTTTCTTTGCTTTAACTGAAGTATTCTGACCACATCATTCCAAGTGAAAATTCCCTTTTTTGATAAACGTAACTGCATTGTTGATGTTTATTAAATTACCAAGGTATTCTACGTGTTTATGAAAATAAAATACAGAAAATTTATAGAAAATTTATAAATACAAGAAAAAAATAATTTACCAAATCACTCAAAATATTAATGGAAGCTTCAATATTCGGTAGGATCATGAAATGTAAAAGAAAATAAATCAAGTAAAAATTCGATGATTTGAAATATTTAGTACACTCAAAATCTCATTTTAAAATAGTAAAGTAATTTGAGGACAACACACAGTTAAAACCCAGCTCATTTCGGGGACATGCGAAATTTCTAACTTCTGCAAAACAAAATATGCAGCAACATTCAGAAAGAAGATGCACTTATGCGTTGCCTTGCATTGTTTATAAGTAAACTGATCAACAATAATGCAAAGACTTTGTTTCCAATAATGTATGCAGTTGCATTTCACTGTTATTCAACGTGTATGAGGTTGTTGTAGTAAACTTTAAATTTTTTAAACTAAAGGACAATTAATTATTAGGTTGTAACGAAAGTTTTCCACCACTCCAAGTATTGCCTGCACAAGCAGTTCGCGTTGGTGTCTTTGCCAATATTTTGTAAAACGATTTTTGTTATATGAAAGAAAAGACTTGTTTTAGAGCACTGTGTTGTGAAATCCGTAAAACAATATCGTTATGATTAAGTATAAGGTGTCTGAAATGGAACTACCACGCTACCAGATTGATCCATCATTTACTCTCAGTTCTGTCGCAAAAAGTCAGCTACAGAATGACACCGAATCATGTGTACAGCTTAAGGTACTACTGTTGTATCATATGACACTGTGAAGATTTGGTACCGAAAGTTCAAAAACGAGGACTAGGACATTTAAGAAAAAGAGCGCTCAGGCTGATGCTGATGAGGCCCGCCTACGAGAATTTGTGGAAGAAGATAAAATATTCATCCATGAGAGCCAGCTAAAAGAGTTAGACTTTAGTGCCATGCCCATTAGTCGCGCTAAGCATCGCATAAACTTGACATATAAGGTCAATAGCTGGGTACCGCGTGAGCTGACTCAAGCAAATCCGACGGAAAACTTTCGTTACAACCTGATAAAATTATGTAAGATCTCCATGGAAAGTGAAACTGAGTGTAGTAAAAACCTTGTAGTTGAGCACTGAAATTTTGTAAATGTTCCTTAAAAACGCATCCATTGAACGTTAAATTGTAAGATTAATAAGTTTCGTCGCTACTTGACGGGTGCCATATTTTCATAGCCGGAGGGAGAGACAAAGTTGGGTAAAAAGCCTGCGAAACACATGAAACCAGTTTGCAGCAACGTAAAGGCAGGAGCATACATAAATGAAAAAAAAAAAACACTGTAAAAGAAACATGCTTACGCTATAATTAGTTTGAAGTATTAATATAGGGTAATTTCAACGGTTATTGAAACTTATAAAAATGCCCCTTTATTTTTTTTAAACTTTCTAATTCATAAATGCATGCTTCAACGTTTTTCTTTATGGCAAAGTCAGCAAGACGGTTTATGCGTATTCCTTTTATCAAATTAATGTACTTTTCCGTTATCAACAATTTTTTCCCCGCATTTTTGACATGAAATAATTAGTTGTTGACATAGTTAAAAGCCAATTACTAACATGCGAGTTCAATTACTGAAAGGGACAGGGACCAAATCATTGGCACCTTAATAAAATTTAAATTTTTTTTATTTTTAACATAATGGGGAATATTACATTTGAGGTTTACAAGATAGGTAGGCATATCCATATAAATAAATACCTAAATAATTAAATAAAATCAGAGTTTTCTCTGGGCGTGACTTGCAATTCAAACATTTAGTAATTTTTACTCATTCGGGAACCCAGTACGACCTTTTAAAAGAAGTTAGTCTGTATTTCCGTCTGTCGTCGTGTCATTCTGTCTGTGACGAAGGATTTACACGAATGAAATGAAATTTAGTGACATAATAAGTGGAAACTCAAATCATACTATAACTGTCTATTTAAGAAAAAAAAAAGATTAGATTTCGAGATATTGCAAAAATTGTTCAAACAGCGCGAATTTTAGTTCACACATCGACTACAACGAAATAAATTAAGCTCCAATACATGATAATTCATCACTCATTTTAAACTAAAGGAATCGAATTTTAAAAGATTTTGATTAAATTTTGAGTTTTTATGAAAATTGAGTAAATGTTTGTTCTGTTCCTGAAAAACGGCAATGGAAAAGAATGGAGCTTCCTTTAAGAAAGTCCGGAATCTACCAATTCAAAACTTAGCCTCTTTTCTTGTAGAAAGCAAACTGATAAAGGAAATACATTTTTTGCCTATAGATTATTTTGATTTAATTTTAATTTAACTGTATTTAAACTTCTCTTCAAAATAAAATGCAGCTACACATAAAATTCATTTAAAGTGATATAACATTTTAATTCACAAGAATGCTAAATTAATAAAAACCGTGAGCTTGTTTCTTTGTAAAGGGTCGGTTCCGATTGGGGATACAAGAAGACAAAGACACCCGAAATGTGTGGCACATGTCCAGTTTATCCCGTTAGTTTGTTTTGGTTGCTGTCACTGCACAATATCCAGATAGGTTGCTAGAAATGGCAATGGAGATTATTGCCATTTCTAGCAATTTTAATTTATAATCTTGAAATGTATAATTAGTTTAAAGTAGTTGCAAGTTTTCTTCTGTTACAAACGAATAAATTAGCACAAAAATACGACGCTGTCGAAACACGAGAGAAATGCACCGCAATCAATAAAATGGAAATAATTTAAATTTCCTTGGACTGCCCGGTCCCATTTGATCCACGGACAGGGGGTTCGGGACCACTGCTATAAATCGATAAGCATTCTGAGTTTAATCAAGATTATCTATTGACGTTGCTACTTTGGAATTGGCCTATTTTGTCAATCTCAAGCGCGTAGGGTGGTTTGAGTAGGAGTGGTACTGCCAGAGCGAGATCATCCTCTACGGACTCGTGTCTGTTTTTAAGAACTTCTATCACCGACGGGAGATATCAAACTGAAGGGGGGATATCAAGGGGAGATATCAAACACCCTGAAGCAATAGACGATATCTGTGTGATATCATTTTCCATGCAGGAAGTTGCCCTCACTTGACGACCAGTAAATTACTAATCCACTCCATCCAAATGTACAACTGTAGAAGGTCTGTTGATATTTTATCCTTCGTTCGAACTGTACGGAAGGTTTACGGGAAAAAATTCTAGTTCATACAGTCGCTAAGAGAAGAATATTCGTTTGAGTCATCGCGAAGCTCTGATTTCCCTCTACCTAACCTCATCAATCTATTCCAGATGATCTTTCGTAGATAAATACAGGTCACACATTCTACATAATAACTCACATGGTGTTTCTCCGGAATCACGGTATCCCACCAACGGTTTAGGCTGCCTCGATCAGAACTTCCCTGAATGGTGTATTTGGAAAATATTTTATTTTCAGTTGTTTTCTTTCGAACAATCAGATTGTCTCAAAAAAAGTTATCGTCTGGATACATTTTGAAGGTAAACCCAAGTCAAAATTCATGCTAGTACCAACAACAAACCAGGTTAGTTATTGCTACGCCTGTTAGATTTTCACGTTATTATTTGATTTGTAATACTAGCTAGCATCATATGGTATACTCCTAGCTTATACAGCAGTAGCATGGCAAGCTGTATACAATCATCTCATGCTTATTAGCTGTACAAGCTTTTTCCAAAGCAAGGAGAGGTAGGTACATTAACAAGCTATTACATGCTTTTTTATGCCTCCCAGCTTAATATGCTGTATAGCCTAAATACTAGGTCAAGCAGAAATAGCATACAAAGTTATATACCAATAACACGTCCTAATTTATTTAAGGTATGTCTTATTATCTAAGATCATTTAAAATTCATTTAGAATAAAAGCCAAGATATTTGTACAAATGCAGTGCCAGCCAGTAACAAAAATAAATATTTTTAAAATGTTTTGTTTTGTCTCTTTTCTTCTATAGATACTAAAATAGAAAAAAATTAAAGCAACTGCAAGTTATGGAAAAGTGGATATTTTCCCTAAGTCTGGCAAGTCTTGAACAATTTACGAAGTTCTGGAAAATCATTTGCAGTTCTAGATTTTTTTAACCATTCCGAAAATGAATGAAATGGAAAACATGAGTCTATCGAATAGTCTGCTTATCTTCATTCCTTTTCTCCTGCGTAACACACACATTTTGCCTAAAATCAATAAATAAAATATCTTACTCCAATTTCTTTTTTACAGACTTTAAAAAGGAGTAGGTACTATGTTCAAAGTGTATATATATATATGTGTGTAATAAAAACGACGTTGTAATGGTTGGAGCGTTTTTCCGTAGCCGGGTCGCGGGTGGTACGATGTTGGGCAGAGAGACGGCGTAATACTGTCGTCAAGTTCAGGAGATGCAAGTCGTGCCAGGTTTCCCTGCCGAAATTCTCAGGTATCCCTGCGCATGCATCATTCACACACCTAGGCATTTTTGACGCTGGATAGAACCTAAATACTAATCTAAACCAAGCCATGTTTCTGTAAATGGTAGACTGTTTATCCAAATAAATAGCAAAGGTGGTGCTTAACTTATAAGAAATGGTTTAAAAAGCAATTTTTCGAAGAATTCTATTTAGGCACGTAATACGGTGACCACTGGAATACAGCTATTCCTTCTTCTTCCCTAAGCACATATAGCTTATACGTTAAACGGCAGATAGCTCTGCCTGCTACTAAGAAAACATGTGCGGATCCTTTTGCCCACAAGGATAATTTTGGGCCACCATCCCTTACATGGCATATTTTTAATGAAATCCACTGCGCATCCCCTCTATTTTTTTTCTATTTGATCCTAAATATTTGTGAAGTAAATATAAGCATTTTGGAAAAGATTAACCTGGACCAAAATGATGAAAAAGTAAAGAGCACACAAGTGTTAATAGGATGCTAGGGGCATGTGAAAAATTACATTGTTTCGCTTTATTAAAATATATATATATATATATTCTTCATCATGACACTTATAATAGTGAAACAGCACTCTCAAATGATTCTCAGTTGATTTCATATTAGCTTTTAAAATAAAGTTTGGACTGTTATAGATTTTATAAAAACAAATTTTAAAATATAAAATGAGTTTTATCAATATCAGATTTCCTTTCCACATTTATATCCTAGAATCTAATGCACTCGAACAAAAACTTCAAAAACGTTTTGCGGAAATTCCTAGCTCTTAATGGATCTCCTTATCAGTAAAGCCAAGTCATTGAAGCTACTTTTCCTGTTATGATCATCGGAAACTTTTCTTGCATTATTCCTCCTTTATTAATTTTTTTTCGAAACTAAGTGCAAAAGTTTTATTTCGTAAAAATTCATCATTAATGATAGTGACTAGTGGAGTTCAGTTTTAGCAATTTAAAAACTTATCAAATTGAAAATCTAAATGTATTCTGCACATATTGTGTAGATGCATGTATATGCATACATATGTACGCATACAGAGTATGGCGGGTCATGACTTATTTTACCTGTCGCGCAAAAAGAAAATAGAATGACTTCAATCAATAAAAAAATTATGCACACTGAGCACTTTATTTCTTGTGTGGACAGCGTTAACTACTTTTTACTTTTTTTTCCAAAAGGCAAGTATTATCAAAGACAAACTTCGACTGTCTTATAATTTAAAGATGTCACTCTTAGGAAGGTTGTTCTACTAATAACCGAAGATACATTTTACTTAAGATATTTTTTTAATTTTTCTTTAATTGTTTATATCCATTGCAGTTGTTCATTCATAATTTAAAACGTTCTCGTTATTTTAAAATCAGTCATACTAAAATACACTAACAAACCGAATTTCGTAATGTGGTAAATGAACTAATAAAATATATTTTCATTATACAGTAAAAATATATCTAACAAAAACATTCGAATGAAAAATAATTTCTTACTGGAGAGACAATAACTACGGCATTGGCGAAATCTGCCCTGTTCTAGAGAAAAATACCATTCTGGGCCACACATTGACGCGCCAATTGAACCGCAGTGAAGCTAAGCCTACCACGCTTCAATATAGCTTTTGTGCTAAATAGCCAAATATGCCAAATCCATCCTAAAAAACGATAACCCACGTTCCAGCGATGGGTTCTCCCTGTATTATGCATGAAAGAGTGGAGAAAACGTTTCTGAAGTTCCTTAAAAAGACTTTTTCATTTGATAATTTTCAAGCAGTGGTAAACTCGTACATTTTTTTTAATAACAGCAAAAGATTAAAATAAACATGTTTATATTACACTCTATAACAAAAAAATCGACGCACCAAGAAGGAGGTGTCCGATTGAGACGCAAATTGGTGGATAGGAAGACAATGTACAGAATAGTAAATGATTAAAATTTCAGAAAAATTGAATAATTTATTTGAGTTACAGTAACAAGTTCAATAAGGTTTTGACCCGCCGCTAGCCTGGATACAAGCTGCTACACGGCGTGGCATAGACCGATAAAGCTCCCGGATGGTCTCCTGCGGTATTTCCTGCCAAATTCGCTCCAATTGTCGAACGAGGTCATCAACAGTCCGTGCCAGATGCGATCGCCTTCCCATCGTATCCCAGACATGCTCGATGGGAGAGAGATCTGGCGATCTGGCAGGCCAAGGAAAAGTTTGACAAGCTTGCAGACAGTTCAGAGCAACACGAGCCGTATGTGGTCTGGCATTGTCCTGCTGAAAAACCAGCCCAGAGCACTGCAAAAGGAACGGCAGCAAAACAGGTCTTAAGATGTCGTCCACGTACCGCTGTGCAGTGAGTGTACCTCTAATGACGACCAAAGGGGTCCGTCTGTCAAAGGAAATGGCACCCCACACCATAATGCCTTGTTGAAGGCCGGTGTGGCATGCAATAGTGAAAGCAGGATCCCCCTCTGCCCTGTGCGTCTCCAAACACGTCTTCGATGATCGTTAGGACACAGTTGGAAGCGGGATTCGTCGCTAAAGACTATACGTCCCCAGTCGGCACTATTCCAACCTGATCGAGCCCTGCACCACTGTATTCTGGCTCGGCAGTGTGCAGGCGTGAGTGGTAGGTGGCGTAAAGGTCGGCGCGAGCGTAGATTTCGCTCTCTCAACCGTCTGTGAATGGTCATGATGGACACTGGTGTTTGGGTTGAACGTCTGATGGTTGATAGAGATGAAGAAGGCGCTGTGACAGCTGATCGGACCATCACTCTGTCCTCACGATCTGTTTTAGCCCTAGGTCGACCGCTACCATCCTGACGCTGCACACTGCCATTTTCCACCCCTCCTTGCCAGCATCTTCGAATCGTCGCATCTCTTCGACTCAAATGACGACCGATTCTCCGATTAGTCCAACCGGCCTCTTTCAATCCAATGATACGACCTCTGTCAAACTCTGACAGTTGCTCGTAATGAGCACGAATCCTGCAGCAAGGCATTTTTTAAGTTGTTGAAAGGTCATCTGAATCGTAATCAAACCGAAAGTTTTAACAACCATTGAAGAACTGCTCCTTATATACGTCTGCTGGATACGCAGTTCCGATGCGCTAGAGATCAAACTATTCATTCATTGGGCACCAAATTTGAATCATTTGCATATCTGTTTAAAACATTCATGCATACGAAGTTTCAAAGCAATCGGATGATTGTTTCTTGGTGCGTCGATTTTTTTTTGTTTTGTTATAGAGTGTATAAAACAGTTTTTCCATTACAAGGTGAGGAAGGGCCTTCTGACCCTTAATGACGAGCCGTCCCGGCACACACATGGGATGTTTTAAAGAAATTTCTGCTATGTGTAATAAATATTTATTTTTTTTCACCACAAATAGTATTCGTTTCGCGCAACTTTTCAGTTCTTTGGAAAACAGGAAGTTTCATTGGTTACTTGTGCAATTCCTAAATATGCCGTTAATGTGATACAAATTACATATTTATTATTCATTTTAATTTGTTTTTGGTTTTTTAAATTCAATCTGTTTTCAATGAAGCATTTAAACTTTTATTGCTGCTCCTTACTTCGGCTTTCAAAATTTATGTTTATTTTCCTGTATTCTGTTTTTCACTTCTTACAATAGCTTGTTACTGAGAAAGTGGTTCAGAAATAAGACGTATTGTTCACACTGGACACCGTCAAAACGTAATTCTTGATTGTTAATTTTAACTGTTTCTTCAATAATGCTCTAAAGAATCGGATATCTATGTAATTTTATGTTTAGAGTATAAGTGTCCAAACCTAAGTTTTTACAATGACAACGATAATTAATTACAAATTTAAAATAAATAATTAAATAATTTTACATTGCAGTAAATACAATAATCAATTATTTAATTTTTCATTTACTGAATCTTTAACCGAATCTTTGCAAGATTTTATGTATTCTACAGTGTACAATTTTCATTGTTTATTTTTATTTCTAATTTTGACTTTGAATGCTAACGCCGTATGATTTATACTAGCACCTATGATTACACATAACTCAGACTTCATCAAGATTAAAAAAGATGTAGTTTCCGTTACCTGTCTAATTGATTAGTTTAGACTTAACATATTTTCAGGAACCTCTCTGTTCCAAAACATTTTTTTGTTAATCTATATAAGAAACGTTTAATATATAAAAGCAGTTTTTGTTATATTTAAGAAGATCGCGTAAACCATTTTTATGCTATGCCTGGTCATGTATTTTCTTGTATCCACAGATTTGCTACCTTTTCTTACATCAATTCTTCCTGAGTGTTTTTATATTGATCATAATATAATTACCTTTTATGTGCTCATTATTTATGTGGGTGGTTATAATTACCCCTTCAAAATCATTGCCTGAGAAAAAAAAGGAAGGGGAAAACTGTGGCCATTCGTAGAGGGATGCTTATACGAGTAGATTTATTACAGAGATGTGAAAGTGATTGCCCAAGAACACGACAAGCCTCTAAAAGGATACGGCCCAAGAATCCGAAAAAAAAGAACTTTTTCAGATACATTTTGTAAACTCCGAACCACAGAGCGAATTCTGTACTTGTTGATTTTCTTAATGCTTTAAAATGTATTTTCTGGCTCTGATGACAAGCCTGGACAAGGACTTTCTGATATTTGAAGTTTACTTTTAATATCAATCATTCATTTTTTAAACTAATAATTCTTATTCTAAATTAATAATCATCCAAGAATTTCATCCTTAAAATAAATTCAAAATTAAAATATAATTGATAAATAAAATATTTTAAATTACATTGGTAACGTGTTTTTACATAATTTAAAACAATTGCATGTTTTTTTTTTTTTTTCTTGAAAATGAATCTTCAAACTATGTTTTATTTTTCCTTAATGATTTAATAACTACACCCACTTTAAAAAAATGGACTCTAAAATTCATTACAAACATATTCTTCATTATGAATTTTTTTTACCTATTGATTTTTTTCTTGGCACCAAAACTTTTTGAACACTGAACTGTTAATTACATTTTTCGAAAGCTTTACTCTGCTGTCAGTTTTACAGTTGTTACTACTTTAATATGTATACGTATGAATAATGAATAAATATATCAGGAAATATAGTAATATTTTACAAAAAGTAAGACCTTATAACTAACGATTTTAATATCCTTCCTAATTGTAAAATTATCGAGAGAAAATAATGCATTGTGAATAGTTATAATATTTTCCATTTATTAGGACTTTTTTCAATCAATCTATTCAATTATTTCAATCAATCTACCCAAGTGCCCAATAAAGGAATTTTGATTTCCATTGAATGAAACCATTTAAACACATCAATCTAACATAGTTAACGTTAAAGGTACCGCATGTCAGATTCTACCATTCTGCAAATCGTAATGTAAAACTTTCTAGTGCTGGTGGTAAATTTTTATCCAGTCCCGAATCGCTAACTAGATCAATTTTCATCGGAGATTAATGAAAAATCTGGGAAGCAACGAGGATCAAGAAATCGATAGGGGGAAAAAAGTATTGTTTGTATTGAAATTTTGCAGTTAAAGTCAGGAATATTCATGTTGATGATCAATGATTAAGTTTAAATGGAAAACTAGAAAACATTAAGCTAAAAACATTGATTTGAATTACTTTTGTATGCTTAAATAATTCAAAATTTTGGTACGTTGTTGATTTATTTGGTACTTACGTACTATTATCCTGGCGGCCATATTCCCGCCAAACTATTTTTTCGTGAAATGTGCTATTAAACTATTGCCAATCGTATTCCAAACCATCAATAATTTCTTGTGTCTGGCATTTATCTTGGCGAAAAGGAACTCGTCAAGTCGGACCGCCGAGATAATACGTAAGAGTCATTTATTTCCAGCTGTATTTGTAAAAAACACCCATTATAAATAGCATAGGGATCCTTTTCACTGCTCATTAATGAGTGCCTACACATGACAATCGCTTTGTGATTCCTTGTAAGCATTTATAGGCGTCTTGTAAGCGTTTGAAAGCTTATTGTAGCATTCCACAAATGTTTTAAATATAAAGATTGCTTTGCTTTATACCCTCAAAAACCTTTTCCCATTTAACTGAGAATTAAATTTATTCCACAACGGTCATGATTTCTTTTATCACCGTCGTTGTAAGTTTCAATATTACTCAGTTAGGAAAATTAGTGGATGAACTACACAGGTGAACTAAATGAACTGGGTTTAAAAACTGAGAATTTTTTACGGCAGTCATAAAAGTTACATCATAAAATAAAAATTGCTTGAGATCGATGAACATTGCCACTCAATTTGGTTCATATTCGCAATTTCTGGGATTCTAAATTGTTCTTTGAGTTTACACAGTTTAATATTTTCAACGATGTTAAAATAAATAGAATAATTTCTTCTAATCATGTAGGGTTTGAATATTTACTTCATTTCTTCTGGAAGAACGAAGATAGACTGTATTAGTATAGGCAGTGTTAGTAGATTTGTTTGGATATAATAAATTAAAGCACAATATATCGTGTTAATAAACTTTTTCTGCATATTAAATTAAAAGCTTTTGTTATATTTATTATTTTTGAAATGTCTCCTTACAACTAATTAAACATAGTGCATTACGTACAATGTTTAATGTACGTTACTATGTCAATGTACGTTAAGTATGTACTATTAACAAAATGCATTACGTTAATATATCACTTGTAGTTTCACCAGAAATAACTATCTGATTTTCATGTTTTTAATAAACTAACTGTATAAGCAAAGAATGGACACACAGACAGACAGGCGGCAAGCACGACTGCACTGCAACGGTTCTGTCGTATTTGACCGGACAGAAAGACAACTTGCAATGTAATGCTTTATCGGTATTTCAAGAAAATAACTAATTTGATACAAATAAATCGTATTACATAATAATTTCGAGGCTAATTAATAACGATAAAATACTTCGGCCATTCGTTGCCCAAAATAGAGGTCCTAAAGTAAATCAGAAGTTGGCAAAAACTGATACTTCAGAATGTTCAGTATGCATGTATTACCAGCTATAAAACTGGCTACTGAAGCCGGATTATTTCGTTCTAAAGTTCATTATTGATTCTTAACATTTACCACGAAACTGCTATTTAATAATTAGGAATACATTAAAAAAAGAAGAAGAATACTTCAAAATTACTTCACCACTAGCATATAAGCCTCGTTTATGGTACTCCTTTTACAACATGAGTACCATCCCACTGCACTATAATGCAAATGGCGCGTTTTGCGAATCTAATATTCCGATTGAGAAAAAGGAGTGTTTTGCAATTTCTCTACACACTTACATAATATTACCGAGTTCAAATTTGGGAACTAATTTTTGGCTCCAAAATTGACCGAAATTATAAACTGTGGCCAATTATGGAGACTTTCGACTTACCGCCGCAACAGGCTACTCTGCTTTGTTTGTGAATGTTGCTTTTTAAGGCTAGAGTTTTATGAATATCTCTCTTTATCTTCAGCAGAGTGAGAAATTTGTGAGAAAAACATTTTACCCTCCTACCCCAATAAGTTATGAAATTTTATAAAATGGACATTAATATAGGACTTACACTGAAAAAAAATCACGTCCACGCCAAATTTCCTATTATCATCAGCTTTGGCTAGATGAAGTAATGACATACGAATAAACTGCATTACTTTCCAATCCAACTAAGATATACCGGGTGATCAAAATGTCCAAAAGGTGATCAAAGTATAAACTTTAAAAATTCATTAAAAAAGAACAAATAATGACAGGAAATTGCGGTTTGAACAAATAGGTTTTAGCAGGTGATGGGATATTTCTTTATAATGGCAAGAAAGTTTGTAGTTCCAGATGTTGCCGATAAGTGGCGCTGACATGCACAATGGGAGGAAGCATCCAATAAAAAAAACTGAAATTTCTCTAATCTTATGCTTGCAAACCACAATTTTATATCGCTATTTGCTATTTTCGTTATTTGCTATAATGTATGCAAAATTTCAGTTCAATCGAACAATATTTAAAGGTTTCGTAACACAATTGAAATCTATTGAAAATTAACAAAATTGGATATATTAAGACTGGTGCATAATGTCATTACCCTAAATAATACTGCATTCAGAAGGGTATAATTTCAAATGTTGGTAGACTACAAGGTAAACAAAACAATGTCCGATCAGTAAAAGAAATAAGATTTTCCCGCTTGTCCTAGCTTCCTTTGCAACGGTGTGTGGTGAGAGCAATCTTAACTAAGGGGATTTGGCGCCAGTCAGGGCACAGATGAGAGCAAAAATTAACGTCAGCGCAAATATGCGCGTAGTTATCACACCAAAACTAGCTTGATAGGGCCAACGTAAGTGATAGAAAAACCTCTTTGATAACGGCTGTAACAGGAGACAATATGGATCAACATGCCGAAGATTTTACACTTAGTTACTCGTTCATAAGACGGAAAAGACAAACTATCCGTTTGGAACTACCCATTAACGTGCAAAAATCCTTCCAATCTATGGCTGTAGCTCCTTTGCTAGTGCACTGGGACAGAAAACTTAAAAAAAAAATTATCTGGAAAAGCAAAGGAAGATCACCTAACTGTAATGATATCGGGACCAAACATTGATGAACAGCTGTTGGGTATTTGGAAGTTACTGTCAGGAACAGGAATTGCTATATCACATGCCGTTGCAAAATTGTCTGATAAATAGCCATTTACTGAGCTTCTACTGGGTACTTGCTTTGCTACGTCCAGTAATACTGGTATTAAAATTGGGGTATATTTGACATCGGTGCAAAATCTAGGAAAAAATATTTTGTATTTTGCTGACGGTCAGCACATTCTACTAACTGTGCATTCTGCCACTTTCACGCAAAGCATGGGACCATTCACGTGCAATGGACCTACTGTATTGCTTTTTAAACGACTTCAGCAGTCATGGACAATGATAGACCACTCTAATTTTGGAGCTTGTTATAATTTTTTTTTGGAAGGAATGTCTCGCGGTTTACGCTTTCATGATGCAGTAACTATCCATCATGCCAGATGAATGTCAAAGAATCTTCATAGCTTGAAGTTGTGGATGTTTCGTAACCAGCTCAAACTTGCAGCACGATTAAGGTATTCGGGACATCTGCATCTTTATTGTAAAAGAATATCGGAGGTTGTTTTACAGCACAGAAATTATTTAAAGCTTCTTCAGCGTCTTGTAGCAAATAAAGAGGGAAACCCCGAAATATCAGCTAAGGATGATGACAAACTGTCATGATATCTTTAATATTTCACTTAGCATGTAGTAGCTGAGAACTGAGAGTTGTGAACGACAATCTTACTGTAGTGTGGCCCTTATTGAAACATTTGCTAAGACTATCACTAAGAACGTAGAGCCAGAAATAGTATCTTTTTCGAATGTTTCAGGAACATCGGAAAAGCACAGAGATTGCAAGAAAAATACCCTTAAATTCATACCTTATGAGTGCGTTATTATGCCTCTTCTGAATTTGATTTTCTTTCCATGTTTTACCTGTAATGATTTGTTTTTCATATTTTTTATAGAATATTTTCTTTTTTCATAGATTTAAAAAATATAAAATATTTTATTACTTATTACGCATCCTTGCATATTTTTTTCAATATTACGAAATTGAAAAACGGCTGCGCGACCTCTAAATATAAATAAATTTTTACACCCTAATATATATATATATATATATATATATATATATATTAGGGTGTAATGGAATGGTTAGGAATTTATATATATATATATTTATATATATATATATATATATATATATAAATTCTTATTTTTGTATGCAAGAAACTCTTCTTAGAAGAATAAGTAATACCAAAACCGAAAGTGAAAATTGTATTTTACTTCTGATGAAATCTAAAAAGATCTTTCATGTGACAGGGACGTATGAGCTTGATAAAGTATTCTATTTTTGAATTTGCATAAAGCCTTTATACTAATGGTATAAGAGGAAAATGAAAAAAGTGGAGATTTGTAGTTTTCAAGTTCAGCTTGATGTTTGGGATCTCCTATATATCAGGAATAGAGCCGCTTGAAGCTGAGTAACGGGTGAAGGAAGTTTCAAAGACATAAAAAGAAGAAGAAAATGCATTTTACTTGCTTTTATGCTATGCTTCGCATGTTATTTTTTTACAAACCTTAATACCTGTCTATATTGTTCATATATTATATACACACTTGCATATGTGTTATTTTCAACACAATTCTTTTATTTAATTGAAATCATAATATTCTCTGTTACTGGAAGAAATTTGAACATGATTAAACATATTTTAACGTTACATACACTTAATGGAATCAGTGTCTGCAGATATAGAAAATAGAAAATATGTTTGAAAGTCCAACATTTGAATTTTATATCGTTTGGTAAAGCAGAATACAACATAGAATCTAACAGTGTTTGCCCTCTCCCCCGAAAAAAAGAGAAAAAAAATGTTTAAAACATGTAATTTATATATGTTTAAAATTTTTAACATTCACTTCTAATTTTTTTTATTTAAAATTTTTTCACAATGGTATTAGACTGTTTAGCTAGTGCGTTGTTCGATGCTATTCCCAATGACAGCACAAGAAAATTTTCACTTCAAAAGACTGACCATGCCGTCCGGGTTGTGTAGTGATTAAATAAACTATACCACAGGTCCCGGCATAAACATGGGCGTTATTTTGCTCATCATTTCTTAGGTCTCCTTGAACTTTAATGAGAAAAAAGAAAACATCACTGGACTTTTTTAAAGCATATTCACGGATGTACCGTTGTGCAGTGTTATTATGTATGAATCCATTCAGTACTACTACAGTACTGATTTGTGATATAATAAAGTATAATAAAGCATGAATAGCGTCAGTCGTTAGCGTAAAGTATTTTGGGTTATGACCGTTATTTTCACTAAACAATATTTTTAGGTATTTTCTATTTTTATCTTAAAATAACTTTTTTTTCCCATTCGCACCGCCGTGTCATTTGGTAGTCTGTCTTGCTTTAATGCTTGAAGGAATCCTTTCATAAGTTAACTTGCCTAATTATGCACTTATTTCTCTACTAAAATGTAATAGATAGCGCAAAAGGTACAAGTTTGTTCAAATAAGGATTTATATTTAAGAGGCTTCTGCTTACTTTAAGCGCCTGCGATTTTAAATCTGAAGCCCTTTTATATTCAAATTATATTGGTTGGAGAAACACGTTTGCAAAACGTTAGAGGTTTTAAAAATTAGTTGGATTTTTAATTTACAACTATAAAATTATTAATGAAGCCAATGATTGATACTGTTTATGAATTAATAGTGATATCGAAAGTGGATTTTGGATATACACTTATCAATGTGCAAAAATTAAATACATTGCACTTAATGGGAGATTTTCAAATATTAGGAATATTTCACTGATTACAAGCACTATGGATTCTATATAAACCGCGAATAAAGAACATCATAATAATTGTTTAACGAAGTAAAACATCTTGACTGTATCAAGTTACTGAAATTTTGGAATTATAAGTGAAAATTAACACTTCAATTCTTATATAAAATTCGTATAATACGGTTAACACACAGGCTTTTCCTGAACCATAAAATTCATACTGGAAAAGATAAATTGATGCAGGTGGAATACTTAATTTTTTTTCTTCATCGTCTCTTTCATATTTCTTCGGCTATACAATCGAAAAATAAATGAACGAATGAAATTAATAGTGAATTTTAAAATAGAAATCGGGTGAAGTGGAAAATGGCAAACTTCGCTTTATATTTTAAAACTAAAATAATAAATTTGAATGGAAGTCGAATAGAGAAAAATAAATTCAATCAGTTTTCTATTTCACAAAAATCTTTCCCGGGATAGCATAATGGGTTTTCCATCTTTCTTCTGTTTTCCCCGAGTTTTGTGGAGAAGTCATTTATTTTAGAATTCCTTTTTATTTATTTAAAGTGGAATTAGAGTTTCGGTCATAAATTTTACTGAGAAAAATGTTGCATAATTCATTTCATGTTTTAGGGGGGAAATATTTATTTATAATTAGCACACTATAGTAATTAAATATTTTAATAGCAGAAATGCGTATTTGATTATTAGCATTTATTGTATTAATATATATATATTTAAGTTTAATGCAATGCTTCCATTTTTATTTCACCTTTTCCAGTAGTAATAGTCTGTAGAAATTTTTCAGTATGTTTGAAAGAAAAAAAATTTCTATAAAATGATTGTTGGGTGTATAATATATTTTACGTTGAGAAATAAATATTTGTAGTTACAAGACTATGATAATTCACATTTTATTACATATGAAGATCACTATGACTGTTAAATTTGCAGCAGCAATCTTTTAAGAAAGTTTTGATCATAGAAAATGAATGCAAATTTTAATAAATGTTTTCACAGATTTTAATTAATATATCAGACACATTCATGCCTTTAATATAAATTTACTATAAAAAAAAGCTAAATCAAAGACTGCTCCTTGCACCTTAGTGTTACTTTTACTATATATTTGTCGAAATTTGTTTCGAAATGTTCATAAATCTTTTTACGTGTGCATATGAGCAGTAGATTTTTAAATAAAATTTTAAGTGACAATATCTGCAAAAAATTCCTTAACTAAAGCTTTTTTTTTCTTTTTGTTTTAGAGATATAAATATGACAACTGCATTTTGTAGAAATAGGTACATAAATATGGCAGTTAAAACATGAAAGCTAGACACACAGGCAAACCGAAAATGATAAATTTTTTTCAACATTCATGAAAAGTGACAAAAGTCATCCGATGAACTTAACTTATTATTAGAAAAGAAATACTTAGATTTTACTAGAGCTTGCCTTATACATTGCGTGGCGTGTACCTTTCGGGGAGCGAATTTAGTTTTTCACTCGTGTGTTCATATGGTAATTCTTGTATCACCGCATTCGTATGTCTTTTACTCACAGAAAACATGTTTTGAAAATACATCCTTTTTCATTTCTTATTCAACGCTGTAACGAGCGACATTAAAAAAGCAGTATGGATAGTTTCTTTAAACAACCAATAAAATGAATGTTCTCTGCACAAATTATCACATATATATATTATTTTACCATAACATTCACTAACTGTCTATTTTAATATATAACCAGCTAAATAAAGAAGAAAACAGTATGAGAACAAAATGGTTCCGTACCACCCACTTGTTCTCTCCTTTCGTGATTTTACTACAAAATGTCTAAAATAGAAAGATTCACTTTAGTAATGGAACATTTTTATATTAAGGTAACGGCAAAAACAAAAACAAAAAGAAATTCGTCATTCTTTCTTTTTTTTATTTTATTTTCAATTACAAGACCGAAATTCTATTTAGGTGTGCTGCTATTCTTGTGCGCTTCAGTGAGCTTATGGACAAAAGAAGAGTCCAGGGTGACATAATGGGCGTGGTGTCTAGAAAATTAAACGATAATGAATATGGACTATTAGGATGGACAAATTTCTTTGTCTTCTTTTTGTACTCATAATTGGTTATTTATTTTGTGTGTTGCATGTTGTCACTATATTTTAAAAGCTATTTTTATATACTTTTAGAATTAAGTAACCTTATCTTGTTTGGATTATCTTTTTTAATTAAATGTGTTTGAAAGCTGCAGAGAATTTTATCATCATTATATTATCTTGTTTAACTATGAGCATTTTAAATTCCACCTATACTTTTTTCAAGCTGGAAGTTATGAAATATTAATCATTTGTAATATTTTTATAAATAACTTTGAAATTATTCACACAATCAACATTATATATAATTAGAAAAATAAAAACTTTAGTTTATGTAAAACTTTATTAATTTTTTTTCAAATACTTATAATTACTAACATAAACTTAAAATTCTTATGTTAGAAAGCAATTGATTAATAAAACAACTATGCATCGCCTGAAATTTTATTTACAATTTTAAAACATCAAAATTAGTGTCTGAGAAGAAAAAGAAGTATTATAAATTTACTGAAGAATTTTTAAATATTAGTTTCACAATTTTTCACAGACAAGTAACATTTTAAATAATCGATTACTGTATAAGTATCGATTACTTTTTTTTTTGAGAAATTTTCTAATAGGTTATATATATATTTGTTCTAAAAATAGTTTGCTTGTAGAAAGACTTTAATAAGAAAATTAATTTGAAAACTTTGTATATATATCGTTTGTTTTCGTAGATTTTAAAGAATTGCGTTAACAAAAATGCATTAATATAGACCGCATAGGAAATTTAAACATGCGCTGAAAAATAAATAAATAAGATCAAAGATTATTTGATTTACATAATCTCCTAGTTCATGTTTATAAAATGTAGAACTCTATTGCTCTTTATTCTGCTGAAAATAATGCATTACGATTTTTTTAATGGAAGTAAAAAATAACTGAAATTTTCAGTTGTAAAACAACATCAAACAAGCATTAGATATTGTTCAAAAATTTTTTAAATTCATTTTACCAGTATAAAAGATTATTTACATTATTTGTTTTAGCTCTTATAAAGTTTTGAAGGAAAAATCCCATAGATATCATCTACAAAGCATCGTTCCCCAAAATATAGCAGAATTAGACAGCAGAACACCAATTTCTTTGTGTATCACAGTTTAACAAACGGTGCATGAGATTATGCTTCACAGAACATGAAAATCACTGTTTAAAATTCTTTAACTTTTGTAAATAATTAGTTTGTTAATGTTTTATTCGAATTTGCTCAATTTTTCACAAAAAAAATGCGGCAACTCTTATGAGCTAATTAAAGGGTAATGCAAGCTCCTGTTGAAATGTGATCCGAAGGTCACCTGCAAAAGCCCGATTCTAGCAAAATATAAGCGATTGCTTTAATAACACAAAGTGTGACACACTTTACTACACGGTAAAAAAATTCAGAAATGTTGGATATTGCAGACATTTTCCCGAAAGTGTAATGTAAATTACCGGTACTCAATTCGGACTCTCAAATGCGGAAACATAGACCTCATTTCAAAGCTGTCAAAACTTTCACGACAGCAAGACAATCTTTATCTCGGACGTTCCGCGCATGCGCGCTTAAGTCTTTTTTACGTTACAGAAGGAGAGATTTGTTACTTCTATTTATAAAGGATTTCATTAAAATTTGAATTTGGAGGCGGAAAAGAAACATTGATTATTTTAGAAGTAAAGGGGGTTAAACTCCATCCATAGAGGGGAAACCACTAACTTTTCAAAGAATCGTTTTAGAAATACTTAAACGTTTTAGTCAACTTTGTTACGTATTTCCGTATAGTAGTTTAAGCATTCATATGAAATCCAAGCGTTTCTCGTTCGAAGATGTAGAAGTGTACATGAACTATTAATCGGGAGTATTAAAATGACAGTTCTTCAATATCCACTTTGGTGTCAATAAAAAATTAATTCTAAAAGTGTCAGAAATACGACGAAAAAATTTGACTGGCCGTAGTTTTAATTGGTAACATTTTTTACAGTAGAGGTAGGTTGCTAAATACCTTTCCCAAAATGTACAGAATTGTTTCTGAATACTTTCTTCGTCAGATGAGGAAACGCTTGTGAATCTTTTCTCGCCAGCTTTGGAATCGTTCATAGAAATTTAAAGTGGAATTACAGCCCATTATTTTAGAGTAACGGTTCAGATTTTGTATACCATGTAGAACGTAACTGATGGCCATGATATAATGATGCAAGTAGCATAAACGTTGAAACAAAAAATTGAGTGCATTTCTATTACGCTCTGTTATAGATACTTTGATTTCTAAATATACTTATACCAGACAAACGAAACCTTTTCTTAGATTATCATGAAACTCTCACTTTTTCAATGGTTTCTAAATAAGCAGCTTGATAAATAATTGTAATTAATTTAGGTATATTCGTGCATTATTCAAGAATCTTTTCTCCAAAATATTACCCTCTCAAAAATAACGCCTCTTAAAAACGAAAGTTCTTGATGCTTGATATAAACGTCTTCTTTATGTGCATTAACCATATTTTTAGTCATCTATTTCGGTAGCAATATTACTCCGTCCTTCCTTAGTATTATGGACACTTTTCATTAAAATGGTTTTTACTCAGATACTACAAAAAAAGTGATCTTCTTTATACGCTTAGAAATTCATTACATCCTCACTTTTTTCATGAAAAATTTATTATCTTCCCAAAATATTCTCTCCGCACTCTCTGTTCATGATATCTAACCATGCATACCATGCTTCAAACATCCAATGTCCAGTCATGGCAACGTGACGCGGGTAACAATGGCAACTTTCATTCATGGATCATGCTTTTTAGTATTAGTGGTCGAGCGCCTTCGTTCCATTGCTTTAAGTATTCCTTTCGTGCTTCGGTGAATCCTTGCAGATGAATATGATGTGTGATTAGAAGCAGTGGGCGTGGTGTTGGTGAATTGCAGATAAATGAACGCTTTAAATATGAATTAAGTATGATACCGGAATTTACTGGTTAGATTTATGCTGGAAAATGTTGATACGCAGCTGGATGGATCCCCGCAGTGAAAAGTTCCCCATAATAGTAATTTTTGGCAGTGCAAAATATTAAATTTTGAATGTGTGTTGCGCATAGAATACGTATTTTGTTTTAAGTCTTATAAGGTTATGAATGTTTATCCGACATTTTATACACGACGATCCACGCTTTTTTTCAAAGTTTAAGACATTATATTGATTTAAATATTCTTTTATTGTCAAAACACAATAAGGTATGTCTCTACTAGTCAAGAAAAAATGCTGCTAAATATTTAAAGCAATAATAATAAATGCTGATATTTGTTGTAAAATTTGGTGGGTGCACACACACACACACACAAAAAAAAAAAAAACCACAAAATTAGATTTTTCTGATAGTACTTTCCAGTGAAAGCCAAATGGACAGGGGATATAGAATAAAAAAATATATAAATTTTATGCCGAAAAAATAAAGAATAAATGCTCATTTATGGGCATTTTAATAGTTTAAACATTTTTTTAAGTGGGTAGTGAAATTTCATTTTGCACATGTGTCACTGGCACTCTAACTGACACTTTAATAACCTAAATTGTCAAGCTAGTAGGAGTCCACTATTAAATATCATCCATTTTAAACATTACTGACTTTTAAAGGGAATGGTGTCAATGTTATTTAACCTCCGCAATTTAAAAAGTGCACATATCTGTCTTCTGCGAGATACCTTAAATTGTAGGATTTCAACAAATTTCACGAATTCTAAATACTCACGTAAAGTATTAACGAACTACACTGCTCAAAACAATTAAAGGATATTGCGGTTTTAGGTGGATCTTGTGGATGGGAAACTTTTTAGCTGATTGATACATGGTCGACAGACGTAGTAGGTTATATGAGAATAAATTACACATGTTTGGCAGAAAAAAATGCATTTTATTGCGTATTTGTGTAGAAAAGGAAAAAACACAATTTGTGCATATGAGAAAAAAAGAATAAGAAAAGGTGTTTTCTTCAAAGGAAATCATTTTCAGTAGGGGATATGGTTTTCACGGACGGCCAGCAACGTTGAACACCTTTGAGGCATGGAGTCAATGAGGCTATTAATCACGAGTTGGGGTATTCTGTCCCACTCTTCCAGAAGAGCTCTTTCCAGTTCTTGGAGAGTTTGTGGGGGTGGTTGGCGGCCAGCAACTCGTCTTCCTAGAGCGTCCCAAACGTGCTCTATTGGATACATGTCTGAAGAACACGCTGGCCATTCCATTCGTGCGATTCCTTCCTCGAAAAAGAAATCCTCCACCAGGTTAGCACGAAGTGGCCTGCAGTTATCGTCCATTAAAATGAAGTCATCTCCGATTGCTGCAGCGTAAGGGACTACAATAGGTCTGAGGATCTCATCCCTATATCGGCGATCAGTCAGAGGTCCATTTCGAACTATGTAGAGGTCTGTGCGCCCGTCAATGGAGATGTTATTCAATGCGCCCGTCAATGGAGATGTTCCAACACTCCCCCACCGCCAAAGCTGACACTTTCGTGCACGATCGCAGGATTATTCCTATTGCCACGGTCCCTCCAGATGAAAATACGCCAATTATAAGGATGAACTGAAAAACTGGACTCGTCAGAAAAAAGAACATTGCTCCATTCATTTCTCCTGCAGTTCATATGCTCTGTTGCCCACTCCCTGCGGTTGCGACGATGCCTTGATGTTAGTCTAACACATACCATGGGTCAGCGAGCATACAGACCTACACCATGGAGCCAGTTTCGAACGGTCTGAGTTGAAACCGTGGTGCCAGTAGCCGAGCGAAGGTGTTGTTGGAGAAGAGTAGCGTTCATATTCCGGTGTCGCTGAGCCGTTAACACTAAATAACGATCTTCATTGGGCATTGTCGCCCGTCTACGACCTTGCCCTGGTCTTCGGCCTGCACTTCCAGTCGCCAAAAACCGGTTCCAGATCCTGGAAATGACACTTTGTGACACTCCAATGGCTTACGCTACTTCGGCTTGAGTTTGGCCGCCTTCTAACGTGCCTACAACTCTCCAAGCTTCTGAATCAGTTAAATGACTTCGCTGAGACATCGTAGTCATCGAAACAAAGCAGTCACTGAATGCCGATCATCCTTGTCTTCATTTTCTTTTATTCAGTTGAAAGTCCAATTTCATTCGCTGCCGCTGAAGCGACGTTTTTTGACGTCGAACTCAATATTAGCATACTCCACAGTTTGAAAATCAGAAAAATTTGCATTTGTGATTCTCTTCTTCAATTTCGGCAAAAAAAATTTCGCTTATATCTTTATATTTTATATAAAACAATATCCTTTAATTGTTTTGAGCAGTGTATATCGTTCTATCAAACGCTAATAATAAATAGTAACTCAAAAATGTGAAAAAAAAAATCTGAAGTTAAAAATAGTAATTGTTCTTACATATGAAAAAATTATTTTGTTTTTGATTACTGAACGTGCAAAAATGTTGTTGCATATTTAAACATTTCTTTTATAAGTGCAGCCTATTCCTTAATGAACCAGAAGTGATAGTACTATCATCTGTGTGGAAAAATAATAGCAATAAAATTTAGCAGCATAAATTCACTCTTTATAAGTGTACATGAAGACAATTTTAAGTGTTCATTAATGAAGAAGCAACACTCTTTTCATTAATATTACTGGTGTTTCTTAGAAACATCCTTCTCTTAACATTTCCATTTACCAAATAAATTTATCATTAAAGGTTCACAAATTTACTTAGAATCCATTGTTAAATTCAATATGCTTCAAATAATGTAGATATGAGCATGCAAACACGCATGCAGGTACGCATGCAAGAGTATTAGACATTACTTCATTGGTTCAAATTTATGATACGTACCAATTTAAATGTAAATAATTTCTTACAAAGATCTAAAAGAAACATTTCATTCTGAATGTGTTTTTAAACCTTTCTAAAGTGATGTGACACGAGAAAATTCCCATTACTTGATACAAATAACGCTAAATTATTAACTTATATTTCATTGTAAAAATAATTAAACACTATCACAAAGCACTAAAACCTTCCTTTTAAGTATTTCCAAATTGAATCTCCAAACATATGATCTCTATCTCTTTAAAAAAGTCTGAGAATTTGTGCGTTTCCATTAGTCTTGAGTCAGTATTAAAAATGCAAAATAAACCTTTAAAGTTACTTTTACGTCAAATTTTTTGAATCTATTGCACGCAATAAACGCTACCTATCTAATACTAATAGGTACCTAAAAATGACATCGCATAAATCTTATCTTCCTAACTACAGGAGGAGAAAAAGAGGAAACAGCTCCACAAAAAAGTATAGCTGCTCTGAGTTCAAAGGAAGAAAAATAAGTTTTGAAGCAACGTAAAAAGTTTAGAGAATAGTGCCGGGTATCCGGATTGATTGAAGAGATAAATTAGAAACTCATACTTTACAGCCATAAAGGGAGAATAGGGAGACTAGGGAATGGAGAATACACAGTCATATACAACCAGAATGGATCTGAATCATGGTATGGTTAGCTCTTTCCTCTGCAAAGCTAGCTGCGAAAAAAAAGTGAATTAAAGGAATTTTAGCTACGTCAGGATGCTTGCATTTTTGTAGAAATTAATGCACATTATGGTTCATTAGTAAATTACGAGTTGGAACTTTAAAAGTGACAATTAGTTATTTTCATTAACACGAAAACCATACGTGCTTCTACGTTTTACTGACCCTCACACTTTAGTCATCAGAAATGAAAAGAACCCATTGCCAGCAATGTGGACATAGGAGAATACTTTTGACCGACTGCTGTCTATATACCTCGAAGGGAGTGGTCTACAGTCTCTCTATAAAAATATCTGCAGAGGTTCTAAAACGAATGTCACGTAGTGTTCCGTCATCTTAGGAATCAAGTTTGGAGGATATCTGACTTATTTTGCAATCCTTCCTTGAGGATTTTACTGACCATAGATTAAATCGCCAGTTAACACGAGGCTCTCTTTTTGTCAGTGCGCAATGCGCTTGCTATTGGAAAAGAGACCATTTGCTTTCAGGTAAAGTCGTTTCCCATCCGGTAGTTCGCGAACCTCTGGGGGTTCACGAGGAGAAAAAGGGAGTTCGCGGGAATAATTTTGGTAATGGCGGAATTTCAAATTGCTAGGATAAAAAATTTTGAAATAATAAATTCACATGCACATATTTAGTGCAATGTTAATAATTCAAAAAGAAAAGCATTGAATGAGATGAGGTTGTTCCGTTGTATATAAATTATACTGAATTAAATGTGTTTTAGATTTATGTGTGCTTTAGCTCGCATTATTACTATATTACGGTAGCTTTGTTTATTGAAGTTCTCGTAAAAAATACTGATTATTGCACAATAAATTTATAATGGATCTATGGTTTAAAACAGGCCGTTCAGACGAGTCTGACAAAAATGCTGGATAAGGATTTATTTGTTCGTTCTTCAACTTCAACACCTGACATAAAGAGCAAAGCAAAGTGACGATGCTGAAAACTGTACCAAGCTACCATCTTACCTGAAAGCAAGCAAAGAAAAGATTGCAGATAATGGTGGAAAGATAAGGAAAATGTGAAAATATGAGATCAACTATTTACAATTGGTATTTTACTTTACAGAGGAAGAGAAGGAACCTAAACCCCTTTGTGTAATCTGCAACGAAGTTCTTGCCAACAGTAGCTAGTACTGTAAGGGGTGGTGTAAAAACTAAACTTCAAAAAATCATACAAACTGCTGTCTATTCCAAGCGCCTTGGAAGGACTCTGGAAGTCTTCAAGTTTCTTTGCCATGGATTTTAGTGGAAACGTTTTGAGGCGTGTTTGAATTGAAATCATACGTTCAAGTTGTTTTTATTGATTATCCATTTCATTTGTCCTCTCGTATATTCGATGTTCTTTTTCTGCAAAATACTGCCATCCTTAATTGACATTATTTAAAAGTTAAATGAATTATATATATCGTTACAAGGAGCAAGTGTCACTACTTTCACTGTGCAGAGTAGAATTGAAACCATTGTAAAAAGTTCAAATATTGGATCCGGTGTCAGCAGATTAATGAGTATTTTGACTTGTTCACAAGCTTTTTTTCATAGAAAATTCAATTAAACCTGATTAAAACATTAAAATGAAGATTTTTTAACATCTGAAACATCTTCAGTTCATTTACCATGAATATTTTCCTAATAGATGCAATATATTCCTATCAAACAA
The DNA here is from genome assembly GCA_038373885.1 of Cheiracanthium punctorium. NCBI lineage: Eukaryota > Metazoa > Arthropoda > Arachnida > Araneae > Cheiracanthiidae > Cheiracanthium > Cheiracanthium punctorium. The sequence continues at coordinate 1,547,269 of JAWZYV010014928.1, read as the reverse complement.
TTGGATGCGTAGCCCTTTTCAAGAAGATGCAAGTTTAGAGAGCTTTATAAGTTTAGAGGAAAGGGAAAAACTCATTGAATAATCCCTTGACAGTTCTCTGAAAGCTGGTCTTAGGATCACTCTTTAACTCAGTGTTACAGAGCATAATCCCTTGAATTCCGCGTGGTAGAGTAAGGCGTTTGCTGACCGCACAGATGTACTCAATTTCCCAGACTTCATTTGTCGAAGCGTAGCATGCACGGAGGCGGACTCATGTCGCCTCACTTCCCCAGTCAGTTGGAGGCTGATGTACGTTTTTTCAAGTGTTGTGGAGTTTGCCATACATTATGAACTTTGAGAGTTAAAGCCGTGCATCGCGGATTTTGAAAGTGCGAGAGATGAAGGTGGTCGGTGCTGACGGCATTTGAAGCCGAAGGTAAGAATGTATGTTCGTTGCCGTGATCATGAATGAAGGGTAGCGTGTGGGGAGAGCTGGTTTTGATGTCGCGATTTTCGCGTGGTAGATTAAAGCGTTATCCGTTCGCGCAAAATGTACCCACTTGTAAGTCCCTCTACTGCCAAGGTGTAGTATGTTTTTTTATAACTGTTTATATGTGTTTTTAACAAAATTCATTTAACAAGTTGATTAGATTTGTATGCAGTTTCTTGTACTTCTCATTGTAGATTTTTTTTATGTTTGTACTTAGATGTTTCGTTTCTTCTGATGAACTATTTTGTGACGAGGAAAAGGGTGTTCTACCAGATTTTATTGTTTTCTTGTTTGTTACTAAAGACTACACAAAGTGTCCGCCAATTTGTTTCGTATTTTACAGGGGGTTCGCCAGGAGAAAAAGGTTGAGAACCATTTAGGTAAAGTAGAAAAAGTTGGGGTATAATGAAACTACTATTTGTTTCCCGTTCACAAATTTTCATGTCCAAAAACAAAATTAATGTAGAGTTTTAACCTACTCCTTTCCCCATGTAAAATAATTTTTATGAGTTTGCAAATAGCTTATTCATATTTAAAAAATTACAAAAGATAAATGTCAGTCAGTGTTTCATTGTACCTCAAATACCGGGTTACAATGAAACATTTAACCCTTTTAAATGCTACACTTTGATCCAGGAATAAAAGATATAATTAATTCATAAAAAAAACATTAGAATACATCCATAATGATTATAAAAAATTGCCGAAAAAAATCTTTCACTCATTTCTTGGATATTCTATTTTTGGAACATCGGCATGTAGCGCATAATCGTTCCTCTTCTATATTTGCTTCAGGTAAACAACAAAATGCTGTATGATGAATCTAAAATTTTATTCAATAATAAAGGTTTACTTGGTAATTTGGTGTGAAGTGACTAAAATTTAAGCAAAACTTAATAAAAAAGTTTGTCATTTAAAATTGGTATAATATTTTATAAGAAATGCAATGCGAAAATACATAAAAGAACAATAAAACAATTTTATGCTTGCATACTCTTGACTAATAATAAAAATATTATGAATACAATGCGATTTTAAAAATGAAAAATACCTTCTCAAGAAAATGCTAAAAAAATTTAAAACATACTTAACACGAATTTCTTTTTATCACTTTTTAACAGTTTTTCACAGTGCCTATGGTATGTCGGGAAGTGCACGTGGAGCCTTTTCTTGCATTCAAAACACATGTTTATAGTTTATTTTTCATACTACAAAATAACCTAATCACGTAACTACGAAATATGTATCTGAATTTTTTGCAGACTTCGACTGATTTACATGGGATGCAGCTATAATATTGATTTTAGGCTTCGTCTGAAACAAATTTAAATTAATTTCTCTTCTAAAATTCTATTGCTGACAGATATCTCTAGATGTAATCAGCTCAAATCTATTTTTATTTATTTCTTCATGAGTAATGCACCAGTTTTCATCAAGGACAAATATATATGATTGACTTATTTCAACCATCCGAAAAAGAATTTTTATGAAACCAACATTGTCCATAGTTGGAAATTTTTCAGACTACACCATCAAGATTCTTGCTACATACATCTATACAAAATCTTACAGAAATGGTCTCAAAACATTGCAGAGCGTAGAAAGAAAATCCATCATGTGACTTGATGTCACTCCCTCCCACATGTTCCCTCTACTTAAAGAGGACTTTTAAAATAAATGAACAAATCTTTGTAAAGCACACACGTTCATTGCTACAGAAGAAACAAGTAGCTGTCTGAGCTCAAATCAGTGGAGGGTTGCATTAAGTACCCTCCTTCTGTTAAAGGGGTAAGAGATACGATAACTAACCCCTTACCACCACCTCCCTCCAGTCCTTCCCCCTAAATAAGTAACATATTTCTAATCCCTATGACAGACTTATGCACATTCATGGGATACTCCTGATTTCGTATATCGTTACATGCCATTGTTCCTTTATTGGAACATGTGTTTTTATGCAAGATTGAGAAAGTATTATCTTGCTATTATTTGATTTCTTTTGCTATCTCTTTGAATATACCCTTTGGGAATACAATACGAGAACTTTTGGGTAAATCTGAATTTTTGGGAATTTTATAGATTTTTTTTTCTTGTGTACTGTGGAAAGTGTAAAAGAATGTCGATTTTTAGAAATTTTTCTGGGCTGAAATTTTAACTTTTGAAAAATAAACAATGCAACAAAATATCATTCAAAATCTCCGTAATAAGTAGTCTTTTTTTTCAAACTGATAGATGTAACAGTTTATTTAAAAATATATTAAACATTATGTTCCAAAAAAGAAACATGGCATGTAAAAGGTTTAATAACACTTCACAAACACTCAAATAATATGAGTCAAAATTCTAATTTCAGCATTTATGTTTTATATACATTTATAATAAACATGAGTGAGACATAAATATAAATATAAATTTTAAAAAAATAAACTGCTATATCTTGAGATGGAAACATACTTTTATTAGTGGTTAGCCTATAGTTCATTGTTTTATATTAAATTTACTTAAATAAAATTCAAAAATTAGCACTTAAGCTTTCCTTTCTGTACTACCCGAAGAAACAGGAGGTGGTAGTTTTGATACAATTCGAATTTTTTTCAAAAATGTATGTTTCCGAAGAACGCGCACATTTGAAACTTGGACTCTTAAGTTTATTATATTCCCAACGGAGTACATTTCTTTACATTTAAATTCACCTTTTTGATTAAAACATAAACATTTAGAGCGATACTGCTTGCGTCATACATTTTATGTGAGAATAGCTCATAATCTGTACTGTTTGGATTGTTAGTTGGAAGACAATGCAGATTGTCACCATCTTCAGGGTCTGAAGAAGATAGAGTACGATTTAAAAACAATTTTTTGTTGATTTTATATGTCCTATAGAGATCTCGGTTTATCTACAATTGTATCCCGAATTGGCCAGAGACTAAATGAATTTTTAGTAGTATCTAATATTTATTTTTTTAATTATGTAGTTTAAAGTATGAAGACCACACCATAGTGATCAGAATATTTGGGAAATAAGTAATTATGCATATGAAAACAGGAGGTAAAACAAAATTATTTTCAATAACGAAATATACTTTCAAAGGTGAAAATCAAGTAATTTTCTGTATATCTTGTTGTAAAAATGCAATAGTCTCCAACTGAAACATATATTTGTATCATAGATGTGTGATTTTCAACTTTCTGTGACAAATCCTACTGATTTTAGATAGCATGTTTCATGACATTCCGTGTTTCATTGTACCCCAACTCCCCCTATATACCTAAGCGACAAATTATTTGGTTACGTTGAATGGCGTCTCAGTGCCGCTATTGAAGTTCCAACTCATATCAATTTATCGTATTTGTTTACTATAATTATGTGTGCTCTAGAAATAATTTCAGTGTAAAATGAATTTTGGAAAAATATTTTCTCTATATTTTATGCAATTTGAAAATATTGATCGAAAATGAGTTTTAAATGGGTTTGCATGAAATGTTTGCGTAAAAGTGAGCATCTTAAAAAATTTAGGAAGAATTGGTGCATCAGATTTGATCCAGAATATTGATAGAAAAATTCTTAGAACTAACAGTTAAAAACAACGTGTGGGGATATTTGACATTGAAAACGAAGGTTTCAAAATTTGTACATACACGCCTTTCAATATTTACGCAGCACTTATTTCATTTCAAGCTCAATAATGCCTTTCCTTATTTGATAACTGATAAAAAGCATTTTATTTTTTTAAATCTTTCATGTTGATTTTAATACCTTCAAATTTATAATTATTATTTGATTGTAAAAACTTTTTATTTCATGTTCTTTACATAAATTCTGCAAAATTTACATTGCACTTAAACTAGTCAGAAAAACTTAAATGAAAATCCTTAGTTTATAAATTAAAATGTTTTGTTATTAGAAATAAAAATTTTATTTTTCTTAAGGCAATCAACATTATAAATGAAGATGCTCGTTATCAAATTAAACGCAAGGTTTTTATTTCTTTTCCGAGTAAAGTTTTCTTTTCAATCCTATGAATGCTCTAAACGGGAAAAAGAACTTTTAAGCAATCTTGCTGGGGCATCTATATCAAGAAATTGATCAATAGTACATTAATAATTCGCAAATATAAGAATTGCGATTTTATATTTAAATAAAGCTAAAGACAATCTATGTGTTATTTTAAATCCATTATCAATATATTTATATTAAATGTATGCACAAAACTACCGAGTATTCAGTTGGGGTAAATCTGAACCTTCTGAACCTTCTCCCTTCTCTAGATATTCATGTGTTTAAAAATATAGTTTGTAAGTCTTTAATACGAAGTTAAAAAACTTAAATAACTATTTTTCTCTTCGGGAAATAAGTAAAAATGTCAAAATAAAAGAAATCACACTTCTTGTTGAAACATTATTTCTACATTTTTAACGGTAGAAATATTAAAACCTTCTGTTCAACTATTTTATTATCTCTCCTTTTATACCACTGGATTCATTGCTTCCAATATAAAATCTCAAATGTTTGGTTACGCGAATTATGCTTCTACTTTTCATGTTATACTTTTTCATTTATCTTACAGTGTAATATATCGCTTGATCAGGAACATATGAGTATCAACGAAATTCTTTCATTTCGCAATATGCAAAGTTAGTGTAGGTTATATAACGTTCGGAAGGCATGCTTGTGTGTGTTTCAACGTGCCTATTGTATTATACTACAATTAAATTATTTTTTTAAATATTTGTAAAGTCTAATGATATTTTTTGTTCCAGAAAAAACGTTAGTCTTTAGTAATATTTTTGTAATATCTATTTTCATAACAGTTATATCTTGAGAAATTTCAAAGTATTTCACTTGCGTATTATCCAGCCTTGGTGCCAATACCTTGGTGCTAAAAATTTAAAAATAGTTATCACTCCAAGGTCGATAATTTTTGTGACAATATGTCAGTCGAACTAGTTGATATAGACGACAAGTTGCTTGTTTTACCTCTAATTATGGTCTCGAATTGAAATCGAACACGATATGTTCATAACGCATTAAATTCTCTATGTCGCACATTGTGTCTGTTTAGCTCTACTCGAATGTTAATGCTATAATTATAAAGTAATTTTCTCAATTCCGTGAATAATTCCGCTCATGGTTGAATTTCAGATTCTGTAGAGAGTCAGGTAGATTGTTGGGTAATAGAGCAAAATAGAAACAGTTTTAAAATTAGATCAGTAATGCTCGAAAACCCTGCTAATGATCATTTCGAAAATCACAGTAATCAGAACAAAGGATAATATCTTCGCTACGTGAAGTGTTATTATTAGTAACATTTTACTCAAGATGACTATACTTAATACGCTTAACACAAGCTTTATGCATCTTCTTTATCCCTAAATATAAATTGAGCAGTAAAAAAGATCATTCGTTTTGAAAGGTGTCAGTGACCGAATTTCTATATTTATTCAAATTTTATAGCCATAATGAGTGTGTTTTTGCATTGATAGTACACACTGAAAATCATTTATTATCAAAAATGGACTCATCTATACTTACATCATTTTGACCGCTCTCCGTAAGTGAAGGTCTAAAGAAAACGCGGTGTGTTACATAACCTTCAATAAAGTACATAATGCTCAATAAAGTTATTTTATACATTTCTACATATTATTTTCATCAGAAATTAGCATTATCTCTTTTAAATAACAATAACCAACAGAGTTATTTCGTTGAGATGGCCATAGTATTTTTACAGTGAAACTAAATAAAGAAATACTTATTATATATAATTGAACCTTTACTATAATTATAATTATCCACAATTAGTTTTCTAAAGACCAGTATGAGATAAAGTACGTTATATGTAAAAGAAACTGTCAAATGCATTAAGGAAGAAAAAATAAATGATTATATTATCCTCACATCAGGGTTTGTAATAGTAGTACGGGACAAATGACCAGCGATTATTTGCCTTTCCCCTTCACTATCATTAGTAAATGCCTTAAGTTATTTTTCAATACATCATAATAATCCCATTAATGCACAGTAAAGTTTAGATGTTAAATCAATTTTAATTACTAAGTTTTTCCAAAGTAAGTTTTTGAAAGAATATCGAGGTTTGTTTGAAAAAATAAATATAACTAATCATAACCTGCTTTTTTTTTCGTTTAATTAAATTTGTGTTTTATTTCTATAACTCGTTAGCAAATAAAAAAATCATTCTCATATATTTTTATTGCATAGTTTAAAACTACTGGGATGTTTCGTTTTACATTTGCATAAATAGATACAAGGAGATGGCATTAGCTGTCTTGAGCATTGGGAGTAATATTTAGTTAGTTTAAATAACAGTGAAAGATGCTCAATTTTACGGTTCAGATTAAAGTTCAGATGCACGGTTATATGTTACAATAGTTCTAAATAAAAAATCTCAGAATTACGCAGTTAAAAGTTTTTCAGTTATGTCAAATGCGTAATTATTCTTAAGGCGAACTTTGGCGATATAACTTCTTTAAAATTGTATTTGTCACCATAGAATAAAACAGTCATATTGCAACGTTGTCTAAGCAATATGGTGGATCGGTTACAGTTACGGCTTCACTATCAGACAGCTAATCTCCTTGTATTCATATCTCATTCTATTTGCATCCTCAAGCCTGTTGTTAGAGTCAGTAAGCCTTTCTAATCATTTCCAATATTGTACCTTCTCTGAAGCGTTTCTGGAGGTATTCGCCAAATAACTAATGCTTTGCACACAGAGAATTCCCGAATTTTTATTCAACGAATAGAAATTTTAAACAATCTTCTAATTGTCACACATAGTAACACCTTTTCTATAGTATCTGTTTGGTACATGTAACTATGATAATCAGGCACTATTTAACACAAAGAAACGCATAAACTAATAAAGCTATCTTATCCTGACTTTATCTGGTCATCTCCCTTTTTAGAAAGGTTAGCAAAGGCATATTTGAAGTTAAAGTAATAAAAATTAAATCGTCCGTTTTTTGAGGATAAAATAAACAAAGAAATTTGAATTATTCAATCAAATTACGATAACACAAGTAATAATCATTGTTTTCGAATGATATATGAGCTCATAACAGTATTTTAGCGGAACCGTGCAAAATCAAAGTTTATTTAATTACTTTATTAAATTTGCATTCAGATATTTCTACAGATGTAGACACTGAATATCATTCAAAGTGAACTAAACCGTAACACCGCTGCTACAAATGAATGTACAAAAAATTATTTCGACTGGCCATTTCTGACATGAGGCCATGCCTAACGGAATTACCCTGTGTATTAATTATAGTAATACACAGTTATAGTTATTTTATTACTTATAGTAATACATAGTTAAGTACAAGCATACAAATAACCCCTAATTAATTATTCTGAATACACAAAACATTATTTATGTATACTCAATGCAAAGTTAGAAGATGTCATAGAAGATAAAAGTAATTTGTGAGATAAAACATACAACTAATAGTATGTGTAAGGTACGCAGAGTCAAAAACCTGTAGTTGTGATTCCTAACTCAACATTTCCTCTTGAAATTTTTTCTACTTTGGGTATTACATGAATCAATGGTAAAATCTTTGGAAAGGGAGGGATACTTAAATTAGCAAATGCAGGTGCGTACAATAATTTATGCACAAACCGCGATATTAAATTTAAGCATTAAAAACTGTTTCTGAATAAAAAGTAAATATATATTTTAAAAGAAAAAATAAATAAATTTCATTGAATAAGTAAACGCGGGTGAACTGTTCGATTTTTGCATTTCCTGTATTAATGTGATTTATTAGTTAGTGTTTCTAAATCATTTTTTAAAATGAATGTATCTTCCGGACCTTTTAAAACGGGGTCGCTGACTGTGTGTAGCAACTATTCTTGAATATGGGTAAAATATAAAATATGTTTAAAATTTCGCATGCGTTTGTTTCTTGCGTAATCTTTTGGTGTCACATACGAATACAACTAACCAAACTCCGCAAATATGTATTATTAATTTACCACTGGCCAAATACCTTTCATGATAATATTTTTTTTCCTTCATGAAAAATGCATGAATAATAAATTATATATACTAAGAATATAACGATCTAAAAATATGAAGATGTATATTTTTTTATTTCTATTTACTCAGTGATTATGTTAATATGCACTTGATTTGATTTGATTTTGATGTTATGGCAAAGTTACAGGAGGGTTATCTACCTACATGGAGAATGTCTTTTGGGGAGGAATTTTTATGTTCTTACGTGTATTCATGCTACATCTGGAGAAAACCAACCTAAACTCCAGGACGTTAGATCGACAGCCGCGCGTCACGCCAGATCCCTGGACCTTCAGACTTCGGTCGTCTACCAAGTTCAGTGTTTTATCTACTCGGACATGGCAGCCCCGTAATGTGTACTTGAAATATAGTATAGTGTATAATGTATTTAAAACATTCCTAATGTGATATATGTTTGTGATAGCAATCTTTACAACACATGTAAGGGGTGCACTTTCTTCATGTCTACAGGTTCCAACGCACGCATGAACATACAAAGAAGAATCATTTTAAGCATTCATATCATTTATTTTAAGAGCGTGTATCTGCACTTAAGGTAAAAAGCGTTATTGTCCTAGAGAAAAAAAAGAATTTAAAATTTATGACTGAGAGATTCAAATTTCCACTTAAGAATTGTGTAGAGTTTGAATAAATAGTTTTTCTTTGCCGATGAAAAAGCTTTTATTTTTGTATGAAAATGGATATTTTGAAGTAGAGTATACGGATAGACTCTTTTTCAGTTATCCTGTTTTAAATTTATTCGGATTTAGTATACGAAATTAAAAATTTTATACAGTGTTTATCTGTTGTATACAGTAAGGCTTACATACTAAGACTTGTTTCATAAATTACAAAACTGTCATACAAACATGATGGTGAAATTTCGATGAAATAACGTGTGCAATTTTTTATGTTACTTCTCCTTGCTTAAAAATATTAGGTGGGTAATGGTTATTTTTATTTATACATCAGATCTTTATGAACATACATTTAAAAAAAATAATGATATTTGATAGGTAGGTTAATTTTAATGTAATTTAAATGAAATTGACGTCTTTCACTTTTAGACATTTAAATTCAGGCTTTACAATATTTTTTTAGCTGTTCTAAACTCTTGGCTAAGATACGTGTTAGCAAAGAAAAAATCCTTTTTCTTGAATTTTTTGATAAAACGCCATTTTGAAAGTTTGTATTTTAAAATATTTATACATTAATTTAATTAAATTTCGAGACTGACATTAAAGTTCAGCATACAATAAACTACATTGGGCACTCTCAAGCTTTTCGAAAGTTTTAATGCATTTTGTTACAAATACAGTAAACTCAAATAAGACACTGAGAGAGCATTATCCCAATCTTGCTCATAGAAGTTTAGATAAAATTTGATATTCATTAAATTAGGCTTGGAACTCTTAAATAATAAAGTATATTTAAATTTTATGAAACTAACAAATTTAAAGGTCTAAAGTTTAGAAGATAATGAAATTGTTAACGAATTTATGTAAATAGTAGGAAAATTTTTCTATTTACTTATTTTCTGTAAGTACTGTGAATTAGACTAAGAAATGTACTTAAGCACAACGTTTAATTAATACATATTGTATTGAAATTAAAATAGCATTTACTATACCAACACTTCAATGCTTTTATAGAGATTCATGTTGCTCATCTAGGTACCCATAGGTCTTCTGAAGCATTAACTTAAAGATTTTATCATGCGAAATTCTTAACAAAGTATGACGCGACTCTGGATTTCACACTATCCCGACATACCATTAATACCTATTAAATTTGCACTTCAAATGGCTTTGGCTGAATTGTTGAATTGCTAATAGGGCTTTAGGAATTCAGCAGAAATTAGGGATGTATAAGGTAATGGTATATTAAATAAGAAAATTTACTATTGTTTTAATAAAATTATACATAATAAAGTATTTGAAAACAATGAAATATTGAATTAACATCACACACTCACGTTAAATCAGAAATTAACTAAAATGTTTGCAAAAATAATGCATGTTAAATATACTACAAATAAACATACTGAGACATAATTATTATAGTTTTCTTCTTTTAAACCGTTTGATTTAGCATATTCTTTCTATGCTAAACAAATCCAAGCATCCCAACAGTGTCGGGACGGAAAGGGATTGGAAGGCTCAGCACCACACGATATTTCATGGTTTTAATGCTACAACGCTGACTACATCTTTTAAAAACGTATTTTGTTAAAACTCTTTACACTTCATTTAATTTACAAGCGCATATACATGGTGACTGCTAATTCACTGTACAAACTTTGAGGGCTGGTACAGGACTTTATAACAATCACATTTCGTATAGGAATGTATGGTCAAAAGTGAAACGTCGATGCACAAAACACAGGAAAGAACAAATGCAGGAAACGGAGGAGAAACGCAGTTAGTAGTTGCTTCAGTTACCGGTAGATGACCGATTGGCGTTGATTTGTCGAAGAGGGGATATTCTCATTTCGGTTTTCGTCCGTGATGGGAGATTTTACATTTGTCGAAAAAGCAGATATGCATTACATGTACGGCCGTGCAAACGACAGAGCTGTGCTACGAATGTATAGTGAGCAGTATCCTGACATACGAATGCCCGATCACGGAATGCTTCAGAGATTAATTACATCGTCAACTTTGTGAAACAGATTCATTTCACATTTCCAGACACGACGCTAGTCCACTAACAACTATACGCACTGCAACAGTTGAAGAACGAACCTTGTGCCAGTCATGGCTGCTACAGCAGAGTTAAGTTTAAGAGCTGTTGCACAGACTGCACAATACACTGTTCGGACAGTGTTACGAGATAATCGTCTATACCCTTTCCATTATCAGCGTGTACATGCTTTGAAACCAGAAGACTATCTTCTGCGCAGGAATTTCTGTCAGTGGTTTCTGCAGCAATGTGCATTGCAGCCGAACTTTTCCGCCCATGTGTTATTTACAGATGAGGCGACATTTACACGCGATGGTGTATTTAATGTGGACAGTTGCCATGTGTGAGGAAACGAGAATCCTGCCGCAACGCGACCTCATGCCTTTCAAGAACGCTACATTGTCAATGCGTAGGCTGGTATTGTAAATGACTTGTTAATTGGCCCATACGCATAGACATAGTGTCTCAATGGCCACTGTCATCTCATTTTTGTTCCACAAGTTTGACCGGATCTGTAACAACATGTTTCAATCACCATTAGAAACCGCATGTGGTTTCAGCATGATGGGCTGTCAGCCCACTTCACCCTACATGTTCGTCAGTACTTGAATGCGACATTTGGCATGCGATGGATTGAACGTGATGGATCTATGCCTTGGCCACCCCGGTCTCCCGATTTGACGCTCCTCGATGACTTTTTATGGGGGCATTTGAAGAATGACGTTTATGCCACTCCAGTAGAATCCGATGAAGATCACGTTCCTCAACTATCCGTAGATGCTGTAACAATAGCAACACAGGGTCAAAATGTTGTTGTTGCACATCCCCATGAATAGCAAAGCTATGCCAAATTGTTCAACCTGAAGCAACCCAAATCTAATGAAACATTTTCTGTAAGATCCTCCCTTTAGAGGCCCAGAATATTAAGAATGTGTTCAGGTGAAGTCTCTTCCGTAAAACGCTTGGTATAGACTTAAATAGCTTAGAACCTTCAAAATATTTCGTAGTTCAAAAATGTCCCCTGAGAAAGCGAGTAAGAGTTGTTTGATCCTGAGTAATGCATTAAAGAGTCAGAAAGCCACCAGGACGACTACACTTAGTATTATTGATGTATTGGTGTGACAAGACAAGTGGTTTTATTTTGGCTTTTAGCTTTCGAGGAAATTTCCAAATAGGTAAGAGTTGGTCTAGGCATAGAGGCATCACTAGTTCCTAGCCAGGCTGTCCGCAATCTCATTACCCTCGATGCCAGCATGAGAGGCATCTGATGATAGATCTGATAAGACGGTTCAAAATAAATAGAATTTATTTCAAAATGAGAGGTAGGAAATAACCAAAACTGGATCCGAATGGAGAGTGCTGAGCAAAGCATAGTACAATGCTTAGTTCATACATCGTTTGTTTGTTCTGTGGATATACCATGGTCTAGTGGGAAAGATACCGAACATGGTAGATGGCCGAAATGTGAAAGTCTATGGTTTTGGCCTACTGCGCATCTGTCTTACTAAAGGTCTGGAGTTTGGTGGTTTTCTTTCCAGATGACACTTGAATAAGCGTTAGAACCCACTAAAAAGTGATCCGATCAAGGCATAATTCTTTTAGGCAGATAGCTTTTGTGTAGCTTTGCTTCAACCGCAAAATTAAATAGGTTGTTCAGAAAAAAAAAAGTTATGTGAAAGCGAGATTAATTTGCTTCCGTTCGAAACCACTTTAATTAGACTGTAGGAGAAAATAACAGTGTCTTTGTGAAAACAGCTATCTGATTTGATAAGCTTGGCTTGCATGCTAGAGGGCAAATAGCACTGATATTCTTGATTTGTAGAATTTTCTTTGCTGTCTTCATTTTTAACAGGGTATTTGCAAACACCCTGGAGCCGGGAGTGTCCAGTCTCAGTTATACCCCCTGATACTGTATACCCATTTAAGTCGCCCTTTACAACATGCATAGGCTACATTGGGACTGTACGTTCACGCCCAGTCACAACACGGGTGAACTTAATAAATTTGGTAAAAGTATTTTTTGAGCAGAGATGGTTACATATTAAAAACTGCATTTTGTCAATTTGTAAATAAATATATTATCAACAATGTGAAATTTTTGTAAAAAATAATTTTATTAAATTTAGTTTTGTTTTATTGTTGTTGTTCGATTTCGATTATGCTTATTTTACTGTTTTCATGACCATCTTAAGCCATTAGCTATAGGAAATGGTTCTATGTTTGATAACATATCTTTGTTATAAAGTGAAGATAAAAAGCATTCATTCTCAAAACAAATTGTCTTTCGAAACATTAAAAATAATTTTGCTGATTGCTAAAGCTCTTGTTTCAGTACTACGATGTGCATGTTTTACCTTTTCAAAATAAAAATATTTATGCGCGCTTTGTCTTTTATAGACGACTGAAATGGGTCACCAGTTGCCACTGAATCTTGTAGTTTCCAAAGGAAAATCCCATTTCTCTGAATAGTTTTTTTAGCGGATTGAAAATTGCATGTGCGCTCTTACCACGCTGATTCCCCAACTTCCTTCCCATTTACTGATAAAAATTGCTACGCAGTTTCACTTCTTACGTTTTTTCGGCACGTCATAGGCGAATAAATCATTCGCTGATTGGTTACATCAAAAACGAGACTATAAATATCCGACGCAGCTGTTCCGTATGATGACTCTGAAAATAGCACCACGTACAGGAACATAGCATTGTTATTTTCATGTTTGTCATAGAGGTTATACTTTTATAAATGTGTGGAAGCTATGGGTCCTAGTGACGTATTGGCTGAAATGGGTCAATGGGATACAAGTTTGTGGGTAGGACGGCTAGCTGAAAAATTCGGCTACATTCGGTATACATTCGGTTTATGGAAGCGAAGTAGTATATTTTACATTAATTCCTTTTTCTCGGGGGGGGGGGGCGTCGGTCTCTTTCTCCGCTGCCTTTAATCCGTTCTTTCCGTATGTATAAATATTGTTATGTAAAGATAAGTAATGGTATGAATAAATAAGTAAACTTACATGTGTATGCGAACTAGTAAGTTAAACATTGATTCAACCATAATCCGTGTCATAAGCTTCCATTAAAAAATAATATATATATATATATATATATATATATATATATATATAGTACATTATTGATTTGTGGGGTTTCACGAATTCATTAAGACAGACGCTTTTGACATTCAATGAATCAATTTTTTGACATTTAATGAATCTCACGTGCGACTCAGGGATCTCACGTGCGGACAAGTGAAATGGCATCCGCTATCACTGATTGGTCTGGATGCAGTCACGCCGTTTGCACCAACGAAGAGGGCTTTATTTAACTTGGAAATCAGCCTTTAACAATGCACATCTATGCATTGAGAGCTTTTCATTGTTTGGTGGTCCGTATCGTTAATAAGTGGGGGGAATATTCTTAATCGAGCTTTACCTAGCCTATCATCGGTGCCTCGGAAGGTTATCGTCTCATCATTACTGATCATGCTTAATTTTTGCAAGTTCATCCTTTCCCGATAATCGGATCCTCACGCTCACATCTGATCGGCGCGATAATATTCCTCGATGGCAAAGCTGACAAATCGGTCCATATCGGTGCTTCCCCCATGTTCTTCGAATTTTTTTATCGTTATTCGTGGACATTGGCTAAAATCACTGGCGGGAAGATTACAAGGACATTCATTCTTCTCTTTGGTTTAAAAGCTGACGGACGTACGAACTTGTGCCTTTTCGAGTGTCAAAATTCCTTTTACCGTCATTGTGGCAAGTTGTCAGCTACTTTTATGTTTTACTCTTAGATTTTAGACCGATTTGTTAGAGTTAATAATTATTCTAAAAATGGTAAATATATGAGTTTCTCACAAATATTTTTATTTTGATTATTCTCTGTCTTTTTCATAATTAGATTTTTTCATTAAGGTAAAGATTACTGAGTTTTTTAAGAATTTAACATTGACTTTAAGCATAATCTAAAAACTAACAGTAATTATAATCCTTATCAATTCTAATAATCAATTGAAAGTAGGTGCATGCTCGTCTGATATGAGTTAGTGAATGCACCCAAAAGTTCAGTTTTATTCCATTTCATCGAATAAAAGCTTTAAAATTAAGATTCCTTTACAAGTTATCATATTTAAATTTATTGTATATTTATTCATATATATATTCATATTTATTCATATATTTATATCATATTTAAATTTATTGTATATTTATTGTATATTTAAATATCACAAACATTTCTTCAAAACCAATTTCTCACCCAAATTTTGAAGGCAATGTTCATTACAATACGATAAATATCTTATATACCTCGAAAATTTTCGGTCACGCCAAACATATTATATTAAGCTTATAAAAATAAGTGCATGAATGTATGAAAATATGAATGAATTGGAACATCAAAAGAAATAAACAAACCAATTTACAATACTGCGATTTGCCTATTTTTTCATCGATTGGACGGTTATAAGAAAGGTCGTAGGTTCCACATCTTAAGTTGCTCGGCTCCATGACAATTTTCCCCCCTGTGTTGATTATCGATACTAGTGATCCCAGGCAGACATGGCTGGGAAAGACACGAGACAAGTTCCAATGATGCGATGAAGAACATTGCATGGCTTCATAAAGTGCTGCGCTTCCTCCCAAATTAATAACAGGAGCCGATGACCGTTGGCTACTAGAGATTACACGTCTCTTCTCCATGCATGTATATGAATGTGTGTGTGTTTGTAATTAAATTTGTGATGCAAAAAATTAAATGAAATTTCAATGGCAACCACGCGATCATTGTAATCTATGCTTATAATAAGTAGTTGGAAATACAGAAATGTCACCTTGCCTACAACCTGTTTGACACAATTTGAGCAATCACACTAATTGTTACTATACTTTATTTCCGATTGTGGGCCGATCTATGATGTTAGATATAATGTGAGAGCATTCTTTCTTCCAAAATTCACTGAAAATATAATTTTATATTCTAAGATATTTGTCGGAAGATAAATAAAGGAAAATTCGGGTGTAGTTAAGTGAAACTGTTTTATTTTTTTATTATTTTATTTATGCTCAAGTATGACTATTCGAGGTTATCTTCCTCCACCGAAGTCAGACTTAAATTTTGCGCTAAATGTTTACCTAATTGATATATTTCATTGGATTTTTAATTACCGGTACATTTATAAGTGTGCTCTGTTTTTCGTTCTTAAAAATCCGACGTGATCAATTTTAGATTCTCGAATTTCAAGAAAAGTTCAAAAGAGGCAGATGCATTACGACAATCAAAGTTGACAAGCGAAAAGCATTCTTCCTGAAGAGTCTAACCAAACACATAGTCCAGTTCAGACGCGCCAAACAACTGAATCCTGTTTTCACTTTCTTACATTCGCAATTGGAGTTGGAAAATATGAATACGAGTAAGCTTTAGTTTAGAGGAGGTAAAGTAGTAACGAGTAAACATGAGAATGAAATTGTTGAAGTAAGAGGATTCTAGAATTACTGTTTTGGACATTGGGTAGGGGTTCAGATATGGTTTGATTTTTGTTGATAGTGCATTTTGTTGTGAATTACACTTGTTTAGTTTGTTATGTTTCTCGGTTATGGTTCCAGTAATATGACCTAGAGTGAGGTGTCATACTGCCGGGTAAACTGATCCAGTGACGGAAGATACTCCAGTACCGGGTCCTAGTCATCATGGTAGCCCTTCAGACGTTCTGAAAATGCCAGACTCCCTACGCAGTTAGAGTACACAATATTTGATTTATTTCTCGTATTATCGTAGGTCATAATTTTACATTTGTAATTTTGAAATATTCCATTTTATTACTTGTGACACTTTTTTATTTTAAATTTTTCATAAAACAGATAATACATGCTACATTATATGATTGTAAAACTTATTTTATTTGATTATGTGTAGTGATAGTTACTGTTTTATCTTTTATTTTGCCGATAAAAAACAATTTACAATTATTTTAAAATGAAGGATCATTTTGCCCTTGGGTGAAGGTAAAATGATTCTCTGGACTGTTTTTCAAAATTTAATTTTTTTTTTCGTTACTCAGTTTGGGTTTAAAATACTAAAATATGTTTTTGATGCAAAATATAGAGTAAAAGATTGTGGCAAAGGGTTAAATTTTTATTTAACCTTTATGTTATTTTATACAAGTTTTTCCTTTAAGGGGATCATTTTGGGCCATCTTCCCCAACGTGCACCAGTAAACATGAAGCAAAAATTTCGATAAATAGATAAAACAATAAATAATGGTAAATGCCAATTAAATAAATGATAAAATGGCTCTGTAAGTATACATTGATATACTCCAATTTATTCGTATACTCATGTATATATATATCGTATACTTCTACAATTAAAAATACTGCCTGATTATTTTTCTATAAATTCATGAGATATTTTTTGTGCTTAAAATTGTATGGGCTTAAAATTCTCAAAACTAATTTTCGCTATTTAAAACGGTACTTTTCGAAATAACATATGTATATAAATAACAGTTATGAAACTATGTACTTCTTCTACCGCCATCATTTTGTAAAATCTTTGAAAATAAAAGTTCTCTATAGCGTACTACAAAAACAGTTTCTAATACATTCTGAAGAAAAAATTTCCTTGTACTTGATATTTACTAGGATTTTGAGGTGAAAACAAACATGTTACTTTTTTCCTGAAATTCTACACTATTTCTGTAGTTACAATTTACTAATCAGAAAATTTAAAAATGCTGCATCTAATAGGAAGCCTGACTCAGCGAGAACTATCTTATGAAATGAGAGAGTAGATTGAAGTTTCTTGTGCAACAAGAGATTTAAAGCAAATTTTAAAATGCTTATTATCTGCGTAATGAAGGTGTTGTTTGCAGTCGTGTTAAATAAAGAAATGGAATAGGTTTTCTGTGCCACAGCTCTGATCCCGCTGAAAAAACCGAAAAGATCTCTTTCAACGCTTTCCACTTTTTGTGGGTCATTCTTTGAAATTTGAAATGTGACAGAAAATACGCTGTATCATAAATTTGAGCCAAACTGTTTTTGTGTACTTATGATCTGTTTTTAACCATTCGTGGTTTTTATTGAGATTAAATATTTTATTTGCTGCTCTGATTGGCATCAAATAATCGAATTGAAACAGCTATTCCTAAAAAATATCACACTTCATGTGCACCATGCTCTATAATCTCATATTAAATGAAGCCGTGCTAAGTTGAATTTCGGTATTAATAATTAAAATTGTAACAATCTAAATTTAAATTTATTCCCTAAACTAAAGAATCCCTGTGTAATGAACGCAGCGTGTGCGAATGCAAACGTTTGTGGTTTATGCTGGAATAAAATACTCTATCTGTTGCCACAGCTAGCATCACAATAAAATCGAAAGAGCCACTCCTAAAATGCGTCCCGCTCCGCGTGCATCATCCTCCGAAATAAGAAGTGAGTTGAGACGTATTCCACAGGAGCAAGCCCACACATGTAAGGCCCTGCGCTAGTGTGTGACATTTCTGCCGATAGATGGCGAACTATACGCTACCAATAAATTGAGCCGCGAACACGGGAGACTGGACACTTAAATTCCGAAACCTGGATCTTACGCTCTCAAATAAAAGAACTTCGGAAAGCTGTGATTGGGGGAACTCTCTCTGGACTCAATATAAATGTATATTTCCGGACTTTAAAAGATATAAAACTGCGTCTTTCCTTTTATTTTATCTCTTGGATTTTACAGAAACTCTTCTCATATTTGAGTCTTCATTTCTGGTAGAAATGTGTCTTTTTTTTATTCTAACACGTGATAAGATGAAAGGAAAAAGTATATGTGAGGAGGAATTGGAGTGAGCGCAGAAGTTAGAAGATTGTTAAAGATTTGCAAGGTATGTTGGACAATATCTTTCTAACTTGCAAGATTATTTAAAAAATAATTAATGAATTACAGATATGTATTTTTATGTTAACTTCTTATAGTAAAATACTGGGAGAATGTTTACTTTTTTAATAAGTATTTTTCGCTTTAATTTTATCTTTTAAATAAAATATCTGTGATATTTGCCATGAGACATTTCGTAGTTATCTCTTTTTTGAAAGTAATCTCTTCAATGTGATATTAGATACATTTTGCTTTTAGATTGAATATAAAATGTTGATTATTTTATAAGTCGATCGGCGTGTAAGGAAAAAAAAACTTAAAATTAAGGATAATTTTTTTATGTTTACTCTGATATTTTTTAAGGCTGCAATTAATTCTACATTTTTAATAAATTGTATAAAGAAATAGTGTTTTACGCTGTCTCAACAGAGAGAAAAGTTTTGATTTATGCTCATGCACATGTCATAGTAAATGTAGAATTATTTGAATTTTGTAGAAAATTTATTATTAAATATATAATTGCGGGTTGCATTTATGGAAAAGGAGTGCTAAGCGTATAAATAGGTTTAAAAATCTATTTATTTCCTCTTTTACATTACTTTTAATTTTTACAATAACAAAATGTGCGTAAAGAGCTGATGTTAAAAAAGTATATATATATATATATATATATATAGTTTTATAAATAAATATTAGCAAATTTCTTAAAAAGAAATTTAATACAATATTTGCTCGTGAAATGACATTCTTGAAAGATTTGTAACTTTAACAGCCCTGTATTATGTAAGAACATAAACGATCAAAAGCGCAAATTTTAATTCAATATGTTACAAGATTCTTGAAATCGCGTCTACCCAAATACACGTAAATCTTATCAAATACTCATCATTAAAAAAGTTCAATTCAATATTGAGTGCATTTTTTGTGCACGCTCAATGTGTATTAAAATTATGCATATGTTTAAAACAAAATATCGTGTATGAAATTTACTACAGAAATTACATAACTATAATGCTATATTTTCATTATAATTTTTTTAATTAATATTTATCGTTATCTCGATGGTATTCTTAAAAATATTATTATATGGTGCTATAGTATTTAAAAAGATTTATGCATATTTTTAAAATTTAAAGACATTCATAAAATAGCATTCAGATGAAAAAAAATCAATCACAAACGATGATTTTGAGAAATTTTAACCGCATGTGAAAGTATTGAAGTGTAGTAACTTAAAGTTTTAATTTTTCTCCCGAAGAGCACGAATGCATTTATCTCAAATAAAAATTAAGTACAAAGTGAAAAAAAATACACTATATTTACATTTTCAATTGTATGTTACATTTTCAATTGTATGTTACATTTTCAATTGTATGTTGTACATTTTCAATTGTATGTTGTCAATTGTGCATTAGTGTGAGGTGAATATCCAAATGATTCCGAGCAGCTGTGACTTCGTAATTCTTTTTAGATGCATTTAATAATGTAAGTCGATGAAAGGTATGAATATACTGACACATAGACGTTCGCCGAAGGAATGTAAAGT
The DNA here is from genome assembly GCA_038373885.1 of Cheiracanthium punctorium. NCBI lineage: Eukaryota > Metazoa > Arthropoda > Arachnida > Araneae > Cheiracanthiidae > Cheiracanthium > Cheiracanthium punctorium. The sequence continues at coordinate 1,526,658 of JAWZYV010014928.1, read as the reverse complement.
GCATGTTTTTACTCTCAGAATTTCAATATTTATTTAAATTACATAAGTATAAATTAAGTCTTTTAACGAGAAAAACTGTCATTTTCCTTAATTTATTTGTATTGTGTGCATAGTTTTCTAATTATTTTTGTTAGTAAACGATTCATTTACTTATTTAAATTCTACGTGGAAATAAATACAGCAATTAACATTAATTTGATAACTGATGTACTGTTATTTGTAAATTTTTAAATATAGCATTTTTTAAAATTAATATTTATCGTTATCTCGATATTTTTTTAAATAATTGCCTTTTTCCGATTTCTTTATCGGCTGTATTTATATATATACTTATATATATTTCTGCTGAATATACGTTTTTCCCCTACGGGGTATGTTATTTTTTCAGTAATATTCTTTGTGCTTTACTTATTAATTATATTAATTATATATGCAATTATCGACATAATTTTTAACGTTATTTTCAAATGAAGTGTTAAATTCGAGCGCAGGTCAAATTGTAATAGTTTGAATAGCGAGACAAACGTGACAGCTGTGTTCATTTATTGTAGCTTAAAATGTGTTCTAGTCTTAAATTATTCTAAATTTGAACTGAACAATAGCTAGATTAAGATATCGCAAAATTTTCAACATGCACTGAATTTAAAAAGCAAATCTGGGTCCATTGCGTGATTCATTCGTATTTTAATTTTATCTAAGATATGAAAATGAAAGAAATTCTTTTAAAATACATTTGATTTGAATAAAAAAACATCTAAGCTTTTTTTGAACCAACAGCATAAAAAAGACAACCGGCAGTTCACGCATTTATTCTTCCTCATGAGAATATGTATTTTACATTCTATTATTTCAATGCCAATCTCTACCACATATTTTACTTCAAAATTATTGTAATACTGCTTATCCGTTTTACTCTAAAACGTTTCTCCATTAAAGGAGCGTTTCATTGAAGGATAAGAGGAAATCCCAATTGGAGATAATAAGTTTTGCAAGTTTATTGTTATAAAATTATGTACAGCTCATTCTAATAAAATTGTATTAGTTTTAAATAGTTTATATTTAATTTATGAAATTTACAACGAACATTAAAACTAATTGCATTATATGTTTGAAATTCATAATTTTAAATGAATTTAAATAGTTTACTATTTACAACTTAAATATCTTATTTAATTGTGCTATGCTCCAGTAATTTATTTCAAGCACAAGTAACAGTTTTATTTCCCATAGCTATTTCTGCCAAAGAACACGTTTTCAGAAATTCATTTGGCTATAGTGTGAATTTAAAATTTAATATTGTAATTTTACGTTTGGTAACTCTTGACTTATTTCAGTGAAAGAGTGGGAATAATAACAATTATTTCTTTTTCAGTTGTTATTATACCTTATATGCTCTTATATACGTTCCCTTAAAATACCTCAATTCTTAACGCACTTTTTCTCATACACAAAATATACATATGTATATAAATAAAATTGGACCACAAAAATACCATACCTGCTTTCATTTGTTTTTTATTTTTCAAAAAAGCACACTTTATAATAGAGTTTTCAAATTAGAAAAGCCTTTCTCTTCATCTTGTGGTTCTTTCCCTTCTACATTAATATTTATTGACATTAAATACTGAAATTTTCAAATTTCAAGCTTCAAATCTCTCAAAATTTTTTAAACAACATATTTTGTTCAAATTTCGTAAGTTGGGAAAAAACAGGAAAATTTTTCTCTATTGGTAAGGAATGCTGAGAGTAAATCTACTATTTTCCACCTCCAAAACAACGTTCGCTAGCAGTTATTGGAAAAACTTGCCAGTTCAGTACATAACAAGATTATCGCGTTATTCCGATAGGGGTTCCTTTCAGCATTGGATAAATTACGTAATCTAATCAAATACGAATTTTGTATTGTGAGTGTTATTTTATGATTTATATTTTTAACGTCCGCCAATGCTCAGATATGTTCCCCAAATATATAATTAAAAATAAATCGCATGTGTTGAACTGACACAGTTTAAGTAAATGTATATTCATGAAATTTTATTTTATGTTACTCATTTTTCTGTAAACTAGAAAGGGTGTTTATGCACTAGATATATATTTCAACTTTTTAATGTACAATTCACTCTTAAATCTGTTCCTCTTACTGTAAGGTACAAGCGGAATGTACCTTCTACCTTTTTAACATGAGAGGCACAAAGCTAATGTAGCTCTGAAATAGTATCTAGCATGAAATAGAATTTCAGTAAATATAATAAGTGAGTGATAAATATTCAAAATGGGCCTCTTAAATCAGAGGCGAACTTTAAAGAGTGTATATATAAATTTGTAAAACTCAAAAAAATGTATTTTAAAAATATATCGATTGTAAGTCGAAGATAATTTAGCGAATATATTTTAGTGTTTGTATGCAATGTAATATTTACTAAAAGGGGAAATTATATGATTATGATGATACGTATACTTTGATTTAAATTAAAGTATTTATTCTTACTTTCAAAAAAGAATATCTGATTTCTAAATGAGTAAAGTTCGGAAATGAGTAAAGTCATGAAAATACACATTGAGTTATAAGAACATTTTTTAAACAAAGTAAATATCGGGTTGTAAAACTTTTAAACATCAGCAATATTATCCTATAGGATCTCAGTTTAAAAATAAAATAGTCAATTATTTTTCTTTAACTTTTTTTTTAAAGTAGCCGTTTTATTGAATGTTAAAAATATAGAAGTAATCTTTCCGAATCAGAATAAACACATGACTATAAATCAGAATAAACACAAACAGCTTTTCCTAAAATAACCAAAAATCACATGAAAATTAGAATTGAACACAACCTCTATAAATCAGTAAAATAACATTTTTTAACGCATTGCATTTATTAATTAGGCAATGAAAATTTGAAATAGATTACAAAGCAGCAAAAAACGAGAACTAAAATTTACTGTACTATGCAAAAAAGGCTTAAACATGCAAGAGAAGATTTTAACAACAGACTTTTCATTTCTTTAAATAAATGTTCCTTTTCACGAATGCGTTGAATTCCGCGTTCTGAGTTAAATGATTAGTGAATTCTTGTTACTCCATCAAATTTACCTATATTGTTTCCGTTTACAGTAATCTACATTATTGCACTTAAAATAACCTGCCTTCTTTTTCAACATGATTTTTTAAAAAATCATTCATGAATAAAAATCCTCTTTCTATTGCTGCAGTACTCGAAGGAAAAGTCATCATAAGTTTCGAATTCAGCAGCGATTAGTATTATCACTGAGTTCTGGAACAATTGAAGGGAGTGAATTTCGTCGGGGAAGGTTAGAAAAATGTCATATAAAAAAAAAGTAGGTTTGCTAAGCTTTCCAGTGATGACCTTTCAGAGTAGGGAATTAAAGTTATTTTAAGATCACTAGTTTTAATAACCCCTATTTTGAACCGCTTCATATTTTGTTAACGTAAAGCACTTTCTTCGCTTATTCTGTCTATTAATCTTCGAAACAGTTTTGAAAAGCAACATATTTTATTTTACATTCCATTCAAAACAATACAGTAGCGGGCGATTATTCTCAATTTTTGAAAATTAAATTACAATTGAAAAAAAATATATGCAAAGTTTATATTTTTATTAAACGTTATTATTATTGGATTTTAGGCTGATATTGTGTTCTGGCAATTTAAATGCAAAATATCTGTAAAAATATCCAAAAATTAATTTCTAGTAGGTTTAAAATAGAATATACGGTTAAAAATACTTTCTCCAAAAATAGTCTTAATCGACTAGTAGTATCAGCGCACATGTGCGCAGTGAATTCTAATTTAAAATTATATTTTCTTCCCCCTCCTCTCTCTCTCTCTCTCTCTCTCTCTCTGTATATATATATATTGATTTTATAAATTTAAAATACATAATATGAAATAAATAAAGGAAACTTTAACAATTTAATATTTTGTGATTAGCATGCAAATAAGCATAAATCTTCAAAAATAACTTTCATGTTTATTCATCGATTCATGAGTCTTAGATGGTATTATGATTCAGTTTGAAGAATACAAAATTAGGGTGGTAAATAAATAGATTTACCTTAACTTTGGAATATATATATCATTCCCGCTGTCAAACTAGGCTCTAACATAAAATTTAGATCACCTAGTTAAACTTCTTGACCTCTCATAAAACTTTAAATGCACAAGTAAAATCTTGTTACAAGATCTTGCACCGAGAATAAATGATCCAAATCTCTTCGGTAGGGAAGGAATCAAAATTTATTCACGTTAATGGAGAACCGAGGAAATTGTATTTTCTTGCTTTTCCTAAAAGATGTACATTTTTGGAACAAGATTAAAGTACTTCCTCGTTTGCTTTGTGGTTAGATTGAGAACGTCTCTTAGAGATTCATATGACGTACGTATTTAAATAGTATGTTTTCCGTATAACAGTAACAAAATTTATCTTAACTGTTTGTAACTAATGTTATTAAAATGAAACGCTTTCATATTAAAATTAAAATTTTAAAGAAGTTTCAAACCATTAGTCCAAAGTTTATGCGCTTTGTAGCTATTTTGCAGCATTGCTGTCTATTTTAACTACTTTAAACACGATATCGTCATTAAATTATTACATAGTATATTCTTAAATTCCCGATATATTTCAGAATACTATAAAGGACTTTGTATTTTTGCTGTACACAAGATACACAAACTTCCTTTTTAATTTCAATGAAAATATTTGTAAAAAATTATACAGATAATGATTATTATTATTATTATTATATATTGAAATAATAAGTTATACATAAGTTGAATAATATATTTTTTCATTGATAACGTTTTATACAACTTTGTGTTTTGACTTTTGTAAGTATTATGAAAAATAATTTACTGTTTAACCGATACAAAAATCAAACACTAATGTCTGAATTTACCAAACATCAAACCCGTCAGTTAACTCAGCAGAGGGAATCACTTCTAAGCCTAGCAAAGAAAGGAGTATTCACTCCTTCTACGCTGGCACATGTGTGATACATTGATAGTTAACACATTTCATCAGAAACAATTGTTACCAACACATCATACCAATACAATTCCGGCGTTGTCTCTGAAAGTCTAAGTACCATTCAGGTTACGTGCCTCACACAGTCATTGGATTACTTCATGTTGTCATTATTTGCTTTGTATAAATAAAGTACTTGTTTTATGTAATAATATCGGAATTTTTATCGTATAAATTTAAGAAAAAAAATTATCCATTACACTTGTATTTGGAGTGTCAGAAATTGTTGAAGAAATTTTTTCCTATTTTTTGTTACTCCTACCCCTGAATATTTCAGTATTCAGGGGTCATATACATTTCATCTTACCTGCACCTTTTTTATTATGTCTTTTAAAATAATTTACTTGCTTGTTACCTGTACCTAACATGTACCAAAACAATTCCGATGCAGAATTCAATCAGGTTACACAAAACAACTCAATTTAAAACTTGCAATCCCAGCAAATAAAAATTAAATATTTTATTTACTGAAAATGAGAACAAAAAGTTTTGAAATGAACTTATCACAGATAAGTAATAGTGAAAACAAGGAAGCAATTTATACAATCCCGAAAGAAATTTTCTCTTAAACACTAATGGTTAAATTTAGTAAAAAATTTTTAGTTGAATTTTTTTTTACTTCCTTGGTCAAAAATTAGATAATAATCTATAATTATATAACGCAGCTCTTTAATCTTTAGAATTTTTATTATTCTGATAATCACATTTAATGAAACATAATTATTAAATTATTCTCTACTAAATAAAATAGTTCCCCACAAAACAATTAGTGTGTTAAAACAGTTAAACAGTTAAACAATTAAACAGTTGAAAAAAAACAAGCATTTTGTAATTCTCATGAATAATATCTTTAAATATTAAGAAAACATTTAACCTCGTTTTTTATAAATTTAACGTGAATAATTAAACTGATAATCCTTCTTTAATGCGGCTTTATAATAAATTTGAAGTAAAAAAATGTTTTTAATCTGCAGTTTCAATAATATTTTGTATGTATATTTAAATAAGAACTTATTTCATACTATCTGGCTCACTGCATGTATGTACGTAAATATGTAGGAAAATTTCTAATTATAAGCAATTCTCCTGTTTCTTTTTCTATTCCTCCTGTTTCTTTTTCTATTCATTTTAATGATACTTACACTGCTCAGCTTATATTATAAGTTAAATTTTACCTAAGAGGCTTTATTTGAATTCTAAATGTGATTTACATTTACTGAGATGTTATTATTTTTATTATAAATTCAAATAATTTAAAAAAATATATATATTTGAATATTAAAATGTTAATTTCTTTTAAAATTATTTTTGAAAAATCATTTTTTTTTAACATTTAAAGGTACTAAATGCCCTTAACAGGCGATTCCGCAAACACCGTCTTAGTTACTATGATCAAAATTTACTAAAAACTGGTCCATTCTTAAAGCTTCAAATTAAGTTATCATTAACCATATCGATTGTCTGAATTTCGCGGTCTTTGAAAATCAGTCTTCACCTTAGTTCCGTCTCCTGAGCTTAAAATTAACTTTTGACCATATTCTCATACATTAATTTACACCTTACTTGTTAGATAGGTAGTATATGTGTTTTATAGATAGATAGATATAAATTCTATTGCATAATATATTAATTTTAATGCATATATGGACAAAACGAACAACTAAGCTGAACAGACGGAGAATGGGCGGAACCTGCTTTAAAAAGAATATAGTAATGCCATAGGGTTTCCCATAGTGACTGGGATATTTTTTAAGCACCTTAGGGCTGATAATAAGGATTCAGGATCACACAGCACGACCCAGGTGGTGTAGTGACTTAAGTACCATTCTATCACGCACTGGGTCCGGGTTCGAATGGCGGCTTAGGCATGGATGTTAACTTGTCAGTCCCTTCATAGGGGAGAAACACTGGCCGCCCACTGGGTGCCTCCAAAATAAAGTGGCCACAATTTCTCTGGGAAGTTGTAGTGGACAATGTGTTACCGGCAAGTGCCCGCCAGTTGAAAAAAAGAATCACACAACAATGTGCTATAGAAAATGCCGTATTTATGTAAATTTTAATAACCACTTAAAAACAAGTGATGAAATAATTGTGACTTTTTTTCGAGTATTGTTTAACAAAAACTAATGCCACTTTCACAGAAAATGTATTAATACGTATGAATTAAGTTAAAATTTATATTTTATTTCGTTGTTGAAGTTTTTGGAGGGCAAGTCCATTCATTGTTTATGAAATTTGGCTTTAAAAAAAAAAAAAAAAAAAAAAAAAAAAGACAAACACGAACTTTTCCCCCAAAGTGATTATTAACACTTAAGTGGAAAGGATGCTTTTGAGCTACTTTGCTGTGCGATTCTGATTCCCTACTACGTGCGTTACCTCTCCCTACAGTTTTTCCGCAGTCGCTATAGGACATTATATATAAAGAGAACACCTGTATATTGTGACCACTTTTGTGCACAGAATATCACTTTGCAACCACTGCACTTTAGCACCTTTGTTAGGTGACCATATTTATGAGGTGGCCAGTTTTGTTCTTCGGGAGGGTAGTCATTTTAGACAGGTTATAACGAAGTTAATTGCTTACTGTATTTTAAATTATTAAAACTGCGTTGTGACGGTTAAAAATCCAGGTTCGATGCACTTAGTTGCAGTAAGAAAAATACATTGAATACTTAAAATATTTTATTTAAATGATACTATTGAAACAGAAAACTTATTAGAACGGATGGTGGGTGTGGTGGCTCAGTGAATTAATAGCGTCCTACATGCACAGTGAAATTAAGATGGAATGAATTAAAAATTACGTCAGCAGAGAATTACACATTTGGCGAGAACAATAACTTGGCTGAGATCAATAACGCCAAATCCAGAGCAACCCTAAAAGTTAATCCAATAAAATTAAAATCGCGAGCAAATAATTTTAAAGATGTCGCAGGCCAACAAATAATAACTTACGCCAGCAGGATGCCAAACAGGGGAAGCAAAAAAGCCGTTGATTTTGCAAACGGATGCAATATAACCTATTTTTAGCACAACGACGCTACCGTGTCTCTGAAGAGACAAATAAACAATTAAGAATAATGCATACGGGAAAAGTGAATATACCGATTTAAAAGCCGAAGTGACCGAAAAACGAGAACAGAAAAGATTTAGAATTCTTGTGATTTTGGATAGATTACACTAAAGAAATCCAAAGTAGAAGATTATTAAAATTAAATATGTGATCTCCATCACACAGGTTATACTGAATAAATATATAAATGGATAGATAGATAGATAGATATAGATATAGATATAGATATAATTTTATTATTTGAATTGATGTTTGTGGTAACGCAGCGTCCAATAATTTACGTTGATTATTGGAAGTTGCATCAGAATTATAACTGTACTTTTTCATTCAAAAAGAAGAATTTAATTAAAAGTTGAAAGCTCTATCACGATGCAATATTTCGAAAATTTAAGGATGAAGGCATTACCTTACTTCGAGACTCATTTCAACATGCATTTGTGTTATTAAAGTTTCAAACAATATTTTTAGAAACAGTCATAATGCTTTTTCTAAAGCTAAAGGAAACAACTTTAGAAACTTTTTTTCTTTAGCAGTATCGCTGAAATACAACATGTAAAGAACATTGTTTCACCTACACAATAAGTTATTCATGTATTTGCATATATTTTCTGATATCGCGTGACACAGCTAAATATAAGATACATTCGTGACAATTAGAAATAGGGATGTGAAGAGAATGAGCAGTCGAATGTTATTTCTGATTCACGCCAAGATTACCGTACATTGTTTAGATTTTGGAAGGAACTGTTTTCGGATATGTGTATTGGAGAAAATGAGTTGTATTGAATGTGTTCCAGCGAACAGTTTTGTACTTTCAGTTTCAAGTTTGTTGTTTTCCCTGGATAATGCTTTTATTTTCACAATTTACTAAAAGCAACGTATTTAGTTACATTCGTGACAAATGCATAATGTTTGAGAATGTGCCTTTTGTTCAGTGCCCCAAACACGTTGAGAACAGTTTCTAGGTTTGTTTTACATTTTAATTTTTTTTTGTGATTTTTGTTCTGTTCCGATGTTAAGTTCTATCGGAAGTGATTTTTAATTTTTCAGTGCTTTGTGCATTTAAAGTTTGTTAAATAAGTTGCTTCGTGTGTACCTAAGTGATACATAAGATGGATTGTAACACTGTCAACAGACCTGATGGTTTATGCATTAAGAATTACTGTAAAATGTTACAGAGGTTAGATAACAAGTTTTAAATATTATTAATACTTATGAACATGCTTTTCTTAAATTTTGCCGGCCATTTGTGTAAAAATATTAGAAAAAGAATCGATGATAGATATTTGTTTTTGAGAAGTTGAATATGCTCTGCTGAGAGCTTTATATATGCTAAAATAAAGAATGTAGATTTGTAAAACACAGTTAGAAAAGCTATATTAAAATAAATTATTGTTTTATTTCTTTTTAGAAGTTATTTCTATAGAAATTTCTCGCTACCAAATATTTTTCTCTAAAGTTCAAACATCAAAATTTCATACAATTGAAGAAATAAGCTACATCCAAGTATTCTATTGCATTTATAAATCACACAAATATTTTTATATGATTCACTTTAGGTGACTTTTATATGATTAAATTAGGAATTTTTTAATGACCTGAAATAAGCATTTGTAAAACTATAAATATGACTTAATGCAGCATTTACTCATATTTAATTAATGATATTCTGATCCGTTGTATAGCTATATGCGCACATGAAATCTCTTTTATAATAACGTATCGCCCATTTAATTATTCACCTAACATATCGTCACTCTCTTTCTGTTCTCCTTTATATTTCACAAAAAGTTTATTTTTTCTTTTCCTTAACAGACATTCAATGGCAGAGTTTGTAATTTCCTGAAAGAATGTGTATTGAATTATCTTAAAATAAGTCCGAAATAGCACATGCATACAATCCCGCAATATGCTGAGAACCTAATTTCAGAATTAATAAAAATTACATTAAAGCGTGTTTTCGCATTTTTGTTGAGTTATCATTTACTTTTCTTAGGAACCTCAGCTAGCAATATAAAAGATGAAATTAATATCATCCCTGATTACTTCTATGAAGGGGAAATTAAAGTAGAAATTCCATACGCACACTCCAACAAGTATCTATTAAGGATAGCATATTGCAAATTTCACTTATTCTAAACACATCATATAAGTATTCTCGCTCTTTCCAGTCTTTTGTAAATAAACCTCCCGATACGATTTTTTCTTCTCCCCTCTTCTGTGCAACTGACATTTAAGATTGATTTCTTCATCTTACGCAAAATTGCTCCTAAAGTTTATCAGGAGCACAAAGAAAGAAAGGAAAATGCATATTAAAGAAGAAAAAAAAAGAAACTTCCAAAGAGTTGAATTATTGGGAAAATAATTCCTTTTTTACGCATTTCCTATAACATTTTGTAAACAGACGACCTATTAAAAGAGGCAAGTGAAAAAGTACGCAAAATGATGTTGAATAGGTAAAAGAAAGAAATAATGGACAAATGAATAAATCAATATTGAGATCAGGGTTTTTGCATTATTTTTGTTTTAATTTTTACAAGAAAAACACTACACCAGGCACAGATTCAATTATTGGCATGGCACTACGCACTACGTGTTCGTGAAAAAATTAATGATGCATATTTCTTTTGGTATTTCTGAAGTGGTGTCTAATATATTTGAAATAAATAGAACTCCTATCTCTGTTTATTTTCATATATTTCAAGAACTTTCAAAAGTAAAATGGTCTAAGGGCTAGTTAGATTGCTTCGTTTGACTAAGAGCTTAGTATGAAAGGAGTATCCTGAAAAAAAGAAAACAATAAAGTGCCATTGAATAATGATTCCGAATACCCCAAGCATGTAACATAGATATAATATTTATGGACAGAAGAATCCACCAGAATCTGTAAAAAGGCAATATAAAATATATCAAATTCAATATCAAATATCTGAAATAAGTAAGATATTTTATGAAGTTTTCAAAACAACATAATAATACAATTTGTCACATAATTTGCGATATTTAACATCTACAATTTTTTTCTTTTAGCTCTGTCTCACGTTTAATTTTTTAAGTATATTCTTTAGGTATAAGAAATGAAGTGTGTGTGAAACCAAAGTCCAATCCCTGGTAGCACAGCTAATTCAAAAAACGTCTTTTAAAAGTCAAACGTGTTTTGAACTAGTTGTGATCACAACTAGAAATTTTGCTCCGATTACCACCGGCCAGGTAGCCAGCCCATGAAGGCCCGAGCAAAATTGCTAGTGGGGGACACAAGAGATGAGTTATAGATAATGGAATTACGATCTATGAAGTTGAAATCCTATGAATGAAAAGAATAAAATTAAGGAAAATGTACATGAAAGTTATATATAAATCTCAAATAGCCAGTAAGTTGGAAAATATCCATATTCAGAATTTATGTCTAGGTATAAGGAGAAAGGGTACATTAATAAAAGGGAGGATGATTTGGTAATATGTCTAAATTAATGTACATGGAAGTAATTATTCATAAAACGTAACTAGTATGATTTGAACAGAAATATTTGACGCAAGAAAAATCAAAACTATGTTTGATAACTACGATCCAGTGTCGAATCGGCACCACTATTTAATTTAAAACCTCTTCCTGTTACTTAACACAATTATTAAATAAATTATTTTTAATTTAAAAAAATCGTGAATTTTAGTCTAATTTAATACTATCCATTAAAAAAAACACATAAAAAAGCCAGTTTTTCCTATTTAAAGCATATAAGGGCCACTTCACGTGCGCCTTCAACTCGGCTTCTTTTAAAAAATTGGCGTATTTTTTGGCGTTTATCGGGTTCTCACATTTCACTACTTACCACCATATGATATACTGAGCGCCATGTAAGTCATATTGAAATACCGTTAACTTGGCTTAAAGACGGCTAATTGGAGATGCCATAAATGCGCAGATTTTTTGTTCCACTAGCACTGTATTTCGTGTCCCGCCACTTAAAAAAACACGAGAAGCCACTGCCTTTACCATGCTTTATCCGATAAGATTTATAATTACTAAAAAAAATATTTCTTTTAACAAAAAAGTATTATAGCAATACTAATTTCACTAATTCTTCACATTCTTTACATAGATAAAATGCTTCTCATACATCCTTAGACAATTTAATATTTATGATTTTCTTTTACATTTACTTGAACATCTTAAAACGTTTCTGATATAAGAAAACGAAAATAAAAACCATAAATATAAAAATCTTTCATTACGTCCTAGTAACAATGTTCCATTCTCCTTATGACAGGCACGACCACACACATTAAAATTTTCTTTAGAACTTTCTTAAAAATAACTAATTTTGCAGCATGTCACGTTTTTATGAAACACATAAAAATCAGAAATTATGACTACGAGGCTTGTGTGCACATAGATTTTTTATGCACGGGGCTGTGTGCGTGAAACTTTGTCAAAAAAAAAAGCGAAGTTAAGTTGTCAAGGTGACCGATGGCCCGCATATAAATTTACTGAATTAGCAATTCATGCTGTTCAGTTGGAAGTTTAATAAATCATTCCTGCAATACCAGCTGGGTTCAGGAATTGAAGACATGTTGTGAAATACAAAAGAGTAAACACTCAAAGTTTGGAATTAAATTAATATGTGTGATATGACTCTTTTATTAAGATGAATAATTATGAAGAATTAGTTCGTATTTTTTATCTTTTTTTTGTGTGTGCATCATGTGCTATTAATGCATTCTTAATGATGTCTATATTTATGTTCTTGGGAAAGGAAACAAATCGGTAATTAGGTGGGTAAGTTTTTATGCTAAGCAGTGCATCACTAAATTACATTATTAAGAGTGCTTAAAACACTAATCAAACACGTTTTCACAAATTATCACGCACTCATTAGCATACTGACTAGGATACGAGTTTGATTTTCAAACGCATGCGCATTAATCTTTCACTGTTTGCGATTAAACAAACCTGCGTGACATTTTTATTAATGTCTCGCACGGAAAAGCTTTTGCAATTTTTGAAACTGAAAACGTAAAAGAGCAAGGTAATCGCTGTTTTTATGACTTTCTCGCTGTAAAATTATTGGTGTAGAACAAATACTTTTCAGTATAAAGAAAGCCTCCCACTTAAAAAAAAATAATGTTTAAGTTTGTGCTAAATGTCCAATTGTTTTGGAATTGCTCATAAAGCCATAGATGAAACGTTCAGCTATCAGTCCTTTTTATCAACTTCATGAAAGCAATTTTTACAGTTGTGTTAAAAAAATTGAAGACAAAATAATTTCCCCGTTGTTAATCAAAAGTAAACATTTTTTCAGCTTTTATCTGCATGAATGTGTGTACTAACTATTAAATCGGTATAAATTTACGCTTTAATAGTTGCATCTTTAAAATATTTTGTTATTGATGTTGTGTTTGGAACATTTATTTTCGGATTTGTCTGCTTGGTTTTCAAGAACACAGTTAAAAAGCCTCGCCGAAAAATGTGGATCGTATATTCACCGTTAAAATATGTTATGTGAATTTTAACAAATTTAAAAATCAAAGAAACATATATCAAAGTATGCTCATTACATACAACCTTAATGGCAGTGTAGTCCATAGTTGGAGTGCATAGCTAGAAGTTACACAATTTTTCGTTCATGATAACAGAAAACGTAATTTGTTATTTCCAAAAGCTAATGTACATGCATGCCTTCTAAATATGCTTTAGTGAATGTAGTTTTATCAGAAAAATTGTCATCGAATAAATGATAGCATTATACAATCGAATTCCAAGAGCTCTGATAATACTGTAGAACTGAGAACAAATTGATTGTTTTTTTTTTTTTTTTTTTTTTTTTTTTTTTTTTTTTTTGCGTTTCTCTATCTTCGTTATTCGCAAAACGAAAAATCATTCTGATTATTGTATATGTTGGTGAAGGTGCCCCAAAATGAACCTAGCGGGCAAAACGATCCACTTATGTTTTCTTACAGACATACAGCGGTGCCTACCAGGTAAGACACAAACTAGTTGTGCCAAGTCAAGAAGAAGCAATTATGGTATTTAAGCTATCGGTGTATTACGTGTTGAGTAGAATTGTTTAAAAAATGGTTTTATCATATCTCTTATTGTAAATACAGCCTTTAATATGCAAAAATAGGAATTGGTTTAATCAATAGAATATATTTTAAGATGGGAACTATACTTGTTAACTTTGTTATGTTTCCGGCATCTTCTAGTAATATGACTGGGAAACCGTATTGCCGGTGTATTACGTATCTGAGTAGAATTCTTCAAAAAACTGTGTTTTATTATATCTCTTATACGATAAGCACTGCCTTTCCTATTCATTTATATGTAGAGTTTCTTATGTACAGAAATAGGACTTAGTTTACTGTATGGAGTATGTTTTTAGATAGAAGGTACACTTGTTAAATTTCCTATGTTCTACGGCATGTTCCTATGTTCTAAGCCTCATGCCAGCCCTTCAACCGTTTTCAAAATGCGCGACTCCTCATTATATTATTTAATATATTTCCGCGTTTGTTGTAGGCCATAATTTTTTAGTTATAATTTTAAAATATCCCAGTTTATTGTTTGCAACACTTTTTTATTTTAAAATTTTCATAAAAATAAATCATGCACAATATACGATTTTAAAATTTATTTTATTTCATTATGTATAGTCATAATTACTTTTACATCTTTTATTTTGCCGATAAAAAGCAATTTAAAATTATTTTCAAATGGAGGATCGGTTTGCCCTTGGGCTGAGGGTAAAGTGGACGCTTTGAAAAAATTCTATTTTTTTTCATTCCTAATTGTGCTTTTAAAATATTATTAAAATTTGTTTATCATGCAAAATATGGTGAAAAATGTGATAACAAATGGCCAAAGTTTTATTTATAAATTTATGCTATTTAATACAAGTTTTAACATTTTGGGCCAACTTCCCCAGATTCATCTTTAAAGAGTATTTTAAGTTTAGTTTCAAACTTAGTGAAATAATAATTAGTATTTAATTTAGATTTAAAATTTCATAGCTATAAAATCTTATAGACTTCATATACTATATTTTCAAGTATACCTGTAATTTTCTAATTAGCCGCAGAATGTTTGGTGATTGCTTTTATCGTCATTTAATAACGTTATTTCATTAGAAAGATATTTTAAAAACTTTATGAAAACCATTTTTCTTTTCCTTTTATCGAAAAATAATCTTTTCTCAGAAATTAAGAATTTCAAAATGGAGAATAACCGTCTTTTCATAGAAAAATTCTCAACTATGTAATGAATTTAAGAATTATCCGCCATGAGTGCAAAAATTAATATCTTAATTAAACTTTCAAATCTTATTAATCCGGGAAAAATGTATCAAAATTTTTGAATGCAGACATTTTTTCGAGTAAGTGCGAGTAATTTAACTTTGCTTCTAGAGATTGAATCACAAAAATAAATTTCCCAGTTGAATAATTTTGAAGTTCAGGTACTTTTATTAAATAGGTAACTTCTTCATCAGTCCTATTATTCTATTCATTGCTAATATTTATACCCAAAGATAGAACTTGTAGACTTGTAAGACATTTTAAAAATGTACTCTTTAGAAATAAAAGCAGCCTTCTTTAGTCATCGAGACATGCTAAAAGAAGCATTTGCACATCGCTTGGTAAAGTAAAGTATATAATGTATAAACGAGAAAAAGTGTTCTCAAAAACTTTTTAAGGAATAAAATATTGTTTTACGAAAATCTCACTACAAAAATACTTTGTTTTAAGTTAGTCTGATTAATAAACAATTTATGCTTGACTTGTATCTTGCTGGAAGTCCTGTGTCACTGATGGTTCTGTGCCTCTTGAAGGAGAGAAAATATTTTTGTATATAGAAAAAACAAAAAGATTTACTTTATCATACGATTTATGAAAAATAAATTAAATTTATGTCTCTAACTCCAAATTTTAGAATATTATTAGTTTTACATTATTAAATCGTTTTCTTTTATAAAATTCTATTTACTTCTGCTCAAAAAAGTGAAAAATAATGTAACTATGTAAATTAATATAATTTGAAACATGGATGCTAAAACGGCAGATAAAATGAATGCTCGATTACTTGCATTAATCTTTACATACATTTATTTGAAACTCGCTGCAGAAGTATAACAAAAATTTATATTTACTCGCCATTTTTCTTATGTCAGCAAGAAACTGCATTAAATATTTTAAAACTTCTTTTGAAAACGTATAACCCACCTGCATCATATATTTGTATAAATGTATCCATAAGGAATATTGAAACATACTTCTGTAACAGCAAATATATAACTCACAGCATTGTATGTTAATATTTATGAATACGAGTATATGTCCAAAATTTTTCTTAGTGCTTCTTGTGGAAAAGATAAAATAATCTGGTTATTCTTTACAGTCTGAGGTATAATATGTTTGTGCACATATTTATTATTCTTGTCAATATGTTCCTACTAATTAGTTTTAAATGCATAGTTTTCATACTGAAATTATTCAACCTAATAAAAATAAGGATGATTTTATCCTTTTATAATTTCTAGATTGAAAATAAAAAATAAATCATTTTATAAGATTCCATAAGAAATAATCATAAATATGTCAAAAATCACCATGTGTCTTTTTCTGTTCTTATAAAAACACTAAAATTTGTTACATAAAAATCAATTAAATTGTTAAAATATTAAAATAAAAATTAATTTCTTTTCAACAAAAAATGTATTGTCAATTTACGAATTAAATTCTCTTTAAACACAATTTAAAGTGAAACATAATGTATTATAGATTTTCTATAGTCTCAAGTCACTGAAAAATTCCTTGCTAAAATAAATGGTAAATATGAAAAAAACATGTTATTCATACATCAAAAAATGCATCAAGACAGAATGTCAAACCTACTTCTCTCTCTTAGAGTTTGAAATAAAAATAATATTTTCAAAAACGTCCGATGAAATTTCTTTTATTTCATTTCTTTTTAAACAATCACAGCCCATTTCCTATTTTGAATAGAGCATCCCAAGATGATATTTCTCAAATCATTTCACATTCCCTCTTTATATGTTTTTAAGAGTCGCCCACTGGTTTATTGCGGTTTACAGAGATCAGTTCACTGTGTCATATTAAGGTGAACGAATATATCTTTTCATGGAAGTTCTGAAGTATTACTTAATGTAAAATATCTTGCAAATTTATATTGCTATAAAATAATCAAAATATGTTTATGAAACCGCTACTGTACGCATTTTAAAACTGTGTATTCTTTACTACATTATAGTATATATAAATTTAGCCCTTTGTTTTTAAAGAAGAAAAATAAAGCCTATCAGAAGTACATTTATAAAAGCGTATTTTTTTAAAATCTTTTTATTGAGGTTATAATCGAAATTTTCTTTCTGTGTGGTCTTATGCATATATTTTATGGATTATGCCTGTTTATAATTTTGAAAACTTTTAATTAAAAAAATATTTTTTTAATTTTATCTGAATGCAAAAAAAAAAACCGCATTTAAATCATACATGTATTCATTTTAATATGTTTATATATTCAAAAAGCCTAATATTCAGGATCTTATAGGTATGAGAGCAGTACTGTCAAATTAGGTTTATCTGTGAGAGTATTAATTACAAAAAAAATTAATTGTTATTTAACGGTAAGTTACTGTGTCTTGCATGAATTAAAAAAATCTTAGCTTATGTTATTCATCACGAGCTTGTATCGCACTGCATGATGTCATTGAAGTGATGTGTGTGTCCTACTAATATTTTGTCTCTCTCTCTTTCTCTCTCTGTCTCTCTCTCTCTGTATCTATCTATCTATCTCTCTCCCTCCCTGTATATAGTATATATATATATATATATATATATATATATATATATATATATATATATATATATATATGATATATATTAATTATATATGTATGTATATATAATTATTTTTACAATATTGAATAAATTCCATTTATGTAAAAATGAAAAGCATTAAAACATAACAAGAACAAAAATAGTCTTTAAAAGTGAAAATAATTAAGATTATAAAATAACACCATAGAGGGTATTATATCAAAAACGATCATTTTCGATGGTACTAAAAAGGTCCACACTTTTTCAGTTGCAAAAATGTGCAATCATCTACTCGCATAGAAAAGTTAAACCGAAAATAAACATAGCCACTTACTATCGGGTAGGAGGATATAGTAAGAAGCCAGAAGTATTTAAAAAAGATGGACTAAGAAAATAGCGAAAACAGAATATAGATAGTAGGTTAGAATGAATGAAAAATAAAGTAGTAAAATGAACAAAAATGTAGAAACATACAATAAAGAATGTAGAAGCAAATAGAAATTTATCATTTTTAATATATTCATGAATGTTAATTTTGTCCTTATTTGTTCTATTTCTTTTTCTTTCTCGTGTATTACCATTTCATTTATCGCATTTTCGTTTGCTTTACTACTTTAAATTTTATCTATTTTAGTCTACTATCCTTCCCTATAACTCCCCTATTATTCTTTTATGCCTACTGTTTCCTTAGATTTTCTTTTATCTGAATGGAAACTACTTGTGTTTGCCTTCAGTTCTTATATTTCTACTTGTGTGAATGGCTGATTTTTCTTTATTTTTTTCTTTTCAACTGAAGAAGCGTGGACTTTTTAGTACCACTCGAAACAATAATTTTGGTATAAGTACCATTTATAGAGTTATTTTACGAAGTTGTTTATTATTTTTTTAATATAAGAAATCTTTATTTGTGCACTGGAAAAGAATATTAAGGCTAAAATATAATGCTTTTAAAGATAAATTCGCACTTAAGAATACTGCTCATCCTGAAAAGAAAATAATTCACCGATATATAATCCGTACCGATGTCTGTATTTAGCAGTGGTACTTTATATCATTGTGAATCAAATTTGTAAAAAAAATATTGCTTTGTAAACCTTCCCAACTGATAAATTTGAGCTTTAATATGAAATGAAAGTTATGTCACAAGTTTTCCGAATTTTAAATTTAAATAATAGGTATCGTGATCATTTTTCGATGACCAGATAAAAGTCTCTAAATCTCGACTGATTCATAACATACAGAGTTGTTCATTTACAGATATTATGATTAAAATTTATGCATATTTATTAATATATTTGTACTAAAAACTTGTTGATATAATATAGGTATATATATATTGAAAATAGTCAGTAAAATATACGTAAATGTTTAACTTGAATAGAAAAGTTGTTACTGCCTTTCATTTGCAATAAATGAATCAGTCAATGGACACACACTTAAACACACAATTCGTTTTCTAAAAAGGTTTTTTTTCGTAACACATGTTTATGCTTTTATCCATGTAAACTTATTTTTGCTTTTGTCAGAATTTATGTATAAATGAGTGCAGTTTAATTTTTTTTTTCCGAGGGTTGTGTCAAGTAAAAGTGATTGTAAAAGTGAGTGTAAATATTCCCAGTAAATGGATATAGTACATTACATGTTTAGGTGTACATTGTTTAAATAAGTACACCTAAACATAATTATGGATATGTGAGTACGCAAAGCAAGAGCGAAATAGCTTCCTATTACTTGGGATACAATTACACCAATTATTGCCAATCCATTGAGGGAAAAACTCTTCAAAACCTTTTTTTTAATATAAGAGCATATTTATTTACTAATTGTGTTCACAGATTGGTCGGTTTACCTTATATTAGTCATAAAAATTCTGTAGTTTCAGCATTTAAATTCAGCATAGCGGTTTACGTTTGTTTATCTAACATAGCAGAGAGAAAATGAAATTTTGATTCGAACCTATATATATATATATATATGTAAAATTATATTCCTATTTCTAATTTTTGTTATCTTTTTGATTTCTTCTTTCCTTTATATAGTAGGGTAGGGCCCAGATGTGTGGAGTTAATATCTCTTCTGATATGCCACACAACCGAAACCCTACTATTTGGTTTGCTGTAAATTATAATCCACTGTTTGTGGTCCCTGAAGATGGTGACAGTGGTTATAATTTCCGTTCCATTATATTATCACAATAATTCTTGCACTTTATTTGGATTCAAATTCTGGTTTCTAATTCCTGCTAATAGCTGTTTTTTTTTTTTTTTTTTTTTTTTTTGCGAGATATGTCTTATTTGTAGTATGTTTTGTGTTTTACTTGTTAGTTATATATATATATATATATATATATATATATATATATATATATATATATATATATATATAATCCTTTTGAATATTCTGATGTAATGAATGATGAAAATCAAAAATTATGATGAATGAATGATGAATTACAAAACCCCTTATGACATATTTTAGTAAATAGTACAACCTGCACGGTAAAGGAAAACTTGGATTTTCAAGGGTTAGTTTATATTTAATATAAGGAATAGGCTTAATTATGAAGTGTTTTTATTTTATTAGAATTTATGCAAAAATAAATATCATAAAAACGAATTTCAGTATATTTGAAAAAAGAAATTTTTTATGTAGTTTTTGAAATGCCAGATTTAAATATGTATCAAACCAATAAGCCAATAAGAAAATGTATGTCATTTTCCCCATGTTAATTATTGAAATATTTTCTTTAAATGCAGTTTAAATACAAAAAGAAAAAAAATATTTAATATAATCCTCTTTATATTATATTTCTCTCAACTAAACTAAAGTAACATCATTTAAAACGCAAAATTTTATACAATAAATTACGAAAAACATAGTAGTATATTTTTAATTCTAAGAATTAATTATATACACGAAACCCATAAATAAGGATCTATTTTCCACGTAAATTTTAAAAATAACAATTTATTCCAAAATGTTATAACAAGGACTATTCTTAGAGTATAAAAAAATAGCCAAAACATTGTAAAAAATATTTCTAAAATGAGCTCTTTATTTTATCCAATCCTTTATCCCAGCCCATTTCTTGTTTCTAACGTGGCAACATGAAAAGTATTTTTTTTTTTTTTGCATGTTTAGGTTTTAAGTAACAAAGTATTTTTCTGTTTTTGTGTATAAAGGAGTTTCCAAGAATCTGTATTAGGTAAAGCATATAACTACCTTATTTCGTAACGTATTTAAGAAAAGGGTATTTTAGAAACATGCTTCATTTGTACGCGAAGCCCTAGAAACCTCTAAGAAATGGATACTTGTAAATGGCCGCTTAAAACATAATAATAAAAGTTTGAAAAAGTTCTTTTGAGAAATTTCTTGACTACTACTTTTTTTCTTTTTCTTGCAGCACCATTTTTGTGAAAGCTTAAACTAAAGTTTTGAAATGAAAAAGGTTAAAGAGTATTTTTTTTGTTTAGAAAAATTTTTAGGCAAAAATATGGACACACACACCAATAAGGGACGACAAGAAAAGTGTTTGGAAAATTTCTTTTGAATTTAATGTAGGAACAAGCTTTAAAGTGAATTCTTTTCTTTTAAATATGTAAAGATAAGTTTATCATTTTAAAAAAAATTGATTGTATATTTGTTACTTGCAAATGTTAAGTTGTTTTAAGGACATGCATTTAAATGCAATATGAGATGGCTATTTGTATCTAAACATGTCTCACACAAAATAACAAATTTAAAATATCTTTAAAATACAAAGAATTTTAAAGAAAAAATGATTTTCTATATTCAGTAAAACTATTTTTTAATTTAAGTGTCCGAAAAGCACTATTTAATTTTAAAAAGTTATTGTTATTAATACATGAATAATGATGTCAAGTTTAATTTTTCCACAAAAATGCAAACAAAAGCTCTTAGATAATGAAACAAAATTAATTTCCCCCTGTTATACAAGTCAAATTTCGATTAAAAAAAAACAAGTTATGAAGAAATGAGAAAATGATTTGTTTCTGCTGATGTTGACTCTGTTTTTGTTTATTGGTAATTTATTTTTGTAGGTATAAACTGTTCACATAAGAAAAAGCATAATGTTATTGGTTTTTTGTTGGAACAAATGTCCAAACTCATAAATGAAATCACTATAATTATAGAGTCAATCGTTCAAATGCCTGAAAGATATACCTAGATTAATTATGCAATACGTTTGGAAATATATTCCTTCAGATATAAATACGCAAAATTTTGAAAAACGAATAACTCTCTTCCATCTTTTTGAGCCAACTAACGTAGTTCATTTTTTCAATGAGAAAAAAGGAAAATTAGAACTCATTTGCCTGGTTGACAATAAAACATCACTGTAACAGAAATGAAAATATATGACCCTTTTCACCCTTTATCACATATTAGATGTGAAAATTAAAGGCCTGGCCTTCCCCCCGGTTATTGCTTAAGCGTCGTGGATTCGATTCCCACTCACCCCTTGATTGTTTGTGTTTTACCTAAAAAGTGTAAATTTCCTATCTCTGTGCAAGTAGAAACTGTCATTAAATTACCCTCTTTATTCAAAGAGGAATTATAAGCGGATTCTTGGAACTAATCAAACTAGTCCTGAAATAAATGTTCCAAATATAGCAGCAACAACAGCAAAAAATGAAAAACCTTATTTTTATTTATGGAATTCCTTGGCCACATTCGTAAACGCCAATCGAGTTGCACTCGTGCAACGATTTTCTATCTAAGTTGTTCGTAAAGGAAACTGAGTGCATTCAGTTTAAAAATTAGAGCGTTCGTATACAAAACTGAGTGCAATTAGTTTCAAACCACGTAAACTGAGAGCAGATTGGGTGCACTGAATTTGTTGAGAAGATTGCGTTCTGCGCGTTCTTTTTTTTAGAAATGGCGTCCGTTGTTATGGAAAAGTATGTTGTTATGAAAAGTATTTTACGTTTGCTGAAGCTGCAAGTATTATTTTTTCGAGGAGAAAATTCAGGCATACGTTAGAAACTGCTACGAAGGTACATAATTTTTTAAGGGTAATCATTTTCTTCTATTTTTCATTTTAGTAAATTCAAAACTGCTTTTTTAAGTTTTGAGATTGTAGTTGATTTAAACCGTTATTAGCGAAATTTAAACTTCTCTTGCTAAATATTTTTTTACAAATGAAGTTTAAGCTGAAATTTCTAAATTTTGATTTGTGCACTTCAATTATGGCCACTCTTTTTTTTATAATTCTGTTTATATTATTTTGAGTATGTACTAAAATCTCTCTACAGAAAAACTAACGCATTTGCAAATTGTAAACAGTGTCCTAGCCGACGAAACTAAATAAACTGAAGTTGTTCGTAAAGTCAAAAGAAACTGATAACCACTGACAGCACTAAACACACGCATTCCAGGTTTCTTACGAAAACTCGTGCAACGAGTTTGTCGTTTACTAATGCACCCCATGACATTCATTGATAAACAATCACATAGGTTGTTTACCACTCTTGAATCGTCAAATATCATAAAATACCTCCGATAAGACCTGGTGAGTAAAAAGTTGGACTCAAAGAGTACTGCAAAAGTTATTTTTATCAGTTACCTCCACGTAATACTTTAATTGTTGATCAACCAGAAACATACTTTAATACAGATAACTACCTGGTTGTGCAGATTATACATATTGTCTGTGATGCTGTGACGTAACGTAAGCTTCGAAAAATATCACATCTTGGACTGTGTGCTGCGATAGAAGACAATTTTGATTGAGGACGCTGACACCTGGTGAGAATTCAGTGGAAAGTTGGACACAATGTCGTCACTTCTCGTCAAGTAAAATTTGCAAACTGTATGTATGCTGTGTTATAATATGATATCCTTTACATATATGCAGTCCATACTTTTCAGTCTAGAACTAAACGCATTAATTACTGCCTATCAATAACTTATTAAATACATGTTTACTAAGTTCGATAATGTACTGACTTTTAACTTTTTAGATTCGGTTCCGGCCAGGGCGCCTGGCCTAAATGTGTTCCCGAA
Source organism: Cheiracanthium punctorium (assembly GCA_038373885.1). Classification (NCBI taxonomy): domain Eukaryota; kingdom Metazoa; phylum Arthropoda; class Arachnida; order Araneae; family Cheiracanthiidae; genus Cheiracanthium; species Cheiracanthium punctorium. The sequence continues at coordinate 1,502,686 of JAWZYV010014928.1, read as the reverse complement.
ACTGCTTTCTGTTCAAGACCGAGTTTTTTCCTCGACCGTTTTATACCTCTTGAGGCTTGATAACTTAAGGATGAGGGGAAACAGATAATCCGTGCATTCATGGTCTGTATTATGTGTGCAATGGGTTTTGAAAAGCAGTTACAATAGATCTTCTTTGGATTTAGCACAACAGGAAGCATCTCGCCGTAGTGATACTGAAGACAGGAGGTCCCAAACTGTCACTAATCAGACATATAAGTACCCGTTTTCTCTCAAAGTGGACAAGTGTTTTTCTGCCGTTTTGCTGGGTATCAATATAAATGAGATTTCCGTGGAGCTGGAACTAAAGAGTTAAAGCATAATTTATTTCAAAGCTTACCTTACAAGCTACAGGCTATAAAAAACATAAAGTATGTGTCAAACTAGGACGAGAATGGAAGGCTTTCCAGAGAAACATCGATTTTGTCTCAAATAAACAAGGGCTTAAACTACATTTTGATCCACATCCACCTGTGAATAGCTGTTGTTATTGAAAAATGTAAAGTACTATTTCTTGTTCACATTGGCTATATTCCTCGTCGGTGTTTTAAAAGAAATAGTTTCAAAGAAACCATTTTTTAATCTAATTACACTAAAAATCTACCATACTACCAATAGTATGTTGAACCTCTCCTCGTCATGGTTCCAAAATGGTGTAAGAAAACAAACGCCAGTGTATATATTTTCTCTTTTTGGCTGTGCTTAAAGTTTAGTATTTGCACCATGAGTATCGCATACCTTCAGGTATATTTTATCTTTTGAACCTTAAAATTGATACACATTGAGCTAAAAGTGAAAAACCAAAAACCAAAAACTAAATTAGAATTGCAAATTGAAGAATATTGAAGAAAATTTTGAAAACGTGTTTTTATACAGATCCGGTGTGTCTCTTAGAATAATACCAGAAGAACTCGCACAGGTCAAGCGAGGTAGCCATTTTCGAAAACCTATTTGAAGAACACACAAGTTTTTCATTTTACCACAAGTTTTTTTACTTGAAAGTTATGATCTTAAGTTCAGATGCACGAGGCCTCATCTATTTAAAAAAAGAAATAAAGAAATCAGACGGAAAACAGAAAGGTAGCTCGGAACAATAGCAGGAGTACTCGGACAGTGTATGACACATCGGACTTATCGATATTCGAAATCCTATATGAATAATTCTGAAACAATTTTTTTCCAATTCAGAGTTATGAACCTATAGTGAGCTAGACCAAAGCATTTCCATTTCCGTAGAAAGTGTAGGAAGGCACAGCGAAAGCAGTGGGTTTATTTTACCGTACGCGATGACTGCAGGGTTAAATGTGTCGTTATCAGGAAAAATAAAAAGTTATTTGCTCTTAACCCAAAATAATTGTTTTATAAAAATAAATTTGCGAGTGCAATTATTTTCAAAATTATAGTTGTACTGTAAAATGACTTTTCACTATTAGACTACACATTTGTATTCAATTCTTTATGCCATTAAAACAAAAAACGAGTTTTTTTTTGTTCGTTTACTGATTACGTATGTTTAAAAATGCTCCTACATTATGATAATACTTATGGCCATACTTATTACACTTACGTGCAACAGCACATCATTATACGTAATTAAAAAGAATTTTGTTTTTTGCGATTAAACTCGCTTTCATTGCAGACATTCTTCTATTTTAGCATACATTTTCTTTTAAGACAACATCTTTTATGCGCCTCGAACACTTTTTTAAGAACAAAACTTGCAAAGTAATTAGAAATGTGAAATTTAAAATGCTTTTGAGAGTAAACAAAGAAATGGAAATGCGTAATTATTTTTAATAACTAAGAAATTCTCTAAACGTACATTTAAAATACTCAGTTTTGAGCACTTAAACGATAATTTTAATTGCACGCTGATATTCCTCCAAAATGTACATCAAGTTTTGGAAATGAGATCCGTAAAAGTTATTTATAGCTTTGAGAATCTGGGAAAAGACAAAGAAAAGAAAAAGTTTGTATCAAGTTGTTTTACTGCACAACACTTTACGGTAGTGAGGAAGTGAAGTAGTTTACATGAAGTTTTTTTTCCCCTACAACAACCATTTTAAACCTGTTTGTTGATATACTACTTTTTTGTTGAGGCAATGTTTGTTTGTGGGCTTGCGATCGAATATCTACTCTAGGGATCTAAGCCCAGAAGGGGAATGCCGTCCGTGAGGTCTTTCTAGGGTGTCCCAATCCATATTTACGCTAAATATAGGTGGAAACCATGGAAAACTCAGGTCTGCGGACGCGACCGGGATTTTTAAGCAGGCACCTTCCATCTCCCAGTTGAGAGCACTATGCGCTCGGCCGCTGGTGGGACTGGTGGGCTAAAGCAAAGTTGCATGATGGGCCTGTCTACCTAAAACGGAACTCCTCCTCGGAATAATTTTTAAGGGGTTCTGAAACATCGTTACAAATAGAGAAAACCATCCAAACCTCCAGACCGCTAGACTGATAGATGCGTGAGAAGCCAGAACCCTAGACCTGCACACTTCAGCCATATACTAATATTCAGTGTCTTGTCCACTGAGCTATTTGTCGCATCGATAAAGATTCTGCTTCTGTATGTGGTTTTTCAGTTTGGGTGTTTGAGTAATCGAAATGAATGCTGGGAGTCAGAAAGAATTCCATGACCCATGCTTATAAGATTCACAGGGCACAGAGTAGAAATCGCCACTGTTACGTTTCAATTAATGGTGGAAATAAGTAGGGAATGCAATTCCTTACTGCTTTTCCGCCTGCGGGATTTCGAGATTGAGATTGATTGATCCCGCGGGATTTCGTGATTGTGATTGATTGATCCCGCGGGATTTCGGGATTGAGATTGATTGATCCCGCGGGATTGACATTTCATTTAGCTAGGACAACAAAGAAAAGTAGAAAAAAGTAAGATTTTAAGCACTCTGAAGTTTAAATTATGATAATAATTAATCTTATGAAATAATTAATACAATAACTTAGAAATATGAAAATTATAATCATGATATTCAGAATAATATACTAAGTTATGTCTTATGTAAATGGATAAAAATGAGGAAGATACATATTATAAATATGTTAACATACGTACGTTATTTTCTTTGTTGCTGAAAAAAGAACGTATAAAAGCGAATAAATCCAATGGATCATTCCCTAGTCTGGATTTAATTTTAATAAAATAATTAAAAGCCTGAATTAAAAAAGATATAAACTAAAATGGAAAATTTTTATAATTAACTCGTGACTATTCGCTAAGAGATAAATAGTATGAAATATTTCAGTTCATTTGGAGTTTGCGAACTTTACGAAAAGTTTATATTATAATGTTTAGATTTAGATGTTCGATCCAGACTCCCATTAGAAGATAATTAAAAAATATATAACTTTAAATTAAAATTTGTAAATATTGATTCATTTATTGTTAGATGAGAGACATAAATGTGCAATATTTTCCGGTCTATTGATTGGGAAAGCAGCGTGAAATTGTAATAAAAATAATTTATTTCTCAGTGTCGATCCCGCGGGACTTGTCCTGCAAACATCTGTGTGGGATCCCGCAGGATCCCGTTCCCGCGGGATCGGAATTGCATTCCCTATAAATAAGATTATTTCTACAGCCGAAAAGAAAAAGAAAGGAGGAATCAATGTGTTTGGGAAAGGTACTGTTATGCATTCACACTACATTAATTCTATAAAAACAATAAATTTGAATAATGTAACAATAATTAAAAAATAGTATTGCAATGAAATTTTGAAATTCAAATTTAGAAAAAAAAATTCTACGAAATAGGTTAAAAAAAATAAATAACACCTAAAGATTTATTGATGGAAGAAAAAGTACATTTCACTTGCTTATAGGGTTACAAAATATTGAAATGGGACCAAAACCAAATTCTGAAATATGTTTTATGTCTTGTAACATTGATTGTCAATATGGTACAACCCTGACAAGAGGAAAAACCCACATCTAAGCTATTTCATAGGAGCTGTGTCTCTTTTGAGAGCAAAATATATTGGTGTAATATTGTTGAATATTATTTTTGGATAGAAACATGCATTCTGGGTGGTTTTCAAGAATGGAAAGTTAATACTATTATTCCTTTGTGTGAGTTGTTAATGCATTTAAAGTTAAAGTAATCTATGCAAATAAAATTAGATATTTGTCTGTGCAATATAATAAGATATGCTGACGCTTAAAATAATACGATTTCTATTCATTTCAAGCACTTAGGAACCAATTATGTCATACTGTCGTTCTTTATTCTGTCCGTTACACTTTTTTTGTTCATACATCATGTAAAAATTATTAGAAAAAAATGAAATGAAATTTGGCGTGCTACAATAGTTCAGTTACCCATCTTAATCTATAGCAGTCGAATCATTTAAAATTTCTGATAAAATTTTGAGATTTTGCGAAATTTGTTTCAAGATGCATAAATTTCTGTTCACGCATCACTTTAACGCATAAATACGTAAGCGAACGAAATGAAATTAAGTGATATAATAGGCGGGTGGGTAACTTAAACTATAGGCACAAGGTTTTTCAAGTTTCGGATTAGATTTTAAAATTTTGAAAGTTAATTCAAAATACGTAAATAATTGTTTGTTCATTACGTACAAGCCACCAAAGCGAATGAAATAATATTTAGCATCATCATAGATGGGCTCTTAAACTATATATATCAAAGTAGTACTTCATGAACTTTTACACCGACATTTTGTGAAAATTCAGTAAATATATGTTCCATTCCTGAGAAATCGTAATGAAATAAAATGAAATTTCGAATTAGAGTAGATTTCAAGTTAATTTAAACTATAGATTGCAAAATTTGCAAATATATTTTAGAGAATTTGTGAAAAATCATATAAATGTTTGTTCTAACATTCCTGAAAAATAGTATAAAATTTGGAAAAAATGATTGGCAATGACTAAAAAGATAAATGTCTAATTAAAAAAATGAATCTATTTTTGATAATATTTGACCAAATCTATTCTTCTTTGCTTGTGGATGTCTTTCCACATGAGCTGCATTCTTCCCTAAAACGTAAGAAGAAATAGACTCAGTTTACGGGTCGGATGCTCTTAAGATATTAGGGAGTTTTTGCGCTACGTTTTTTCCCACGTTAACGCCAACGCTATCCGCTATTCGGAATGCTTTGACCAATCAGGTTTCGGAAATTATTCGTGCGCATGCGCTGTATTGTCCGATGGCATTTAACGTTAGCGTTACCGTGGGAAGAAACGAAGCGCAAAAACTCCCTATTATGGTAAACTTAACGGGATTTTCTTTCAGGTCATGTAAAAGTTATCAACTGCCAAGAAAGTCTAGAAACCCATCTATCGCCATTTACAGGGGAATTTGTGTCTGAAGTTGAATTTTAAAGCAGTAGAACGTCTCAATTCACGTTGCAAAGTCTTCTTGGAAATTATTTTAGGAGAAAGGGATGTATGTCATGAAATGTGCTACCCTTTCATCTTGATCTCAATCCTGATATCTTTAGAAAGGACGGTTATGTTGATGTTAAGCAGTTTCTGGCTGTGGGATAATTGAAAACTGTTATCCCTCAATGCATGTAGAATGTAGATGCTATTGTTTTTCAGGGAAAGTAACATCACTGGTATGATACATGGTATATAAACAGCATGCTTCATGTTGTATTCGAAGTCAAGTTGTTTCGTTCTTACTGGTATTTTTTGTTCCAAGCTGGAACACAAACCCAGTGGCTTTGTTTCGTCGAGACACTCTTTACATGTATAACTTTTAAAGAATGTCATTCATTATTTTCACCATTTAATACAATTGTTACATATCTGCAGTTCTTTTAATATTTTATATGAATCTCGTAAGCAAATAATTTGAAAATTGGATCTTCTTTCTCATTTCACAAACAGCTTAAAACAAACCATTTATCATGTTTTATTGCATTGGTAGCACTATTTTCTTTCCTTGATAATACTAGAATGCCGCATTTCGTCCTATATCATTCTAAAGTTCTATGGTCTTTTAAATGAACTAAATTATCCACATTCTTCTGCAGTACAAAATACGTTTTCTTTATCCTCATATTTAAGCTGGATTTTTAAATGCATACTTTAAGACTCATTTGCATAACTAAATTAGTGAAAAAATTAATCAGCATTGAAATTTTACTGATATTGTAAAAAATACGAACTGTATTTTCGTTTAAAATCAGTTTCGCTAAAAAAAAGGCACTTTCCTGTCTTAATCTCTAATCTCTTACATTTCCACTATTAATATTTTAAAATGATATAATGACAGTTGGGAAATCCAGGAGATAAAACAAATAACATTATCCAAACATATAAACTATTAATAAGAGAAATTTTGCTACTAAGAATCAAATGTTATAGGCTTGTTCATTTCCTGCAGTGTTTCAGCAGTATTCTCTGTGTTTCATTTTAGTCCCTTATCTGGACACTTACATGAAGTAAAATACAAATGAACAAATATAGAATAATGGCAATACTGTAATAAGAAATGTCATTGATTCTTTATTTAAATATCACTCTTTAATATTTAAATACTGAAATTAAACGTGAATTCGCATACTTTTCTTGTTCAAATATTTATGCTATTGAATGTACGTAAAATATATTTTTAAGTAATGGAAAAATAAGCATACTTTCATCTATCCGTTACAATATTTATTCCGCAAAATTACCGCAAAACTAATCCGCAAAATTAAAATTCTTTGCCAATGTTTCCATTAAATTTGAATTTCTTTAATCGAACTCATACTTTTTAAGAAATAGTTCCTCCATAACATAAAAAGTTTGCAAAAAAGTTATTTAATGAGCCTACAAATATCTTCCTGTCTTTATTGAAGAATTATGAAAGTTTCTCGTGGGCAATCTCTTGAAAATATATGAATGGTGTCTCCTCCGTAATACTCTATCATTAATCACTTTTGTGTGTAGAATCTCCAGAATTTCTTGAGATGGGTTATGGGTGGTGTTTAAACAATTGTTTGAGGAAGTTATGAATATCCCAACGAGAATATTTCATAATGGCTTAAATTGTTTCAGCACTGTCACTTGGAATTTATTAATATTTCAAACTACAGTCACCTAGAAATATAAATTGTAGTATATGCACATTAAATGTGCGAAGAATATCAGGTTCGAAAAGTATATGTGTAGTTTCATTTATTTATTTATTTTAGAAGTAATTTTTGAAATTTCTTTATTTTGAAATTCAATGGGACTAAAGTTCATGCACTTTTTAAGTGTCTTATCTTTCTTTCTATTTTCATATGGAAGTGCATAATAGTACATATTTGCAAAATGTGTCTGTGTACGCAAATTAATAGTCATTGGCATTAAAAATGTAAGTGCTAACGAGCCAATCCCATAAATCACTAGTTGTCAAATTCTTTGACAAGATCATGAAGTGTTATTTAAACATTCCTTAAGCATTTCAATTCCTTTTGACAAGCAGACATATTACGAGTACAATATATGAAATTCCTAAAAATGGGATTATTATTGAATTTGGAGTAAATAATGGCAGTAATTTTTCTGTGGAGACATTGTATGCAGCCATTTCAGGAACTGAATTGTTTGGTATCGTTCCTAAGCTGCTGTTGGAAAAACATACCGTTCATGTTAAAATGTCAGTATCTGAAATAAGTGACCTAGAAAAAGTGATCCTCCTCTGGCCAGTGATAAAAGGGAGGAATGGCGATTGCAGCTTTGCATTCTGTAGAAACGTTGTTTAAATTGAAGAAACTTACCACGCAAATGTACTAGCGATTTTCCGAAATTGTGTCCGAAATCATAGTTGACAGAGCATTAATGATAAAAGAGTTCCGAAGTTGACATTTTATGACTGAGCTGATGCTGATAGCTCAGAAGAACAGGCCAGAATTATTAAAAGTTTCAACACTGGACATCCACGGGATAGCAAAAGTTTCCTTTGCTGACGAGACACGTTTGTGCATTCGTGTTCATCCATTCCAGTACGAACCTGTGTATGTATGACGGAAACACCAGAAAACAAACGCTATATTCATTTGTAAACGAGTGCAAGCACATTATGATAAGGAAGGGTGCATTCTTGCGTTTTCTGAGTGAACTTACAGTGTCGGATTGAAATATGGACACATTAAAACATGCATGGAAATTTGCTTGCCCTGTGCATTCTTACTCTATCATTGGATATTTGCAGCAGAGTTGCAGCTCGAACTGAATGTGGGTAGTTAAGAGTGTTAAGATATAATGTTCACTACTCTTCTCTGCTTCCCAAATTCTGAGGAATTTAACTTACTCTGACATCTAAGGGATCATCTTATCGGTTTATTCGCTTCATGAATCCTCACATCCTACAGCTCCCAACTACAGTCAGACTCACTCAACATTCCTGAGAATACTATCCAGAACATGATGGATTTATCCCAATTCATTTATCTTATATGTTAGCTACACGTGATAGTTATTCTCGATATCAACAGGTGGTCACAATAGTTCGATTCAAATGTATTTGTGATTATTGTTCTTTAATTTTCAGACATTTACAATTTTCGTTTCATAAAGATGGTTGAAAATTTTGATTTTCGCTGATATCGAGAGAGTGAGAGGTTTTGTTGCTTTAAATTATCGCAATGTCGAGTGCATGACTTCGAATATTAGTATCAAAACCTTCATCTCGATTAGTTGAGAGAATAAACTTTTAAGACTTAATACATTGAGGAAATTCGTTCTACGACACTCTGGAACCCGCAAAATTTAAATCATTTATTAGTGACGTTTTCGTCAGGAACTCTAAATTGCCGAAAAACAAAATATAGAAGAGCGGATTAATTTCCAAATTTTTAATTTGGATAAAATATAAATTTGTTTCTGCAGCTTTCAATATTCTAAAAAATTTAAGCCTATCGATTTAATGTTGTAAATTCTGTTACATAAACAAAATAACAAAATTAAAAAAAAGCATACCAAATTTTTGCTTTACGTCCAATGTAGATTTTGATCATTTTAAATATTTACTGTACTTTGCTATTAAAGCTTCGCATTTTCGTAAAAAATTGAATGATAGCTAGGTCGTCTAAAGTACTATATTCTGTACTTTCCATTACGAAAAAGATTAATTCATAAAATTTCACTTATAAATTACTAACAAATATCTTACACATAAAACCAGTATTCTTAAACTGACGGGCTTTCAAAACTTACATTTTTGACTGCACTTAAAAATAATCTTAAAACTTACTTATTAATTTTTAGATAATTATTAATTTATGTGTCATCATGCTACATTAAGATTTTAACTCTTACATAAATTTCTTTGAACTTTCACAATGCTCTTTAATTCGAAACTCACTTAAGAAGACATGTTTAAAATTTGAAAATGATATTGTTATGTAGTATGTTATCTCTTTATTCGTGTAATTAAAATTTTGGAATCTGTTCAGTCTACGCTACAATAAGTAACAAACGTTATCTTGAAGAGTTATCTGACATAGTTAATTATTCTGTTTGCGAAATCCACCCGAAGTTTTCCTGAATTAGAGCAAACGTGCTTGAATGTGATAAGCCAGCGACGGACGACAACACAATTTAGCGTCATAAATGTCATATCTGACACATGCAAGTCCCACGTCAAGTAATTCATGTCGCAGTAGTAAGGCACGATATGATATTGACTGAACGTAACCAGAGGCAAGTATAACAAATATGAGTGATGCTTATTATGCATCATAAAAGGCGCTTAAATTCCGAGAATGATGAATTTATGACAAATTTAAACACAAAAATAATCTTTTTTATTACTACACCGTAGTATATACCTGCGTTTATTTTAATATTTCTTTATAAATTGTTTATGTGAGGGGTTTTAGAATTGAAATGTAATAACTAAAAGTGTAATGTCACCTTAAATAACTGTATTTTCTCTGCCAGAATATGCCATAATATTAGTTTGAAAGACACACATGCACACACACACACATACAAACAGGCATAGTTTAGGTATTATTACACCATTTTAAACTCTCGCTATGAATTAGAATTCAATTATAAAAAAATACATTGTTTGTAAAATTTATTTCGCATTGATAGTTTCGAGTAGTGTCAATGACTTTGCTGTCCGAGTAAAAGAAGTAAAGCTTTCAATATCTTTTTATTGAAATGAACTATAGTGGGTGGTGAGCATTCGAACAATGTCTATTGATACTTCCGCAACTTGTTTATTGTTCAACTGACTATATGTAGTCGCGCATTTTTATAGGGATGACAACTCCAAAGCACAAGACAAGCCGCTTCTCGATTGAAGCATGGGAATGGTTCACGGTGGTGGAATACCGATCAGAATAGAACACATTCAAGACCTTGATTGGACCTCAAGGCTCTTTTGTGGTCTAAAATCACATCAGACTAACCTTCGTCCAGCGCATTCCTTGGGAAAGTTCGTTTTGATTATTGCATTTGATCGTGATCTATCTGTCTTTATCTACCCATATCAAGTGAGAGTGCATCTCGGACTGAAACGCAGTGTATAAACAAAGAACACATTTCACACATGTTTCTCAAACTAAGCCTATGACATCAATTTGATCGCAAAGCACTTTTTAGATAAAAAGTAGATCTTAGGAACACAAAATACGCATATTTAATGCATGCAAAATTTGACCACCTCTGTTGTAAAACAACTATCGGAAAATCCTTTGGAACAAGAGCACATGTACACACAGCACTATAAACAATATTACCTTAATTAAATCTAATCAACATACACACATGCATAGAACAAATCTATATAAGTAAAATTAGGCCCCACCGGTGGTATAGTGGATAGAGAACCACTTTATCACGCTTTGATTCCGGGTTCGATTCCCATCTGGAACTTAGATATTTACTGTCCGGTCCCTTCATAGGGGGCAACACTGGCCGCTCATTGATTGTCACATAGTAAAATGACCAGTAATTTGGGCCTTGTTAGTAGTAACTGCTTGATGAGCAGAAGTGTCTGTTCGTTTGAAGAGTTTTGTCTGTAGATTACTTGGAATTCAAAAATTTTGCGATTTCTATCCAATTCAAGCAGCTGGGAATCCAAGACGACCGTTAAAAAAAACAATACAAAATATGCATATATCTGTCAGTCATTGTGCCATTCTGTCAATTTGTTATTATGTCGTTCTGTCCGTGACGCTTTTTTTTTGTTCGCAGATCACGTAAAAATGACTGAAGTGAATGAAATGAAATTTGTTGAGATGGTATGTGGTCACTCAACTTGAACTATAGGTGTCAAATTTTAAAAAATTTTGATTACATTTTGAGAAAATACTTGTGGATTACGTGTAAACCACTGAAGCGAATTAAATAAAATTTAGAATCGCCACTTGTGGTCACTTAAATTATAGGCGTCAAGATACTTTTAAATTTTTTTGAGATTTTGTGAAAACTGAGTACACACTTTTTCCATTCCTGAAAAATGGCAATGAAACCAGAATTAAATTCTAAATTAAATTAGATGGAAGTTAAATTTCTAATTTAATTTCCATCTTGCCAAAATTAATTGCCAAAACTGCTTAAATATTTCATAGATTTTGGGATATTTTGTAAAAATAGTAGAAGTGTTTATTCTTGCATTCCTTAAAAATGAATTAAAAGAATACAAGGAAATTTAGAAAAATGATCAGCAACGACTAAAATAACAAATGCCGAAATTTTTTGAAAAATTTCAATAAATTATAAAACTTTTTAAAATGTTTATTTACTTTTTTAGATTTTGTGAGAAAGCGCATTTTTTTAGGCATAATGTTAAAATATCAACAGTGAATCAAACAAAATTTAGTATTGGTTAAGAGTGACCACTTGACTTGGAAAGATCATTCAACCAGAATAAAACTGCAATAATTAAAAAAAAACAGCAGTGAATCAAACAAAATTTAGTTATAAGTTAGGAATGACCGCTTGACTCAAAAGTTCATTCAACCAGAATAAAACTGTAATTATTAAAAAAAATGTATATATTGGCAATTTTACTCATCACTTTGTTACTCTCTAACCTGTAATCTTTTAACAATACACATAAGGTATAATTATGATGTCTGCACTATTGCCAATATACTAATTCCATTCTTTACTCCTACAATACTAATGAAAATGTAGGGTTTTTGGAAATTTGCATTACATACTAAGCCGTCAATGACGGGTACTGCAACTAGTAAATATATAAATAACATTGTTTTATGGCAAATATACAAGTGAATAACTTTGAGCAAACCGTATTTGGCAGGTGAAATATCGAAATATGTAGTTACAATTACTGATTATTACAGAAAGGAAATACATGTAGCTGTAATCAATGAGACTTGCATATGTTTATCTGATTGCAAAAGTAAAATATCTATTTATTATCAAAAATAAATACTGTAATATTCGTTCATAGAAAACAAAAATGTTTTGTTATTGACATAAAAGTAGTTATTGGAATATCTCATAACACAAAACTGACATTAAGAAAATAATAGAAAGTGTAAAATTTAACTTGTTGCTGTTACAAATCATTTATTGTAGATTTTGAGGTAAGATTACCCATTACTATATCCAAACAATCTCTACCTGTTTAAGTTTGATCATCATAAGACACCGCTAAATCTGAAGTTGAATTTTCAAATTCGAAACAAAAGAAACTTAAATTTCATTGAAATGCCGCATCTTAATGAAATCTTCCAAAGTGTCACTTAAGAAGTATGTTCGTTTGTACTTTTAAAAGAAAATACTTATGAGTATTTTTCCAAATAATTAAATTGGCAGTGGATGCTGGTGATGCAGGAGTGGAAGGAAATCAAGATTTTCATTTTATGAAAAGGACTTTATATTACAATTTGATAGTTAAAATACAAATGCAGTTTTGTTATTTAACAAAATAGGTAACGGACCAATGTATAGAATGTGTACATTTTAAATCCTAACTTACTCAACAGTATTTTAATGATTATTAAATGATACAAAATAAATACCTGTGAACCTAAATTGATCTCTGATTAAGTACCAGCTGCGTATTCCTAACGTTTTCTGAAATTTTACCAGAAAGTGCTGACACATCCTCTATATATTGATCAAAATATACCTATTTTTAGCAAATGTTCTTGAAAAAAATATATTCCTAAAACATGCAAAACGCATATCAAAGTTATGCTAATGAACATATTTGCCTTTTTTTCGGTGAAACAGTAATGTCAGATACAACTATTAATAAAAAGAAATGTACTAGTAAATCTACATACTTTATTATATTTTAGATTTCCATGGCATAAGAAAAGGATCGTTTTCTATTGAAATGATTTCTCATAACTAAGAGTATATCATTACAAGAAAAAAGTTTTTTTATGAAAATTGCGTGAATATCTGGAGTATGGAATAGTTATGCACTGAAAGTACTTAAAAATTACATTTAAAATACTTTTGTACTGGTATGTTGTAATACTACTTTCTTTGTAAAAGTTTACATATCGGTCTACGTATAGCTTTATTTGCTGCTAAAAAAATGTCGTAACAGTAACGTTTAGAAAATATTCTAAACTTAGCTGGCTTCTATTGTGTATATTAAAACTATAAATAATGCCATTTTACTATAAGATCAAAAATTCACAAACTTGAATGGGGAAACCATCCCATGTGTATTATTTTTACAATGCATGGAACTGCTTTCTCAAACTAAAATGCGACTGTTATTTGCAGAAATAGCATTTATACTTTTTCTTATTTCTTATATTTATAAATAAATTTATTTGTACATGCATGTAACTGTAAATAAAAAATGTGTTTTTTTTTTTCAGATTTTGGCTTCACATCTAAAGAATGTTCTTTTCCACACTATACGTAAGCCGATTTTAATAGTATTTACTTAGAAAATATGATATTTAAATTTTTTATTGATTGGAATAAAAATAATTACTTTTAATGAAAAAAACATTTGAAGAAATGATAATAGTACAAACATTAATAACTTTTAATTACTGCATTACTTATATCTTAGAATCAGGTGTACATTTTTAGTAAAGTATTATTTTTAATTTATTGATTATTAAACTTTAAGAGAATGGTGATGTTGTATTGAATGTCGCATGAACTGCTAGGCATGTACAGGATTTTAATAAAATGTGGCTTAAATATATATAATTAAAAGTAAGATTCTAGTATACTTAATCGTGTATCGTGCTTGGATCAAAGATCAATATACAGATATCACACCGTGATTTATGACTGGAATTAAAACGATTTATGAGTCCATGGAAAAAATTCGTCTCTTTCGTTCAGAATCACTTTTGCCAGACCCTGATTGGAACTTAGAGTGGTATTACCTTATTCAAAGCGTACGAGACATGTTATACAGTGGGAATATTTTAACTTTTCAACACTTAATATTTGCATCTTTTTCGATGGAGCAATCACACGTTTCGTTCAGTTTCATTTTGCTTGAAATTTCTCAAAATGTGCAAATTTTCTTAACTTTGAAAACCTATGCATTTCGTTTATTTTACTAAATATATGCGTAAAGATGTAAAATTTAAAATAATTGTATTTGTTTCGCATAATAACTAACTTTCAATCAGCAGCATAAAAACTAAATCAGAGTGACAAAAAAAGAAAAGAAAAGTCGTAGTTATGTCGAAGTTTAATACATTCTGTAAACACATTACATCTCAGAGAGGATATACTTTATTTTACGTTTATTTCTTGATAAGTATCTATGGAGTACACAATAATTGTTTCCTCGAATAAGAGAGAGTTTCATTATGATTTATGTCATGAGCTTGCATAATAGACTATTATAATGAAGAACGATAATGGCTTACTTAATCTCTAAATTTTCATTCGTGCACATCGTGTTATTTCTTGGAACTTAACCAAGTTTCGGGAACATAATTTTATTCAAAGTTTTCAATACTGCGCTCTGCTAATATGGATTTATTTCTATTAATATGAGATTAGTTCATAGGAAAATTTAATAACTTTCCACAATTTTTCTAATGTATATATCTAAGAACTACACCTCAATTAAACTTTATTGGCGGTACTTACATTTCCTTACCCTTTTGTGCATTAAGTTATATATTTTGAATTAAAAAGTCTTTAAATAACTTAGATTATTTAAGAAAATAAATATGTAAGGTTTTAAAATAATTATTTTAAAAGAATTAGTATTCCTGAGAAGAGGATATAGATTTAATATTAAAATTCTAAGAGAGAGAGAGAGAGAGAGAGACATAAAACATAGATTTTATAATTTAAAACATTTATTACTTTCTTTTTTTACAAATTTGAAATTTATCTAGGTTAATTGAAGCAATGTAAGAAATTTTTATATTGTTTAAGCACTTGTAAAATGATTAAATCACAATGAAAAATCATTTTGGAAAGCTATATATTTATTGTGTAATTAAGTTAATTTGATAATGCGCAGAGTGTTAAAAATTATATGCATTGTACAACAGTTGATAATTAATAAATTCACGTATATAATTATTAATTAAATCGAACAAAATCCAACACGTGGAGAAAAATATGTACAGCTGATGTATACCGTACGCATGTACCATCTGTGTCACATTGCAGCCTATGCACGTGCTCCATCTCTCTTTTTAAATTTTAAATTTGCACACAATTCAACCTCGAAATTCGAAATGTAGTGAAATTAAAAAATCAAAAATTGCGACCCAGTTATAACCCAGTGAAAATTGCTTTAAAATGTGTAAAAACGTAAAAAAAAAGAGTGAAAATGTAAGTATATCATAAATAAATGTGCGATAGCCTTACAGTCTTTAAAAAACAGTTACAATTTTTTACAAAGAATTTCAAATGTATAAAAATGTGAATGAGCGCTCATAAATGTTTATTATTTGTTAATAAAAAATGCAATATGGTTTCAAAACCTGTTTAACTGCATAGATATAATTTTGAGAAAGCTTGACAAGAAGTTTTCACTTCTGACGTGCAGTCCTGCAACTGACTGAGTTTTCGTTTGTAGAATCAATTTGGGAAAGGCACAGCTCCAGAACTTGGCTAGCACAGATACACCAACATAAATGCCTTAAAGATACTGGATTTCTGACAGTGGAATCTGGGCCACATTTTCTATTCTGTATTGCCCTGACAATAGGCAATGAATACTTGAGGTCGTTACTAATATATATATATATATATATATATATATATCTATATATACATATAGCTTCGATTTCTTACGTTTGAAATCTTTCAAAATTAATAACGGTTACTTTTTCATAAGCACTTTTCATTTTTCCAATAATTTTAGAAAACGTAATTGGGCCTATAATTATTCCACCCAAAAGTTTAAAGCATGTGTAAAAGGAGCTTGTCAGCTTCTTCACTTTCTTCTCTTCCAGTGATTGGAAATGCGAAGAACAAGGGTAATTTGTGATTTCTATAAATTGAACAATTGCCAAATATTGAATTATTAAAAATTACTATGTCATACTCAGACTGTTTAAAGGTTTTTGTAACCGTTGAGCAAATCTACAAAAAAAAAACGTATTAGGGGGAGAAGTTGCAATAGATGGAATTATAGGAAAATTTTTATACTCGCGATCATCAATGCCAATACGTCCAACTTCAAACCTTAATCAATGTGAAGAAATTTCGTTAAAATCATGCATTGATGTAAATGTAAATATATACTGTAAATGTAAATATATACTGAAACGGTCTTTTTTGTTCTTGTTGTTTCTGATGCTCCCTGACAACCGCAAATGGCGGTGCCAGACAAACCCTAGGGAGGCGATGGGCAGAGGGGGTGTGCTTTCCATTTTTAGGGTCTCAGTGGGAGGCAGTACGATTTAGCCCGTGGTCCCCTAATTTTAAACCAATTGCAGAGGAGGGACCAACCCCCTGAAATCGTACCCCCAGAGGTATCGTTTAACAACATGGAGGGCATTAAAGCCACGACAGATTTTACGTGCACCAGCTCCCATTAGCGTATACGGTCCCACCGTAGTCGAGCCGGATGGAAGTTGACCTTCCCAAGCATTGTCAAGCGGGATGCTGCTTCACTTGCCATGTTCTAATGGGAACGGAGTTTAGCGCCCAGACCACTACGGAACACGGTCTTTCATGACTGGATGGAAGTGAAAGTGCAGACATCTCCTTGTACTTAGCTCTGGGTTGTTAATGTAATATAATATAATTACACATCAAAAGAAAAGTTAGTTGCACAATGTAAAACTGTTCTATGAAAGGAGGAATATTGCAATAAAAATAAAGGTCAAATTTTCGTTAATTTCACGGAACGTTAATGCTCATGCGTAACCTAAAAACAGTGACACAATATAAATATTTTGAAAGAAACTTCAAAAGAGCGATAAAATGAAGGACTTGAGTGGTCCTAGAACAAAGATTGTATTTGTATTTCGATAAAGATTTTTTTTAATCTAAACTTTTTATAAATTTTTAACATTTTTTCAAATTATAAATGTTATATTCGATCTAAATACCTAAGTAAATAGTTATATGTTTTAAGTAGTTATAAGGTATAAGTTTTTTTCACAAATTGAGGCTGCCGCGGTACAACTTTATTTTGTTTTTAGAGGTCTGTTATCTAAAATCTATGTTTTTTTGACCCAGCCTAACACTTAGTTTAGTGAAAGTCAACCATACACAGTAGGCCCACTAAAGTCCCTTGTCACTGTCTTAATTTCGGAACGCCTGCTGCTATTTTTATAAATGTGGTGTGTGAGACCATTCACAGTGCCACCTGGTGTAAAACTGTGAAGTTAGCTTTCGTATCTCGAAAGCCGTAGGATATAGAGGATGAAAGTGAATTACAAAGTTCCAGAGCGCTATAGATTTAGTACGAAGATACATCTAATTGACATGGATGTGAAAAACAGAACGGTTAAAACGTGCATTTGTTTTTTTGTGATTCCCTACTCTGCGAACGTGAAAAAACGATCAAAAAAAAAAGAAAACAATTATTTATAACAATATACCTTCATTTAGATGTTCAAACTTGCACCGTCAGCTTCAATGCACATTTTTTATCCTCGTTTGAATTTCACATTGCACGCGTTGGAGGATATAGGGGGACACGTTGGCACAAGCGCCGTGATGCGTCATTTAAGGTCCTGCAATGTTTGTGGAGGTTTCTCATATACCTGCTGTTTTAGGTATCCCCACAGAAAAAAGTCCAGGGGAGTCAGATCAGGCGAACTTGCAGGAAATTCTTCGAAACTGCCATACCCAATCATTCTGTTCCCGAATTCCGTGACGAGGTACTGTTTCACTGGAGATGTCTTGTGAGCAGGCGTTCCGTCATGTTGAAACCACGCATTCCTAATATTTAACACCGGCAGGTTATCCACAAAATCGGGCATTACTTTCTGCAGCAGTTCTCAATACCACGCACCTGTTAAGGTACCATCATAAAATATTGGACTGACTTGTTACTGTAAATTGCACAACAAACGTTAATACCAAACCGCGCTTGTGGTCGAACATCGGTAAAACATCTAGGATTTTCCAGCGCCCAGTAATGGGTATGTTACTTATTGTACGTACATGCCATTCCGAGAAATGCCTCGTCCGTCCACACTACATCTGCCAAAAATATTGGCACCTGCTATAAAACCTACTGAAGTGTTGGTCGGTATGGATAAGCGCTTGATTCCTGAAGGATTTTCCAAACCTGACTTCTTTAGAGGCCACAGTGTTCACTAATCTTTCTTGTACTGCATTTCGGGTATGCGAGGGCGTATACTCGTACCTCATCTGGTTGAACTTGCCGTCCTACCATAGCTGGTCTGCCAAATCAAACTCGACTGGTCACGCAGCCTATCTCCTTAAACTTTTTACAGCAGACAGGATGGTTTGATAAGAAGGATGCGAGCCTACAAGGAAACGTTCCCAATGCAAGCCTTGCGTCTACATTCCCCGTACAGTAAAACCATCTCGTGCCTTGCGTCTACATTCCCCGTACAGTAAAACCATCTCGTGCCTTGCGTCTACATTCCCCGTACAGTAAAACCATCTCACAATACTTAGCTTTGGAAAATCGCTCCATGCCATGACCAGCAACATAGTAGAAACCAAACAAGATGTCTCTTTTATACTAGTCGTCTCAAGTGAACAGGTGTGACGTTTCTTATGTATTTGTATACTGCAAAATTTCGAGCATGAGGTGCAAGTTGCGTTGAGTGGATGTTGAGATCAGTACAAGGATGCAACTCTCGGGCCTTGAACCAGAGTCCTTTTGACTAGGAATTGCAAGCGATACTACTGTGCTATATTGCGGCTTCGTGCTTAGCTTGAAAGATAATATTTTCTCCTTCTGTTCACATTTCGTGACGCCACAGTGTAGGAAATCACTAAAATACAAATGCACATTTTAACCGTTCTGTTTTTCACATCCATGTCAATGAGGTGCGTATTCGTACTAAATCGATAACCCTCTACAACTTTGCAATTTATTTTCTCCCCCTATCTCGTACCGTTTTCGAGATACGAAAGTTAACTCCGTGGTTTTCGAAGAGGTGGCGATGTGATCGGTCTCATTCGGTAGCTCATATCCAATTTACTATACCTAGACATCACGTTTATAAAAATAGCAGCAGCTGTTCCGAAATAAGAGGGTGACATGGGACTTTAGTGGGCATACTGTAGAAATGAAGATCATTGCGAAACTCTTATAATAGAGAATAATATGGCAAAATATAAAATCTAGCATATGGTAAATAGTAGAACAAATACCAGAGCAGGCTGAGTACATGAATTATTACGGGATGAATGCGAAATTTAATCTGCTAAAAGCTTTTCACCGATAAAAAAACAGAGGGTATACGATACAAATGATTTCTTATTTGTATAAAATGCAGTATTTTATATTTTTTACTTGCCTATTTCTTTAGTTCGTTTTTTTTCTCAATTTCTCTAAAGGAAGTACTTACATTGAAAAACACTGAAAACTTCTCATTAAATATGTGTAGTACTAATAAAAATATTTATGTTTGTGAAGCTCACATAAGACTAAAAACTTACCAACAGCAGTTACAAGCGAAAAAATATCACTTTATCTGTTGCAAAACAATCGCTAACTCACAATTTGGTAGGAAAGCATCAAGAACTTCATAAGCTTATCATTAATATCAAACTCGCTGAGTGTTTTGCATGACACTTTTGTGCAATAGAATTACGTATTGTGTTATACAAAATTATATTTTCATGACATTCTTCAATGCCAATCTTTTTACTTACAAAAACTTTTCTTGGTAAATATGTTTCCAAAATTTGTAAAATCTTGTGTTAAATGCAAGACAAATTTCCCATTGAAAATGTCATAGCATAAATATTTTGTTAAAACATACAAACGCACACTATAATTGACTACTTAATGATATATATTTAATGCATTTATAACGAAGGCCTTCTGCGTATTTGAGCGAAAAGCTAATGAAAGCAAAAGAGTCCTAAATATCTGCATTTACCTTATTCCTTTCATAATAAATTTTATAGCTTGTGTAAATCCGAATCCTTAATTCTCATCAGCTGCGTCACATGCATTCACGATATCTATGTTGACCCCGATAAATTTCATATGAATCTGGCATTTCTGATTACGGTATATTGATCGAATACCACCAGCCAATGGAAAACGATGGAACAACAGTCACGGACGTGTGAAAATTTCTGTGTCACAGAATCGTATATTGTATTTCATAAATGTTATTCTGGGAAAAATTGTCGTAGGAGAAAAGTTTCAAGGGCTATTTTATTTTTCGAGGAATGTTAAATGAAACTGCCACAGAAAATGTTAAGGATGTGTCATTATCTAATAAAAGACAGAATCAATACGTTTTTCTTCTTAAATATTAATTTAATAAAATAATGTTTCTTTGTTAGGGACAAAAAAATGTAAGTGTGGCGACAAAACAAAATAAAAATGTAACATGAAATTGTTGCTGGCTTTCACGTTATAAATGTAATTCTAATAACTCGTGCTAAGAAAGTTAATACAGTTTTGTTATCAATACCGTCATAACATTAATGGATCCAAATGTAATATTTTCCCAAAGAAAACAAAAATTATTTTTGTTTCCTTTGGGTTCATACTTTTTGTTTCATTAGAAATTAAATTACAATTTTACTTATTGAATTTTAGCCAACTAATGTTTAGTGAATTTATTTTTATCAAAATAAAAAATCTTTTTATAAAATAACAACAACAACAAATCTAAAAATCTCCATTAATTTTTTAATATTAAATTAAATATTAATCTCAATGTATTTCTATGAAGACTTTTATTAATTTCTTCTTAATGGTATCGATGTGATCATGCGATAATAACGAAAAACGAAATTCAATTGTCTCTGATGGAATACATAACACACCTTTAATAAAGAAATTACAATAGTGATATTTATACATGCATATATATTTTCTGAAATCAGTTTAACAGAATTTCCTTCAAATTAAAAATATTAAATCTATAATGAAAACTGATATTATAAATATTTAAGAAACGGAATCGGTATTTATTTTATTTCAAGCATAAATATCTGAGTACATGAATTTAAAATATATAAACGAAAACGTGTTTAAAAATGATAGTTTTAAAGAACTGATTTAACAAATCCATCTTTTTTTTCCTTTTTCCCAATACAAAATTAAAAATGTTTAGTTAAAAACAAGCGATATTCCCTGAGTTTACGCTATTTTTTAACTTCTCAATGCAATCTATTCTAAAATCTAGAGTTTAAAATATTTTCTTTCATTTTTACATAGTTTTTTTTTTTAAGTGGCAAAATAATGATATATTTCAGGTTATTGATTACTTACAAAATTAAGTTTACATTTGAAAAACTTGATTTTTTAAAACTTTTAATATTGTAGAGATTTTTTATAATCTGTTAATTTTTTTTCTTTTTAAAATATTAGATTTTGTTTCACACCTGAAGATTTTTTTGCAGGGATTCATGATCTAAATTTTGTGCGGTGACAGGATAGTAAATACCTAGATTTTTATATGTCAGAACGAATGTGTGCAGAAAAAATTGAAAAACTATATGAATTAAATTTATTATGCAAGTAATACATGTAAAAATAAACTAAGATCAAGCCATTGTAACAAAAAATATAGTAGCTAAAACAAAAATAAGGTTACACGAGTTTTCTTTATTACAAAATACGATACAATCTAATTATTTAATTGCTGATAATGATGCTATACATGCCAGAAATTAAGAGAACCATTGTCGTATTGTTAATATATCAAAATTAGAATTTTATACTTTTATATTTAGGTGAATATTTAATTATTTAAAAACTAATATAAATATACTAACTAACATAACTTACATTTTTAAAAACTTCAACTGCAGTTTTAAAATATAAACAACAAATGTTTCACGTTCAAGCCAGAG
This sequence comes from Cheiracanthium punctorium, assembly GCA_038373885.1. Taxonomy (NCBI): domain Eukaryota; kingdom Metazoa; phylum Arthropoda; class Arachnida; order Araneae; family Cheiracanthiidae; genus Cheiracanthium; species Cheiracanthium punctorium. The sequence goes on along the minus strand of JAWZYV010014928.1, from coordinate 1,480,287 downwards.
ATAATTAGGTTATATTAACCAATGTATTAAATCTAAATTATCAAATCACCAGGATGCTACAAATACTATTGATATAATATTAAAAAGCCTTAGGAGTTCAACCAGTTTTATCATAAAAAATTGTATTTAAATCAAAATAAATTTAAATTAGCAGCTGTATTCTATTCGTTCCAACTATTTTAGGCTGTCGGTAAATCAAACCATTCTTTCCAATATAGTTATTAAGGATTCGCCAAATTAACGTAGAGAAAAGTGTTTATGTTTAATTCTTTTCTACTATCGAAGTCATGAAGTATGTTTACCAAATCATTATACACAGTTTGTTAATAGGGTAAAAATAGGACGTAGTTAGTAGAATATAACTAATAGGGTATAGTAACAAAAAATATTAGGTATTAATTTTGTTTTTGTAGTCGTTGAGCAGTAAATAATATATTTAAATTCCAGTCTACTGTCAGAAATAAGATTTGAATCAGCATTTACTAAGTAAGCATTTACCCCACCAATTGCATGATTGCATGCTATTTTTTTCTTAAATTTTTCTTTTCAATTTATGGAATTTTTTTTTCTGTTACACAAATATAAGCTTTATTTGGAGTCTTTTGAATTTTCATGCTGTAAATGCAGCTGATGCATTACATTGGGAATTACATGGATCTTCCACATTTTGATTTTTGTATTCACTGGAATAACTATAAACTCTACCTTGCGAAAAAAGATAAAATATGTAAGCACAAAAAATACATAATGTATAAGTTTGCAGGGATCGTTTTAATACGTTATATTGCCTATTTTACAAGAATTCTATTAAAAAAAAAAAAAAAACTTTATTATTTATCATGTCGGATAATCGGATCCACTTTTCAGAAACTTAGCCATACATCAGAGCCAATTTTTTGTCCACAGGGTGTTTAATTTGAAAATGTTTTTATTAGTTTTCTTATGTTTCCGGGAGAGTACACATATTTTTTAATGGAACCAAATAGAAAACATTTTCGGCTCATGCGACCCAGAAATTTCAGAAACATAAGCGACCACTCAGTGTATGTATAAAACATATTTAAATACCAGGGCTATTATTAGATAAATTAAGATATTATTTTCAAAAATTACAACTCATTGAATTTTGTCTTCTTCAAATTATTATTTCAGACAAATTGTACGGAAATGGTATTTTAATATTTTATAAATGTTTGAGAACAAAATTCCTATAACATTTTCGTTACAAAGAAATAAATTTAAAAACATAGCGAAACATCACTTGTTTCTAATGGTAGCTATAAAGAAAAAAATACTGGCCTGCATGGCCACTGAGGCCGTAATGGCCTCAGAAGAACCATAACGACATGGGCTATTAAAAAAAAAGATATTATCTTTTACAAACTCGCTGACTCCAAAACGAATAATAAAAAATAGTGCAAATAATTACGATATTGAGCTATGAGAAACCTACCAAAGATCAGCGATCTGGTTGAAATGAATTAAAATACCCAAATAAGAAAATTAAACTGAAGTTGAAAATACAGATATAATGAAAAAATTAAAACTGGGCATGTAAAAATTAGGAATTGGAATGTTATTGTTAAAGGAAAGCTCAGCAGTGACTAGCAGTAGTTGCAATAAACTTTTTATATTGGTTACATTAGGAAGTTTCATATACAATATATAAGAGAGTATATGCCAACCGGAGTCACCTGACAGGAGATTGTGTATTAAATTAGACGAATGTATTAACTTAATGAAACGTCACATTAACTTAGTAAAAGTTACAAGTTAATATCAAAACTATCACCCGTATTTCACATGTTTCTACAATTTTTATTAATCTAAATTAAATATAAAATGTGTTAATTTTTTAATTAGGTTAAATAAAATTTAAATAAAATCTAAGGTAACTATATTTGATAAGGTATTTAGACATACATATATCTTCCTGTAACATGGTTGGTAAGTACATGCGAAGCATATGGAAAGGATATTTACCTAAACGTCTACTTATCAACGGTAAGCCCTCCATTTCTGTATTTAAATGCATATCAGATGTTATATATACATATCCCTTAACACAGCGTGTCATTTGGCTCTATTCATTAATACAGTATACTCGTACGCATTACAGTATATACATTTGAGGGACATGTGATATCAAACACAGATTAGAGGAAATCTGATTGATTAGCGGTATTGACATCGCAAATGTAAGGCATTACATGTATCAAATGATTTCATAAACAATGGGAATATTCTGATTACGGTCTTATTATGTTACACATCAAGATTCATGCTACAGAAAATAATGCATTTTATTAGTGAAAGTTTTATTAAAGCTCTAATTGTTGAATTTATATTAAATAAATTAACAGTGCTCTAAAGTAACTGTTTTTGAATTTCTTACTAACACAAAAATATATAATATAATTAAATGTTATTCAAATTTTAATGAAATATTAAAATAAAATTAAACATATTTGTTGGAAGAACAGGTTACAGCCCCAAAGAAAAAATCGATAAAGCTAGAAAATGGTTAACAAGGAAAATAAAATTTCTCCTTTTAAGTAAAATTAATAATAGTTTTAATAATACTAGCAATAATTTAGACTTCATAAGAATATTAAGTAATAATAATAGCGATTTGACTACGTCGATCATATACTATGGCATTATGAGCAAATATATCGCAAAAAAAATCACCAAATTGGCTTCCCTTACCAAAATGTTCTATGATAGGACGAGTATTTTTCATAAAACTAAAAAAATTACATGGTTTAAATGTAGTTATATGGCAATAATGACTTCTGTCAATGACGCATTGTTTCAGAGAAAACCACAGAAAATTCCGAATGGCTAGATTAACGGCACAACCGGGTCCATTATTGCATATATTTTCTCTTGCATTCTCCTGATACGGCTTATTGCAACATCTCAAAATGTTTTAGGTTCTTCATAGGTGTGGATTTCCACTCAATGTTATTTCTCGCTCGTTTGCTCGGTTCAAACCATACCGTACAATTTCACATCCTCATGGAACGGCTGTATTTAAAGTCCCCTCTAATCCTGATCCAATAAACTATTATTGTTCCGGGACTTATTATTCAAATTTGTAAACCTTTTTGCAGCTAAATTCAGGTATTTTAATTTTTAACTGAAAGGTGATTGCAAAAAAAGCCGTTACTTCTTTCAAATCTAAAAGACTTCAATGAAACCCCAATAATCAGTTTGGGCCCCCGCTGCTCACAAGGAGAAGAAACAACTATGCATATAATTAAGAGCTTTCAGCAACGAATCAGCTTGAAGAAAGTTGTAAATGTCGTTGTTGGAAGAAATATGAATGCGGAAAGTATACTTTTTCTGTACTCTGAGATAATCGTCAATTTATGTGAACCTACTGTCAAGTTAATCAAAAGATCAAGAATTGAGCTCACGATTGAGCCCATAGAGTTTTCTCGATCAGAAAATAAACATCAAGTACACAGGTTCCATCGTCTTGTCACTAATATTACTGAATGAGATGACTTACCTCCACTCGTTCCTAAACTCCTCGTTTCAAAACTCGGTGCAATAGTGATCTACGGACTATTTTATTCTATTTTTGAGGGAGAAACTTGTTCCAAAGATTGATGTTAATACTCAAGTCGTTCAATGAGCCATAAACTAATGACACAGCCTTAATAGAAGGTTTGGGCCTTACCATGGCACAGTGGTTATGCCACTGAAAATGGTAGATTGCCGAAGTATGAAGGTCCCGGGTTCGGGTCCCATCGCACGGCTGTCGATTTAACGGTCGGGAGCTTTGGTCGGTTTTCTCCAGATGTAACGTGAATATGCGTTAGAACCCCTTAGAAAGTCCTCCTACCACGGCACCCCCCTTGGCAGATCGCCCTAGTGCAGCGTTGTCATAATCACACACAATCACAATCATAGAAGGTTTGTGAACAAGAAAGCCATGCAGATAGTGACTAATTGCGAGCACCATTGAACTAAGTAAGAAAATGAACATCATTAATTTAAATGAAAGTGAAGGGCTGTTTTTTCATCATTAAAACTAAACAGCGGTAATTTCAGCGTTCCTTTTCCTGGGCTAACAAACGGAAATTTATATACTGTAGTAACTTCGTAAGATCACAGGAATTCAATCCAGTGGCTTTTCAGGTGGAATCAAGTTAATAATAGAATAAGCAATGTGTTAAGGCATCAACTGGTCATTCTTCGGTAGTGACAGAATTTTCAAAATTCATGCATAAGCCTTATGTGCATTTGGACAATATATATTTCTTTTCGTAGTTTCACAATAAATACAGTGCTTTCTTTATAAGAATTTCATAAAAAGACATAAAAAGATAGTTTTCTTTCTGAACGTTTTAATTTTTCAAAAAAGCTGGTAAAATGTGAAAGCGAGCATTTTGGTAAGGAAAAAAAATCAGGCTCTAGATTTTAACCTATCAATAACATTGTGGTCAGCCATCGTTTTGAGGAAAAAAATTCAAATTTAAAAAATGAATTGTTTACCTCCCTTTTAAAAACACATGTAATACTAAATATGTTACCATACAAGGTTAAAATGAGTTACCCAATATGATTAACGCAAATTTATACCTCATAGCTTGTTTATTCCAGCTGTACCACTGTTTCAGAATAATCCCGAGGATTCCCAATCTCCAAAATGTTCTGTTTTGAAGATTCGACTGGCCTTATTTAAAGATACGTGCTTCAAAAGTTAACAAATAGTTTAAAACTGATTTCACTTAATCATATTTATAAAGTTCAAGGTGAAATGCTTCACGCTCTGGGTCTAAACTCTGTTGATTTCGGCTGCTGCTGAAGAAGATCCAATTTTTTTCGATCTAAACACTTGTACAGTTTGATAAGTAATTTGAACTGAGGAAACGTAACTTGTGTTGTGGATTGTTGATTATAAACGGATAACATCATGATTCCATTTGAAAAGTTTACCGAACTATGGTTATCGATATTCCTGAGGCATGTGCAACTGCATGCGTAGTATAGTGGTTGCTTTAATAGATGAATGGATGTTTCTTTGTTTTATGCCTACTGTAGTAGTGATACTTGGTATGTCGCAGCTTCTGTCATATCGAATTGAGCTCTTTTGCTTGAAATTGATACGTTGTCGACACTAATTTAAATGCTGAGGTTGTTCCTTTCTCATATACCTCTCTCATTCCATTGACCATAACCTTATCAAACACCTATCAAAAACTACTCCCAAATTACTTATCAAACTGTACAAGTGTTTAGATCGAAAAAAATTGGATCTTCTTCAGCAGCAGCCGAAATCAATATTCAGGCTGGGACTGGAGACTCTTTCTGGATAACAAAACTGAATTAATTTTTTCTTCGATCGAAACGCGTGCACAGTTTGATTAGTCATCAGTCCCAGTCTGTGCATGGAATTCTGCTGATGTCGAAGATAGAAATTTTTTCTATTCAAACACGTGTACAGTTTGATGAGTGCCTTTTATGTGTGTCATATTACAAAATTTTAATTGTTTTATCTTTTAAATACCTCGTTCTTTTGAGTGATTTTCGTTTCCTCAGTAAAAATGTCATCGCATGTTAATTGTTCTCTTGTGCATATTAAATTTTTTTGTTGTATAGTTTGAATTTCGTCATCTCATGACTTTATCAGGAAACGACTAAATGAAGACGTTGGCTTGTACATTCGTGCGCAAATCGCCTTTTATGAATACGTGCGTGATAGATGCCAGACGAAAAATTAGCATACGGCACGAATAAACGCTTATATGTATTTAGCAATCAATATATCATGAAGCGTCTTTGTTTCTGTTTTCTGTATTGAAAATCTGCATGCAATATTCTTCCAATATACGCATTCTGTATTTTAGGGGCGATGTGCATATGCATTTACATCACTTGCATAAAACTATTTATAGTGCGATTACACTTTTATTGCAGAATCTGAAGTCCTAGCACCACATTGAATATAAATTTGAAAACTAGAAGAGTATCCAACAGTACTGACGTTGGTTTCTGCACGATATTTCGGAATCACCTTATATAAACATTTCCTTTCATGAAAAAACTCTCTTAAAGTAAATTATGAATATAACATGCATATGTAGCATTACTAGTAGAAATAGATGTAATCGTTTTCTCTTACATAATGAAACAGAAGTGATTATTGTGAGCCAAAAAATAAGTAAACTTAATGTATGTGAACCACGATTCAGAACACTGAAATAGGCTTATCGTTTTATTGTTTTCTTGTAGCATTATTTTTTGTCGAAATAATAAGTATAACAAAATAATCTTACAGGGAACAAAATGTGTAAACACATAATGGCAAAGGATTTAATAAAATGAATATATTTAATTATGTATAAGCAGTAGATATCTAGTTTGCTTAATGAACACTGACATTCATTATAAATTGAATGATTGATTAGAATATGTACTTTAACAATATCTGGGGAACAGATGATCTAATTATATTGTTTTGAAATTTGTAATCTGTATACCATAACTGTACATTTAGACTTTATATCTAGGTGTAATTGTCATTTTTTATGGTTTCATATGAACCACAAACATATCATCATTAGTTAATATTTTAAGTTAAAAATATTTTCATAAGTCCCTTTTAAAATATCTTATAACTTAAAAGACTTTGCGAATAAAATATTTCTCAGATTCAAAGGACGAACTTAATTCATTATAACATAAGTATTCTTTATAATATATTTGCATTTATCTGAAGCATTATATATTGCGCTTGATGCATGGTTTATGATATACCTAGTGAATATAGGACTATCATTTTTTTTAATTAATCCTACTCTCGAAATAATCACTCTTGATAAATCTCTGTATATATGAGAATTTCATGAATGTCATTTATTCTTGCCTAAGTATGTCTTTTAATATAGATCGTGTCTTGATCATTATTATTACACACGTAGAGTAACCAAAAAGTAATATTATTAATTGTATCTACATTTGCTATATTTCATGACATTACTTTTCAAGTATTACAAAAAAGTAAAATGGTATATATATAATTTTTACGTCCTTTTTACACTGTTAAAAATTTGGTGTAGCATTTCACCAAACTATGGTACTAGAAGAGCTGTCTCGCTAAGATGGTGAAACATTAATCCAACATCTGGTGCCTCACAAGAGTATGATTAAAACTGAGTACCAAATGTTGAAGCCAAGTTTCACCCTCTAATGGAGATAAATTTACTAGTATCAAGTTTTGGTGAAATGTTGGACCACATTTTTAAACGTATACCTTTTAAACATTCTGATACACATTTATCTTTTTTTAAAGATATTTACTTAATTCCGATCTATGGTTCGAATGTCACATTTTAAAAATTTTACTGTTTGTTCGTCAGTCGTGCTTACATTTTTGTTACATGTTCACATGAAGAAGAGTAAATAAGGCAATTGAATTGAAACAATTGCTATAGGATCAAATATTAATAAAACATAATTAATGTATTTATTAATAATTTTTGCTAGTCTAATAAAGAGTAAAACTTCTACGTGTTACATAAATTCAAAATACTGATTAAATTCTTTGCATTACAAATATGCTAGTATTACATTGAAATGTTACAGATATTCATGTATTGCATTACATTTTCTATTTATTACAATACATAGGACTAAAATTTAGAAAGTTACGTAAAAAAGGTGCACATTTTTTTTTGTATCTATTAAAGTTTTTTAATTGATGGAATCGAGATAAATACAAAATTTATATATATATATATATATATATATATATATATATATATATATATATATTTCACTCCCCAGTAGAAAAAATTCTTTCTTAGTAAAATCTGCTCTCTCTATATATTAAATACTGTAAAAAATTTCAGCCTTTCATCATATATGTAAACCAAGTTAGTAAAAGGTCATACAACAAAAATAATAGAAAAATTATTGTGTATTTATGCAATCAATGTTTTCTGTCACAATGTGTGAACAACGACTGAAATGAAATATCCCAATGTGATTTTGTCTCTTCACGAGCTGTTGAAAAGTGGTTTAATTCAACATATCTTTACATTCTTATCTCCTTTTATTATGAAAGGCTGAAATTTTTGCATCTCTGTATTAAAATATAGAGTATATTTTACTAATTGGGATTTTCGTTTTGTAACGAGGCCGTATGAAAATTATTTTTGTATTTATTTGGATTTAATATCCTCAAAACTTTAATCGATGCCTTAAAATTCTGCAATTTTTGTATTAGCAAAATTAAAATTTTGCAATTTTCTGCAATGTATATATATATATTGTTCTTAAAATGAGTAAAAAAGTGAAATTTTCATATTCACACAGAACCTCTCTCTATGAGACAGGAAGAAAAAACAGAAAAAACATAACTATCAAATCTATGCTTACTTATAAGCACAGAAAATACCTTTTCAAAAACTAACTTTGTGCTTATCTTTTTTCAAGTTCTTTAGTGTTTTCCACTACAAGAATCAATACTCAATACCTTCCTTTTATACAGATGTGTGCTTCAAAGCTCTTGGATGCTTTATTGAGTTAACTTTGAGCTTCGAAGCAGAGGATCAAGAGATAGGATCTGAAACAACTCTAAACGAAAAGTACTCAAGCGAAAGGCAAAGAAAACTTTTTTTTAACAGAGAGTGTATTATTTTTTGGCTTATCTTTATATATATACAAATTAGGACAATTATGCAGTATTTGTAAACATATACATACATTTTCTTTTTAAGAAATAATTTTCCCACATGCAATCTGAAAACTCATATGCGCAGTACGCAATTTGAAACACTATCTAAATATCGTTTTATACCTTAAACATGCATTGAAGGCTCTCAAATCATGAAACTCGTTTTACTTATTTATTTTATTTTTTTAAATTCCCATTGAGTATTTACTATATATGTTTTAACCCTTTATGTAGAGTCGAATGTTTCCTTATGTACCCAGTTCCATTTATCGAACTGTGCTGAAAAGCTAGTAACCAGGTAAAATAATTACATTTGTTAAAACACATTTGAATTCTAGAGTAAAGGTATCTGATTTATAATGTTATTTTTTAAATATTATAGCTCCAATGAACTGAGATAATTCCTATGTGTTGTAAATTTGTCCGATAAGTAATACATTTTTGTCATTTTTTTCTTACTGGAAAGCATTTGATAATTTTATTGTACTTTACTTCAAATACCGTGAGGTTGCTTACTTGTGTGTTCACATCGATTGTTAAACGTTTGATTTGTATTAGTTTGTTAGTAGTATTAGTTTGTTGTTGTGTCAGTATAAAAATAATGGCGAGTATTAGTATTTATATTTTAGAATTTATATTTCCCATCAAAGAAAATAATCTCTGCTTTTAAACTGTGTGTTTGGTTGCTTCCTAAGACAAACCCTACGTTATTTAACAGCCCAAAAATTATGCTTTTAAATGCTTTTATACCCCTGAATATATTTAGAAGTTCAGTTTCAATTTTTTTTAAATCATAATTAATCAATTTAAACAGTTATATTTAAAATATGAAGCACAAAGGATTTACAAAGGAAGAAACTTACTCAATTTTCAGATAATGTCATAACTAAGAAACTGGTATATGAAGTGACTCTGGTATTAAATAAATTTTGTATAAAAGCAAACAATTTTTTAAACAAATTTCAGTGATATGCTAACGGCAACATCTAAATTAATGTACATTTGTACTTTTGCTTCAAAATTATTGCATAATCGATCGCAATATTTCGGAAACTGATTTTGAAGATCGAATTTCATAGTATGTGAAGAATTCGACAAAAATACTTCACTTTATTTGTAAATGATTTACAATATAAAAAGCGTTCTCAATTTACATTTAAATGTATTCACAATACTTCCTCTGTCAAATAGTTTAACTTCAATCCGTTTTCATTATTATTATTATTTATTATTATTAATAATAAATCCTTCATATTATCGTTGTTTGAAATAATACGATAAATTAATAACACATTCAAGTGTTCCAGTGCGTAAAACTGTACGAAAATCAAATGCTCTTTAAATCAGAGGTTTCAGATGCAACAGGCACTTTATTTACATAAGTATTTTCATACATATTTTTTAACAACTGCAAGCAGGGGAGTAGTCAGAAATTTTTCATTAGGGGTTAAGACTACTGCAATCCACATATATGGATACGCGTGTGTGATAAAGGAGTGAAGATTATACATTTTGTATGGCAAAACATTTCCCATGGGATGTTGTGATTCCCCTACCACCCCTCCCCCCCTTGGCTACGCCGCTGATTGCAAGTAATAAAGCTTGGCATAGTCTAGCGAAGTGGCCCACGACCCCCGGTAGTGAAACGGAACCGGTTCATTAACCAAATGGCACCGGGCCGCCCAAGGAACCTTAAATTTTTTCATTTTATTTACTGTGGTCCACTTCTCTCGGGTTTGCTTGGTTTCTGCTAATTTATACCTTTATAAAAGAAGAAATCTTGTAACTATTTTTAATTAGTTTATTGTTTATTAATCACTTCAAGATTATGAATTAAAATTGGAAAGAATAAAGTTCAGGATTTCTATTAATTTACAGTTCTAGTGATTTAAAATGTTAAATCACTTCATATTCAATATTTTGGTGTCTCTGTGCTTTATTTTAAAGGCTTGTTTAAATAGAATAAAATTAAAATTACACCGGCACACAAAAAAAGTTGTTTGTACATCAGACGTCACCTATCTACTGGCATGTATTTTGACCCGCTGAATCCTAATTTTAAGTCAGTTTAAGCCGTACACCCTCGAGTATCGAGTAAATTGAAAAAATAGCGTAAATTAGATAAATGCTAATTAAAAAAATTATGAATCTAAACCAAGCATAATTCTTATGTATTTCGATCCGTTGAATACAAATTTAAACTGTATTAAGATTATAAACCGTTCTAAATCTCAAAAAATTTGAAAAAAAAAAAAACTTGAAAAAAAAATTTTGTTGACCCAAATCAAAGAGGATTTTTATGTAATTTGATTTGCTTAATCCGAATCTAAAATATGTATTGGCTTAGAATCCCTGAAACTCTCAAAAAAATCTCAAAAAACGATAAAATAGCAAAAGTTACAGTTAAAAAAATTGCAAAAAAATCTATAAAACATGATTAAATACTTTCTTGTATTTTTTATGCGTAAAATATAAGTACAAGATTTGAAAATGAAAAAATTGTAATATCTCTAAAATATGATTTTTTCTTTTTTTTTTAGTTTTAGAACGGTTTATAATCTAAATACAGTTTAAATTTCTTTTCAGCGGATCGAAATACATAAGAATTATGCTTGGTTTAGATTCATAAATTATTTTAATTACCATTTATACAATTTACGTTTTTTTTTTAAATTTTCTCGATACTCGAGGGTGTACGGCTTAAACTGACTTAAAATTCGAATTCAGCGGGTCTAAATACATGCCGGTAGATAGGTGGCGTCCGATGTACAAACAACCTTTTTTGTGTGCCGGTGTTATTAAATCAAAATAATCTAAAATATATACAATCAATGTTCCTCCGTCATCGGATCACGATAAAATTATTAAACTTTGACTGGTCCCCAGCGAAAAAAAAAAAAAAAAAAGGTTGGCCAGCAGTGGTCTAGTGCATTTCATTTTTGAGAGGTTTCATTTATTTAATTAATTTTCTATACGTATATAGCAGTTAGTGCTAATCGATTTGTCAGGATTGAGAAGCATTGTTAGAAGCTCAAGTTACGAAACCTGCTGCAGTGTTTTCGGATCTGTACCCGTGTGTTAATGATTTTATTCTCTTGGGGAACGCAGATGGCTGTTACGTCCTAAATATTCCGTTCGGGAATAATTAGCGAGCGAGCCCTTTTGACAAAGGTGATCGTAATAAATGTCAGTTCGGTGTAATGGTCGTGATTACATAATTGGACAACGAGTTGGCAATGAGGCAAATATCAGAAAGTCAACAATGCAATGGAAATGTCGCATTTGTAGCAAATGAATAAACTAACGACCTAAGCAGTTCAGTTTACGTGTAAACAGACGTTATTCAACGATCTGTTACTGAATACGGATTTGAATACATTAACACTATTTCTGACACAAAAGTGGTCGCTTAAACTCGCGTTAATGTGTCACGTCTTTTGACTGTCGCAGAAATTAATATTTAGTGACTTCTAAGCAGGTTCATGTTCATGAACGGAATCACGCAAGCTCTTGTAAATGCATGTTCATTTTGAGGTGTAACTCAACGGTTCAGTTTCAGATGTTGCTATTTATGCTGTAAAAAGCGTTTGTGTTAATTAGTTATTTATTCAAAATGAGTTTAACAGATTTTTTGAATACATTTTTAGAGTAAATCATAGGTATTTTTTTCTGCTGTGATATGGGTTAAATATATGGGTAAATATAGGTTAAAGGAATATTCCACTTACTGTAATAAATTTTCATTGAACCCAACCGTAATAATTATTCAATGTAATTACGGATAATGGGATATTCCGCTGATTAGAATACAATTTCGTGGCAAACTGGCTATTCCGTTAAGTGGGTTCGACTGTAGTTTTAGGCCTATCTACAAATACTCGAAACAAAGTAAAAAATAACAAAGCAACAATATATCACATACCAGTATTCAATGTGCTTAAAACTTTCAGCTCTTTATAATTATATCTTTACAAAATACATTTGAAATGAAGAAAACAATCCCCTTTGTGTCTTTCAAGATATATGAAAAAATAAAAAATAACACAAAAATTGACAAATATAGGCCTTTTCAGATAAAGCTTATCCAAAGATTAATAATTTTATTTTTTCTAGAAACACGCTAATACAGAAAGCTTAGTTTTCAAATTCATAATATGCCTTATGTTCAAAGTGAAATTCAGCATGGTCGGCAGATTTGTGCAATTATTCTATTCGAAACACTAGTAGCTACAATACGGAGGTACTTTTCAGATGCTAGGAAAGAAAAATCATCCAATGATAGCCAGTGGAATGGCATGAATCAGTAAAATAAAAGTATCTCTTAAATTTCCGAATTTGAAAAAAAAAATCGCGTAAAACAGCAAAAAAGAGAAACAAACTTCTGTCCCTAGTTAGTTGTAAGGCACCTAAGGTGACTGTTTAAAAGTTGAAAATGATGAATATGGTAAAGACGAAATAATTTTAAAAAAGGCAATATCTTTTAAATCGTGCAAATGCAAATGATTTCTGATGTGCGTGTTCTGATATATGCGTGTGTAATGATGACATAATTTAAAGATTCTATAAATCATAACTATCCGCTCATAGCAAAAAGTGAAGCACTATCAAAAAGGTGTTTATATTAACGCCCTCTTACGAGGAATATAATTTGAATCTGCAGACTTAGCTCGACCCTACATAGCATCATTACGAATTCAAATTTACTTTCTTATCATGTAATGCTAGCGTCATTTTAACAGCTTTACAGAATTAGTCACTGATGAAGATAAATATTTATTCTAATTTAGGGAGAAAGAAGGTTTCAAAGTATCATTAAATAAAGCTTAAAGTTTTATCGATATATTTTTTGAACTGCACCAAAATTTCTGGCCAACAACCTATGCTAGCATTTTTAAGCTTTTTAAAACTAGCCTAAAACTCCAGAATTGAAACACTAATTAAAAAGATACGTAATACACACCTCCTCCTCCTTCTGTTCCTAAACTATATGCCTTACATTTTATTTAAGATCGTTTTGCACAATGATAAGTCTTAGCGTAATATAACTGAAAAAAAAAGTAATTAAATGATAGGAACATACACACACAGAAAGAAATAAAACTTAGTATCAAAAGAATTAACTCTTTTGGGGAAAAAATACACTACCAAAATATTAAACAACTAAAGGTTCTTAAGATAATTATTTCTAATTTTATTATTAAAAATGTGACAATGCCAGTTATATTAAAATAATTTTAAAATATCAACTTTATTCAAATATACATTTATCAAGAAGTTCCTTTTTATTCACAAATACACGCATGTAGAAGAATTAGTAAAGATTTTCAGACAATGTTACTTGTTATATATTATAGTATAACATCGAAAAATAACCATCAAAGTCGCATTTTATTTACAAGAAACCCTTTTTACATCAAGAATGAAAATTTATAGGACACAGTCTTATGAATAGGGTAATTTTATTGCTAGCAGTATGTTTACAACAGAATCACGCCGTATTCTTACAATAAAAAAATATTTCTTTTAGACATTCATAAAATAAAAAATAAATGCCACATAAATAATCTTTTTCCCGGCTTGTGTCTGTGAAATTACTTGGCGTACATAACGAGTTCAGAAACAGACTAAAAAAGTACTGAAATTGTGATATAAACTTACATATCAAATACTGAATAAATAGAGATTATCTGCTTTTGTTTAAGAATCTCCTGAAATTCTTAAAAACACAATTTGGTTTGAGTGCATTTCTAAATAAATATACTATAAAGCGTGCGTAAACGTAATCATTCTTATATTAAAACTAGCTGAAGTACCCGTTCTTCGCACGGGAATGAATGGACTTTTTGATATTACGATTTGTGGTGATTACTATTCATTGTAATAAACAGATATAGCAAAGTGGATATCGCGTTATATTGTGTCCAATAATCATGCATACCGAATTGCAAGGCAATCGTTTGTACGGTGCAGAAGGCCATGCGGCGTAGCGCAATCTAGTGGCGAGTTTTAGCAAAACGGATACGGCGAAAATATTTTTCGCATTCAGATATCGATGTATACGAATTTTCATGACTATCGGCAGGACAGTCCTGAAGTTCATGTGTTGACGCGACATCTAGTGGCAAGTTATAGGAAAATGGATAGCGCCAAACTCTTCCCCGTGTTCAAATATCTATGTATACCTATTTTCATAGCGATTATTTGCACAGTCAAGAAGTGATACACTGCAGGGCCATCTAGTAGTTAATTAAAGTAATGATTTGCTACAGCGCCATCAAGTGGCGAGTTATAGCAAAATGGATAACGCCAAAATATTCTCATTGTTCAAATAGCTATGTATACTGATTTTCATAGCGACCGTTTGCAATGGTCAAGAATTTGGCCTGCTGCAGCGTCATCTAGTGGCGAGTTAAAATAATAATGCATTGCAGTGTCATCTAGTGGTGAGTAACATCAAAAGGAACGCAGTTTCGTGCTCAAATGTGTAAGTATAAAAAATTTTATGCCGATCGGTCGAACGGTATAGAAGTTGATGCTTTGCAGCGCCATTTAGCGGCAAGTTACAGCAAAATGGATAGTGAAAAATATTCTCCGTGTTCTAATATTCGCGTGTACCAAATTTCATCGAAATCGGTTGGACGATATTCGCATAGCAAACGGCTAAACGGAATAGAATTCAACGTTGTGCTGCGGCACCAAGTGGCAAGTTAAGGAAAACGGATAGCATAAAAACCTTCTCCATCATAAAAGACTTAGGTGAACCAAATTTCATCGTGCAACGGTGCTCAACGGTGCTGGAGTTTTTCAACCTCATAAACACATACCAACATTCATTTTTATCTATAACCAGTGTTATTATATATACCAGTCTCAAATAAAATCCAGTTTCAAATCTAAGAGTCGCCAAAGTGCCAACATACGCCATTTTGCAAGAGTTTTTTCAGGGAATCACTCGAAGCATTGACTTAGCAGCAATCAATATGGGAAATGGTTCGACCGCCAAAGAGTAGCCAAAGAGATTTATTTGAAAATTGGAATCCCTTAATACAGCCGATTATTTTTTTAAATTATCAACTATAATGTGTTTTATTCATCGTTACTCCGATGTACTAAATGAGAAGATTTCAATTTTCTGAAATTTGGCGGAATTCCCCCAACTTAAATCAATGTACTCAATTGGCGAGAATTCTGAAGTTAGATCGCTTGAAATCCCTTAATAACTGCATTATTTCTTCACGGATCATTAAAATTTAACGCTGTATTCTAATAAAACCTTTGCACTTGTTTTCAAAAATCTATTTCCTTAAGCTCTCAATAAATTGCGCGAAGCCGAAAACTGTGCAAACCGCTAGAACTCACTTACTCAAAATCCATATTTCAGCCATTTTATTTTTTCGCCAAACTAAAAGAATTTACACATTAGCCTCGGAAATCTTCAATTCTTATTGTTTTGCGTGTAAAGCATTACATTCCTGCTCTGATTTCCCATGCACACGATATTATAATTTAAAAAAAAATAACCTTACGAATATAAACTAACAAAAAAAAATCATTATTATTCTTTTATTTTTACTTTGAGAATTTAAAACATTTTATTCTGCAAAATCGCCACACATGGCAACCACGATCCTTATTTCACACTTTTTTCACTACAGGGGTTACAATTACGGAAAGCTTTTTGCGTGAAGAGCATAAAAAATCTCTTAAATTCCGGGAACGGGTGGACTTTCAAAGTTTTAAAGTGGACTACGATTTATTCTATATTATTTTACATATCTGTGCTAAATTTCAGGCCGATAGGTTCATTTTTGTGGATTTGTATACGAACGACATTTTATTCGGCAAAATCGCCACACATGGCAACCACGATCCTTATTTCACATTTTTTTCACTACAGGGGTTACAATTAGGGAAAGATTTTTGCGTGAAGAGCATAAAAAATCTCTTAAATTCCAGGAACGGGTGGACTTTCAAAGTTTTAAAGTGGACTGTGATTTATTCTATATTATTTTACATATCTGTGCTAAATTTCAGGCCGATAGGTCCATTTTTGTGGATTTGTATACGAATCAAATCCACAAACAAACAAACAAACAAACAAACAAACAAACAAACAGAATTTCATTTTTATTTATAAGATTAAGAATCCCTTTATACATTTTTTAATGAGTATTTTATATTCAGTAATATTAGAATGACTAGATTTTGGCAAAGAATGACGAAAAAACATTTATTCATTTTCTAGGATATCTAGGAGAAGATGACCCAAAATGAATTAAAGGAAAACCTTGCATAAAATAACATAATTGTTAAATAAAATTTTGGCACTTTGTCACAATATTTTACACAATATTTCGCATCATCAACACATTTTAATAATATTTTAAGCCCAATTTGAGTAAAGAATAAAATAGAATTTTGGAAAAGATTCCTAAGTATCATTTTACCCTCACCCAAGGGCAAATTGATTCTTCATTTGCAAAGAGAAGTAAATTGTTTTTATCGGCAAAATTAAAAAATGTAAAGTAATTATGACTTTACATAATGCTCCAATATAACTTTTACAATCATGCAGTATGCATAATTTATTTTATAAAAAAATTAAAATTAAAAAGTGTCACAATCTATAAAATGTAATATTTTAAAATTATAAATGAAAGATTATGGCCTACAATTACCGGAAGAATAAATTAAATAATGTAATGAGAAGTCACTCGTTTTGTTAATCGCTGAAGGGATGCCATGACGCCTGGGACCCCCCTCACTGGAGTTTCTTTAGTCGATGGATCATTTTACCCGGCAGTATGGCGGTCCATTTTAGGTCACAGTATTGGAACCGCAGATAAACTTAACAAACAGAACAAGTGTAATTCATTTCTAAAAACATGCACTATTCAGTAAAAAGTCATATTCATACACATTAAATATTGCATTTTTAAATAAATAGGAAAGTTAGCGCTCACCTTATAAGAGATGTGATAAAACCCAGTTTTCTGAAGAATTCTACTCAGACACGCAATGCACCGATCGCTTAATTATTGCCATTATTTCTTCTTGACTTGGCAGAACTAGTTCATGTGCTACACGGTAGGTAGCGCTACCTGTATTTAAGAAATCAAACGTGGATCGTGTAGTGCAGAATCCGAGGGAGACATTTTATATTTGCGAAAAGTAATTTATGCTGTTTTATAGTATAGTGGAAATTAAGCAACAAACAGGAACTCCATGCCGATAGAGACATTTTATTGACATTATCAAAAATTACAGGTTATATAAGGTTAGTGCGGTGGCTGGCAAAATAGCGACAAGAAACGTGACCTGTTTGGCAGAGATCGAAGCATTATGTGTCGATCAAAAAGGTCTGAGAAGCCAAAGCCAACTTGGCGATGGAGCTGAGCGCTAAAAGGTACTGTCGCCAAAGAAATCGCCAGAATGTAAAAATGAAAATAAACGTTGGGCCTCACGTGTGTTTGCTAAAATTTAAATGTGAGACGCCACAGGAGTGATCAATAGAGATATAATGTAACCTATGCAAAATTATTAAAGCCCCATGAGAACGAAGAAAATAAAATAAATTCTCAGACGAAAGGCACCCACAAATTGTATTGCTAATGCTAAAACCAAAGTAATTTAAGAAAAAGTTAAATAGCATTATGGAGAGATGGGAGATTTAAAAATGGCAAAGAGTATTAAATTTAGAATAGGTGAAGGGAAAACAGTAGTAATTTAAATGTGTGAATTAACTGTAAGAAAATTAATTATAAATATGTGATTAACTGCATCACATATATCTCCCCAAAGGCCACAAAAAAAAATCTGTAGCAACCAATACAAAAGTCCAGCCACCAAAATACAAAAAATTTCAGCCATCAAAATAAACAAAAAAAATCAGCTAGCAAACACACAAAAATCGCAATATTAAAATACAACACATATAACAGTTTTTTTTTTTAACATGTCGACATGAAAGAAAAAAAAGAAAAGAGAGCAACGTTTCTGGAAGATGTGGCACAGTTTACTAATGCAGTCCTTATTTTGATAAACAATGTTCATATATAACAGTCACTTATGACATTCTCAAAAGCTGCGTAGTACCACTAATTTAATATATTAGGCCTTTAAAAAGTACAGCATAATGTTAAAAACATCATGACTAACGTTCTAAGAAATATGTGTGCACACAATACAGTTACAATATCATAAAAATTTAAAAACAGTTTGGCTTGGTCATTAAAAATAGTAAAAATCTTGCATATACGTTATGTAGTGAAAACTACATTTTAAAAATGACCATTCATGTGGTACGTAAACAAATTGTTTACATAAAAATAACCTGAAAACACAATTAAAATACAGATAAATTCAACATATTATATAATACACCATTCAAAAATAAAATTTGTGACTATGAAAATACACAATTCTATGCAAAAATTATACACAATACGAAAAATTTTAAAAAGGTGTGTGAGCTTGAAGTGAAAGAAAAAAATTGTGTAAAAAGAAAAATATGTGTAAGAAATTTGAAAAAATTAAAAGTTGTAGCCTTGCTGGCACAGCGAAGGTCTACAAAATTGCAAGCAGCACATGACTAACAAGCATTTCCTAATTCAGTCAAAGCAAAAGAAACATTGTCTACTCGTTGCAAAAAAAGCCTAACCATTAACTTTTCTTATTATTATTTTTAACTAACAAAAAAAACTACAAACAAGCAGCTGCACATAAATAATCAAACGAACCTAGAAATCATTGCCAAGCACAACGTGAAACTCACATACACAAGTGTTATCTGTTGGACCAGCCAGGCAGTACACAACATACATACATTTCAAGCAAGCGGGGCCCCAATCAAATTTAAATAAAAACACATACATACATCAATGTCTAGTTCGCAAATTATAACGTGGTGAACTTTAAAACTGGCTTAACCTTGTCAGTATGTCCCAAAGTATGAAGAGATTTAGAAAAGGCCTGAAAATTTTCCATGAATAACTCAATGATCTGATCAGATTCATATGAATTTAAATGCTTTAAATCAAAATCACCAGGAGACAATTTCTCTTTACGTTTCTGCAAAATTTCAGTTGTTG
This sequence comes from Cheiracanthium punctorium, assembly GCA_038373885.1. Taxonomy (NCBI): domain Eukaryota; kingdom Metazoa; phylum Arthropoda; class Arachnida; order Araneae; family Cheiracanthiidae; genus Cheiracanthium; species Cheiracanthium punctorium. The sequence goes on along the minus strand of JAWZYV010014928.1, from coordinate 1,460,505 downwards.
GCAGAATTACATTACATACTTGACTCTTGTGTGTAAGTTTAACTTCATCCATAACATTATCAAGTTCATCAACATGTCCAACTTTAGAACATTTATTTAAATGTACTATATTATCTGAAATATTTTGCACATATATATAAGTACGAAAAGTAGATTTATTAGCAATATCATCATTACCAAAGAAGGGATTATTAATTAAAGAGCCACATGATTTCACATTGTTAGGAAAAGATGGTTCAAATAAAAGTTCTTTAGAAATAGGTTTATATTTTAAAAGACACTTCAATATAAGCTTGTTCAAAGGGTTGTATAATAACCTTTCTAACTAAATGTAAATCATTATTATAAACAGTATTATTTTTATTCATTTCATGTTCACTTTGCTTTTCAGCATTGGAGTCATTTGTGACATTACAAGAAAGGTGATTGTTTGCCTCAGTAAGATTCTCAAAATACACTCGAATATTATCTTTCAAAAGTAAAGATCAGTCATTAGTATCAATTACAATATGATTTTCATGAAAGAAATTATACCCTAATATTCCATGAAAATTATCATTAACTGGTATGTCTGCTACATACAAAGCTTGTGAAAAATGTTTGGTTCCAATTTTGAATGACAATTTTATGCATGAGGAAAAATTAATTTTTGAATTTACAGTAGTTATAGTAATAGAAGAAGCCAAATGTTTATAAGTAATATCTTGTTTAATTAAACTAAAAATGTCTTTAGTAATTAATGAAATTGATGAGCCTGTATCACATAAGAATTTAAGTTGATGATTTTTAACATTAACGATAGGTAATACAGGTGCAGTCGAATGTACACTAGAAACTAGCTCAATAGTATTCTCAGTCTGTGTTTGGGCATTCGAGGCCAAAGAAATCTGAGAGTCAGTGATTGTTGCTACTGATCTCACACGACGCTCCTTAGATAATTTAGGTAAGCAAACACTTTCAGAATCAATAAAACAATTGAAAAATTTACTCTTCTTATCTGATGTTTGAGTGTCCAATGGAGACGAAATTCCATCAGAAAAATCACGTCTCCCATTCAGTTTAAATTTTTGTTTTCATAATTACGAGACTTCTGATAACGCGAATTTTTAAAAGAGTAACTGTTACCATTCCTTTGTAAATTTCTAAATTTGAAACAGTCTCGAGCAGTGTGAGAATAATGACCACAGAGCTGGCAAACTGTGTTAGTGTGAGGTCGATTGGATCTCTGATACTTTTGAACACGAAAGTTGTTATTCTTAAAACAATAAGAATTAGCAAAATGAGATCTAGACTTATTTGTATTATTAGATTTGTCATCAGTATTTTGAGACGTTTTATTAACATTAGACAACGTCAGAGCATTTACTTGATCAGCAAGTTTCTGCAGCTGATCCGTAATGGAAGGTTGTTGTGCATTAAAAGAAAAAAATCTTTTCAGAATTAGCAATATTTTGTAATTGTTGAGCTCTCTTAACCGCATCTTTATATGTATTAACTCCCTCTTCGAGTAGTTTAACTCTAAACTGTGAGGGTAAAGCCTGGATGAAGCGCACATACTTAGCCCTTTAACGCGCAGTGTTCCCGGTCTGGGAACACCCAACTCTGACGTTTTGACTGTTGTCAGTCACGAAGAATAGATTTGATTTCTATAAAAATAGTTGCGGGCGACATAACTCCACGAGAATCCTTTACTTTTTAGCACGTCATTTCCCGTAAAAAAATGGTCACGATTAATTTTAACAGCACTCGCATCTGCTGAAAAATGGAAGAATGCGAGAACAGCTGCATAGATTGCCCAATGCTGAAAAAAGGTCAGCCGTTGCCATCGCTCGACTTAACTACCAGCAAGATGGCGGACAATCGAAACGTTCATCACGTGGCACAGATCTAGAGACCCTTTTTTGACGACAGCTGGCTGTGCCCGCGCACAGCCAGCTGCATCAAAAAGGTGTCTCTAGATCTGTGGCACGCGATGAATGTTTCGATCATCCGCCATCTTGCTGGTAGTTAAGTTGAGCGATGGCAACGGCTGCCCTTTTTTCAGCATTGGGAAAGGGTTGCGCCTCAAAGGGTTAATAGTATCTAAAGATTTTTGATCATCCAGCTCATACACTTTCTTTACTAAAACATTGAGTCTGTGGGAGAAATTTTTAATAGACTCCATCGGAAGTAGAATTAAATTATTTAAATCAAAGAAAGATACAGTTACATTAGTTTTGAAGAAATTCTCAAATTCCTTTTTTAACAGATTTATATCTGTGATACTATTTAGTTCAGGATTTTGAAGGAAATATGCCAGAGCAGGTCCAGTTAATTTTGATTTAGTAAACAACAAGGTCTTGTCAACAGACCATTTATTTATATTTGAGAGGTCATTAATTAAGGAAAAGAAATGATCTATTTGAGTCATATTTCCTTCAAACAGGATCCTTCAAACATAGATTTGAAAATTCTCTCTCTTAGCCATGTTTAATAAGTCAACAAAATAATAACACTAAAACATAAACAATAAGGTGTGTTACTTAGTTTGCATAAAAAGGCACAAAATAAACATGAAAATAAATATCAGAAAAATATGAAAATAATGTGATAAAGTGAAAAATTTCCATAAAAATATTGCGAAGTTCAATTGTGAGTGTGAGTGTTTTCCCTTTTATATATATATATATATATATATATATATGTATGTTGCAGAGGATCGGTAGATATTTATTTCTTGTCACAAGAACTTAAACGGTAAATTCGGCGATGTGGTAGAACTCTAGTCACAAGAACACAAGAATAGTAGAACACAAGACTTTCATTTCCTCGAAAAAGCGGCGAAAGCTCCCACAAAAATGAAAATGCATGAACACAGATGCCTGAGAAAATAAAGGCATAATTTATGAAGCACACGGTTAAGACGTCTTTCCTGAAGTCGTACAAAACAAACATTCAGCTCTGCTGTGAGGATAACCACGCTCGGATGTAAACACGAAGCACCGCACCAGACCACTAGTTGCCGAAAATCGCACCTCTTAAGTCCGCAGCTCTACACAAACACTATATCGAGTCAAGCGCACACCGTCCACATGAAAACCGATGAACAGCGACAAAGCGTTGGGCAAACACAAGTTGGAGAACGGCAGACTTCATGACAGCAGTTCGGAGAATCCTTGTAGGTTGGCGGCCGAGAATAAAGCGCGAAGTGGCATAGGTGATGTTCACACGTCAGATGTTAAACACCAGCGTCGAGACAGCCCCCCAGCAGGAACACAGGCAGCCCATCCATGGCATGTAGAGATCGACGACTAATGCCGCAGCTGGTAAGAGTTCAGCATTCGGTAGAGTCCCAAAACGAAAGCCATGAAAAACGCAGCGCCGCACAGTGGAGTATTTGTGTCAAAATCCTGGCCAAAAATATTTTTCATGTGTTTTAACGTTAAAATCATTACTGTTGACTTTTGACTGACTCTTTAGTGTTATATACTTCTTAAATTATATTAAAAAAAGCGTGTTGTCGCCAAATTTGGCGACATATCGCAAACGACTCGAAGTTGGTTTCTAACAAATGTCTTGTCCGGGGAGTGTCCCTTACTGGGAAGTACTGCTATTGTATTATACCACTTATAAATGTAATAGCACGCGGCTGTCGATCTAACGTTCTGGAGTTTTGGGCGATTTTCTCCAGATGTCACGTGAATACGCAATAGAACCCCTTCAAAAGCCCTCCGCCCAATACAACCTTCCCGTAAGGCAAATAGCCGTGTAGCTGTGCCTTAATCACATAAAAATATGTAAATGTAATACTTTAATAATACTTATAAATATAATACTACTTATCTATAAATCAATTTTTATCATAAAAATTTTTAGATTTTTCACTTTTCTAAATGTAGTTACTATAGGGATCTTAGTTTTCTAATGACTTCTGAAGATTAACTTTTTCATTCCGATTCTTTTGAACTCTGATATTCGTCTTCACTTAGAATCACTTTTTTTTTTTGAGAGAGAGAGAGGGACCACCATCGGACTCCTCTGGAAGAAGAAGCTGTAGGGTCTCTGTTAAAAGGCTTGTTCTTTTTCCTTGGCCTTTGTCTAGAGCAGCTAAAAGGACACTGCTTAAAAGAAGCCTCCTTGCAAACCCATAAAATCTCATTCCAAGCTAAAGGAGTAATTTATTTCAAGCCAGCACTTCAAAATGACTTAAAGAGCTAGCACGTGTTTCTGTTTACACACTCACACTTCAATGACCCGAAGTCACAGTTGCCAACCTTTGAGAATCAAAAATGGGGAGTTTTTGCTTTGGACACAATTTACGACATAAATGGAAAACTAAGCTGTAAATAGATGGGACTATTTACAGGACTAAGAAAGGGCAATTTTGGAATATGTAGAAATTTTCTTCTTATAGCAAATTTGCATCAGAAAAATAAGAAATTGCATACTGAATTTAAAATACTGATGTTAAATGTTAACTAAAATGAATTTTATATACCTTTATCCAAACACTTGCACATAATTTATAGTTTATGAGAAATACAAGCGCGTATGTTTGTATCCCTTTTGCGATCACCCGTCGAAAAATTATCGAAAAAATAAAAATGGCGCTATATAAATATTTTTTTTTATAAAAATGGTGGATGTTGGGGGAACATTTTTTTCTTGGAATAGACACTCAATACTGTAATAATTACGATTATGGTTGAAATTAGGCGCGACAAGCCGCGACACCCCTTCAAAAGGCTTTTTGAAATGTGGATTTTTGAAAAAAAATTAGAAAAAAAAAGTTTACAATTTTTTTAAATGAAATCATATTATTTTTTCAAGCTAATAGATACATATAATTAAAATACATATATTTTACTACAATTATACTAAGTATCAAACCAGTAAATTAATTTAAAGAGCCCGTAAAAAATGCAAGACGAAGTAATAGAAAACGCTGAAATCTCTTGCATTAAATGAAGAAACTTGCTTTTAAACCAAGTGTTGCATCTTTTGGATATTAATTATGGTCAAAAAACATGTATCTCATGATGCATCAGTTACTAGGCTATCCAAAAACATATATATTACTGTTTTTAAATAAATTTAAAATTTTCGCTTTTTGGCCAGGATTTTGATACGAATACTCCACTGTGAGTCGTACAAAACAAACATTCAGCTCTGCTGTGAGGATAACCACGCTCGGATGTAAACACGAAGCACCGCACCAGACCACTAGTTGCCGAAAATCGCACCTCTTAAGTCCGCAGCTCTACACAAACACTATATCGAGTCAAGCGCACACCGTCCACATGAAAACCGATGAACAGCGACATAGCGTTGGGCAAACACAAGTTGGAGAACGGCAGACTTCATGACAGCAGTTCGGAGAATCCTTGTAGGTTGGCGGCCGAGAATAAAGCGCGAAGCGGCATAGGTGATGTTCACACGTCAGATGTTAAACACCAGCGTCGAGACAGCCCCCCAGCAGGAACACAGGCAGTCCATCCATGGCATGTAGAGATCGACGACTAATGCCGCAGCTGGTAAGAGTTCAGCATTCGGTAGAGTCCCAAAACGAAAGTCATGAAAAACGCAGCGCCCCGCGGAGAAAAGTGAAGCCACCGACGTGTTCGACGACAGCCACGACGAAAAGTTCAGCCTGCCCAGCCGACGACACTAGGAGATTGCATGGCCCTTTCATACGGCACCAAGTTCTGTGGTGCAGAATCCAGAGGGAGACATTTTATATTTGCGAAAAGTAATTTATGCTGTTTTATCGTATAGTGGAAATTACGCAACAACCAGGAACTCCATGCCGATAGAGATATTTTATTGAGATCATCAATAATTTACAGGTTATATAAGATTAGTGCGGTGGCTGGCAAAATTGCGACACGAGACGTGACCTGTTGGGCAGAGATCAAAGCATGAAGTGTGTGTTAAAAAGGTCCGAGAACCGAAAGCCAACCTGGCGATGGAGCTGAGCGCTAAAAGGAACTGCCGCCAAATAAATCGCCAAAATGTAAAAATGAAAAGAAAGTTGGGCCTTACGTGTGTATGCTAAAATTTAAATGTGAGACGCCACAGGAGTGATCAATAGAGATATAATGTAACCTATGCAAAATTATTAAAGCCCCGTGGGAACGAAGGAAATAAAATAAATTCTCAGACGAAAGGCATCAACAAATTGTATTACTAATGCTAAAACCAAAGTAATTTAAGAAAAAGTTAAATAGCATTATGGAGAGATGGGAGATTTAAAAATGGCAAAGAGTATTAAATTTAGAATAGGTGAAGGGAAAACAGTAGTAATTTAAATGTGTGAATTAACTGTAAGAAAATTAATTATAAATATGTGATTAACTGCATCACAGATCGTTCATTTTGGGACACCCTCCCCTAAATAATTTTGATACAGTTTCCCCCTCCCTCCTCCAGAATCACAATAACAAAATAATTCAAATCCTAAAGCGATATGCTAAGTTCTTTATTTTTTTGCATTTACAAATAGCGTAACCGTATATTTACGATTTATCGTTCCTTTATCTATCTACATGAAGCTTAATGTTTTTGGTAAAGGAATGTAAATTTGCTAAATAGATAAAATTCTGCAAACACTGTGCTGCTTACATTTGGTAAAAAATGTACATTTCGTATTTCATATTGGCCCCGGAGTACTTGCATGAGGTTAGTGATAGTTCAAGTTTGCATGTAAAGATTCTCTACACATATATGGATAATCATTTTTTCATTAAACTCAAGAAATAAAGCAAAACAAATAATATTCACCTTTGTTCAGTATCTGCAATAATGATAGATGCAAGACAAGACGTAACAGTACTTGCAAACTCCGAGAGAGATGAGACACGCCTGTTTCTCGTTACTGCATAGAAAATTAAACGATTTGCCTCCATTTGACTCCATTCTACGCAAGTTGCATGTAGGGGAAGGTGTTCCAAAATGATCCTAGCGGGCATGTATGTTTTCTTATAAGGAGAAGGCACGCCTTCAGGGAAACGAGTCTCAATGACACCATGCGAGAGTACGCCATGTGAATATGCTACGTGTAAAACACTGAGACGCAATACTCAAATTCAGCCTAGAAAAATTAATATAGATTTTTGGTGACTTCACCGAAACTTTAAGTATAAATTCACAAATAAAGTTGAGCATTGTGGCGTAATTGGTAAGGATCTGGATTTTCCCTCTAGCATTGCTTGTTCGAACCTCATCCTGCACAAAATTTTTTCCTCTCTTTTTTTTAATACATCAATACTGGTAATTAATTCATCTTTTAGAAAAGTAAATATTAATTAATTTTTTCATTTATGTATTTTTACTGTTGTTGATTTTTTATATTTTTATTTATTTATATCTGTTTTAAAATTTTATCTCTACGATTCAAAGTTTATTTTACAATTCATTATAGTTATGATTTATAAATTATAGTTTTGTATATAATAACTATATATAATCAATTAAAACTACATTATAATCAATAATACACTTATGACTAATTTAATTTTTGTTCCATCTGGTGCATAGTAGAAATTTTCTTCTGTACACTCTTCTTGAGTATGGATCAATTCTTCATCAGTTAAAAACTTCTATTCATTCAACACATCCAATGTATTATGATACAATTCTGTGCCCATCATAAGAGCGTCTTCACATAGTGCATGAGAAGAGCTATCTGCCTTACCGCTTACGCCATGGGGCTCAACTTTCTTCCCGTGTAACCCTCTTAAAGTTTTAGTGAAGTGGTTCGAAAATAAATATTATTTTTTTTTCGATTGCATTTGATATTGCGTCTTAGTATTTTAACGATGTATATTCACATGGTATATTACCACCATTTCAAAAAACATTGAAATCCATTTCCCTCAAGCTGTGCCTCCTCCTTGATAGATTCATGTACCGCTTACAATCGGGTAACACATAAACTAGTTGTGCCAAGTGAAGGAGAAGCAATGACAGTTTTCAAGCGCTCACGTTACTATACGTCTAAATAGAATTATTCGAAAAATTAGGTTTTATAGCATCTTTTATAAAATAAGCACTACCTTTCCTATTTCTTTAGAAATACCGTCATTAATGTACAAAAATATATATGACTTGGTTTGCTGAATGGAGTGTGTTTTTAGATGGGAATTACACTTGCTAAGTTTGTTATGTATCGCGGCGTCCAGTAATATGACCTAAAGTGGGCAGCCATATTGCCAGGTAAAATGACCCTTCAGCTGAAGAAACTCTCAGTACCAGATCATAGGCTTCCTGGCAGACCTTCAACCTTTCTTAAAATGCGTGACTTCACATTACATTTTTTAACTTATTTCTTCATTTGTTGCAGGCCTTTATAATTTTGAAATATTCCCATTTATTGTTTGTGACACTTTTCATTTTAAAGTTTTCATTAAACAGATTATGCATACTGTATGATTCTAAAACATGTTTTATTTCATTATGTACAGTCATAATTACTTTTGCATCTTTTATTCTATTATTTTCAAATGAAGGATCATTTTGCAATTTGGTTTAGGATAAAATGAAGCGTTATACACATTCTCATAATTCTAATTTTTTTTCATTACTCTGCGTGCTCTTAAAATATTAATGAAATACGCCCATTTGTCCATGTTGGAAAATATAGTGAAAAATGTGATACCAAAAGGCCAAAGTATTATTTTAACATTATTGTTAATTTACATATGTTTTCCCCCTGAGGGGATCATTTTTAGGCTACCTTCCTCTACTATCTTGAAATTAGAAAAACATTTTCGTTTCGTACAAGAAGAAAAAAAATTATTGCTTCAGTCATTAGTTCTTGTGTTACTCAACAGTTGAAGCTGCGTGTGCTAGTGTCTGTTGATTCCCCAAACTCTTTAATAGAATTCTGCAAACTTGAAAAATTTGAGCTACTTTTTTTTTCAGAAAATCCTTCAGTTTACTAGACTAAACCGCCCTACTTGTGATTTCCTAACATGGAAACACTTTGTAATACGGAAAAAGAAATAGTTTGAATATTATAATTTACTATTCTGTATGATTCATTAGCTTTCTTGGTAAGTAATCACGTTAAACAAAAATATTTAAGAATACAGTATTAAAATAAACAGTATTTTCAAATTAAATATTATGTTTTCAGTTAGGTTTTACTTTTTGAAGACTATTTAAAAAACATTATATTTCATCATTTTTTAGACACATACGTGATTTTTTTAATCTTTACACATAAACAGAAAATGTGTACCATATAAAGAAGAAAAATATGTGTATTCAGTAAATATGTACTCTACCATGCAATTTATGATTTAGCAATTTCGCAGGAATTTATGAATAAAATATATTTTAAAGGCAAGCACAATTTTTCCAACAATGAGCTAAAATGCACTTGTTTTAAGTGTTATAAATTATTCAAATCCTCAGCTTAAGTTTGTATAACTGTTGACATGAACAAAAGTTTGTGTAAATATTTTTAGCTAAATAAAGTGCTTTCCTGTAAGGTCTATCTATGGTTTCAGGTTAACTAACTTACTATGTTTATGCATGAGTTAATGTCGGTAAACGTTTGTTAAACTAAACTATTTTTGAAAGCTATTGAGTTTGAAATGAAATGCATTAATTGCCTTATGTATCTTTTATGCACATTCCGTTTTAAATGTTATTCTTCGCGTATATACACCCATATATACCGTGTGACTTAAAATACATGTTATAGCGATTATTCCTTATACTGTAAGCGAGCTAAATATACTTTCAATCAGAAAAGTTTTTCAAATTTAAAGTAGCTTTTGCTCACGGCAATTTTTCTACAAGTGCTGTGTATATTTTTACTTTGGATTTCAAGAAATAATTCCAAAATATAAATAGCAAATTTCCATTGATTTGTCACAAAATCTAAAATACTTCCTAAATACCCAGTGTACATTCTTTAAGTAAAAAATTAATTTGACTCAAACATTGTTCGACTGTAGATACATTTAGTATCGCCTTAGAAATACTCATTAATGCTTAAAATCAAGTTCTACTCTCGTTCTAGTAAATAATGATAGATTTGATTGATTAGTAACTAAAAAATAAATAAATAAAAAGTCATACATCTGAAAATTAGAATTCCTCGGTCATCCTTTTCAATTTTCAAATGGTGAATATCGATAAAAAAAAATCAGCGATTTTTCAATTTTTTCGCCTAAAATATAGTTTGACAAATTTAGTATATTCATCGTAATATTAATGTAACTGATCAAAAGTTTGATACGATTTGATTAATATAAATATAAATTGAGTAAAAAGATTTAAAATTTTTAACTTCACAAACAGCTGACAGTTTGTTTCATTTAGAGTCCGTTTTATCAGTTTATATATATATACAGTCTTTTTTATGTATTAGGAATTCAGCCATGCTGTATTTTTGAACAAGAAATACATGTTTACAGTTTTAAATTTACAAAAAGTAAATTATGCTCAAAGTAAAATGATTTTGTTCCGTGTAGGCTACATTATATGGATTGAAGTGAGGCATATCATATTGAAAGTGTACTAGAGTAAGTGTAGAAGACATCGGTGGGAATGTACATTATATGCATTGCATGAAAAATGAACATTAGCAAATGTGTTCATTTTCTCAAATACCTAAAATTGATATTATCATTCAATAATCAAGAATCCAAAATAAAGTTAAAAAGAAAAACTAATGCTTTTGCAGCATTATTTCCAGACATCACGCAAAGGGTAACTTTTTCAAGTTCCAAAATTGATATAATTTTACGACATTTTTTCAAACTAGATAGTAAAATAATCAAGAACAAATGCGGTATATGAATTTTTTAATATTTCTCCAAATTATAAATTTAACACCTGTACTGTGCATGTATTACTACCATTAAAACTATGTTCTGTCTAGCCAGGAAAATAAAAATGTCCCAAGGGATCAAAATTGGATGACCAGACTTAAATAATCAGACGCAGAAACTTAAATCGGAATAAAAAATAATTTTAAGAAATGTAAACGAGCTTATGAACTCTTTTTACGATTACCACTGCTCTGAAAGTCATGCATCTCTATTTTTAATACGACACTGAAAATCATCTTTCTCCAATTTTTAATGCTACTTAAATAAAATTTGAATTATTATAAATACTGACACACATTAAACATTTGTTTGTAAATTTTAGTTTGGGTATTTTGAAATACTATCAAAATTCTCACTGTAAATTGCATATTTTGCCCATTCTTTCTCTTCCCTCATTCTCTAATGGGTTTATTTACTAACTAGTTGTCAGCACTACAATCAACTAGATATTCTCCAAAAAATTCTCTCCCGGGTTAGCTTAATCCATAAACTGGCACAGTCTTTTGTAATATTGTATCTGATTGTCCAGATTACTTATTTTCTTTTGACAACACTAACTAGATCGAAGCTCATACACAATTGATTTTTGGCCTTGGTTGTATACAATTTTTGCAGGCTTTTTGATATTGCAACTGTTTGGATTAGTTCTTTCTGTGCATCGGATTACTAGACATCTTTCGCCCTACATATTTGCATCACTAAGTTCATTTAAATAATAAACATAAAATATTTGAGAGTTATATTTTGTACATTGATTTCTTAAAGATAATTTTTTGTCAGATAAAAAGCAGCAATCAAATATAAATTTTGCACTCGAAATATCGTTTTAGGCATATACATTGAAAAAATATTATTCTGTTATTAGCAAAATTAAAATCGGGATATTTGCTAAAGTTTTAAAATCTTTCTTTGTTTACAAATGCAACGAGCATGTAGTATGTATGCTAATGATGCAAACATGTCTTTCGAGGACGTCTTTCGATTTATTCCAAAATTTCCCAATTTTACAGATCTTGACAGCTACTGTTTGCCATACTTAAGTCCAAAGCAAGTAGTAGAAATTTTAAATCCGGCGCAGATACCGCTTTGCTGCGTCCATGGCTGAAATTCACTGAGCATGTGTTAGCACTATTTTGGATGTTAATTCACCGAATTCGGTGGATCAGATTTCGCGTGCTAAATCAGGCTCAGATCCGGTTCTAATCCTAGCGTTTAGCGTGTGATATGCCATGTTTCGATTAACCATTGATGTAGCCCGTGCTGACGAACGCGTGAGAAATGTTTAGTGAATAAGGCCGATAAGGGACCCACCTTTTAAATCATCAGGCACCCGATTATATCATATGGCACCCAATTTTATAACACATTAAGCAAAATTGAGAACACAATCTTACGTCCTTGTGTTAACCTTATGTTTTCATCATTTCCTATTATTATTTAAAAAGAGGTTCTAAATTTCAGCAGGAGAAACTACGAAGTTAACCCTCTGAGCGTCTTAGAAATGGGCAAATAATGTAAAGTTGTTTTCACGTTAAAATTTTCACGAGCCTTCAAAATTATTGAAAAAAAAAATTTTTGTTAGGAAGATTTCCAATTATTAAAAAATCAACAAAATATGTATAACATTAAGATTAATTTTTTTTTAATAATACGTGAGAGTTATAACAATTTAAATTGTAGATGCTTTGCAGTGAAAATTGGAATGCAGTTGACGGGATTTTACGTCTCAGCCGCTTGGAGGGTGGAACCTGGAACTGGGGCCGTAGCCAGGATTGAAATTTTAGTCGAACAAGGATCGATAGTTTATACTATTTTCTTTATATATAAGTCGAATGTAAGTTATGCAGGTGTATTCATAATATTTTCTTAATATACAAGATTGAAAAATGAATTTCGTGCTTTAACCTTTTGGCTGATCATTCCGCGATTTTCACGGGCAACTCAAATATAGCAAAATTTGCTCATCCCGCGATTTTCGCGGGCAGGTGTTTTTCTTCCTGTATTGAGGAGAGCATTTATTTAAAAAGAATATGTAATAGCATCTGAAATTGGTTTTTCTGAAGCTTAGTTTCTCATGATAAAAATCTATATTAAAAATCTTTTCTAGGAAGAAAACATGCAAATTTCAATTCTCCAATGTTAGATTTGAAATATATAACAATATAGATTTGAAATATGAAAAAAAAGGTACACAATTTTTGAAGCGATTTTGGTCCAAAAATTGAGCATTCAGAGGGTTAAAGGTGTATAAAGAAATTGTAAATATGCATTCCATGTTAAACAACTATTAAACAGTGAGTGCTTAATGAATGCGATTTATAATTATTATTTTTTTTAATTTTCAATATCAAATCAAAGTCGTCTATATTCGAATTACTTCTTCAAGATGGTAAGAAATATAGATGTTTTAGGAGTGTACTACTTGATCTCGAGAAATATTTCGTCCGAGATTTTTGTTTGTTTTGATTTTTTGTTCAGAACAAGAAAACTTTATTCACAAACATTTGTTAATACAAACCTACAAAAAAATCTGACATCCAAATATTGTTAGATCGGAAAATTTTTTGTTTGTGCCGGTCGGCTAGCTTTGGGGCAGAGAACAGGGGGCGTAAGGAAAAGTACAGTGACATTCCATGAGAAAGTGACATTCCATGAGGACAGACCACTTGAGACAACAACACATTTTACTAACGAGAACAACGATTACAACACACAAGTTACATTTAGAAAGAATAATCACTATCTCAGATCATACGGTAGCTGCTACGCGCGAATACGCGAGCGAAGAGAGAGAGAGATGAACGAACGTTCTCTCGCCGGCAGGGAAGCGTCGCATCAAAGAAAGATGATATAGGAGACGCGCTACATGTTGAAAATTTTTAAAGTTACGTATATAATTTGGAACATTTACATACTTTACATATTATTTGGAACACACTTGAAATAAGTTTCTTACAGTTGCACTAAGGTTTTTATAGATTTTGACAATGTACCTGAAGGCAACATTATTACTTTTTCAATAAATCTTCGCGTGTCACTGTTGAGAATCTAAGATGCTACCGTTGGCATGTCCAAGAAAATCAAATTTACGTTTACTTCACGCAATTTTATAAAAAAATGTCTTTTAATAAATTTATAAATGGCCCCTTAACTCATGAAAATGACAGATTTTATTTTATATAAATTAAAATACTCAACGTAAAATTTTGAAATTTTGCACAGCCATGTGATATTACTTTCTGCATATATTTTCATGAATATGTGGCTTAGTCGCTATTCATATTTTTAATGCTATTCATAAATATAGTAATTTAATAATTCATAATTCATATTAATATTCTATTAAAATTATAATAATAGTAAATTATGGTTGGGTCGTTTAGTTCTAATAGTACGAATAAAAATCATTTTTCTTTTATTAATATTATATGAGATATGGACCAAAGTATGAAAAAATATTTTAGCATAACGGGGGGGGGGATTTTGAAGCTCATAACATACTCATTCGTTGATGAGTTAAAACAAAGCGATGTTCATATGAGCTACACGAAGTTGCAAAAATAAACTTCATTCAGAACCAAAGTAATCCCATTTGATTTCCAAAGATATTCATTCAGAGAAATCATTACACCTGTTGTAGGTAATTAATATGAGGCTATGAAGGGATGTTTTTATGTATGGGAATTGATGTTTTTCGTATAAACCAACACTTAAGTTGCTTGAAAGAATAAGCCATGCATCCCCAAAATGCGAGAAAAATATTTCTCTTCAATAACAGCTTTCAAAATAGTTGCAAAGTAGATATGCTTTCCGAACTTTTTATCAATGAAATTGTTAAGTTTACTTTAAGTGGTATCACATATTTAATATCCTCTGTTATAAATTAAATTTTATAAATAGTTAATGAAATGTTCTGAGAATTGATACTGAAATTGTTTTATTTAAATATCCCCATAAAATTTAATTGTTATAAAGTATTAATAAAAAATCAGCATTCTTTAAAATTGAGTTTTATTTTTTCCCGTTTTCTTATTTTTACTGTTGTTAATTAGTAATTTGTGAAAAAGTTCAATTCTTACTGCAATTTGTTCACAGACAGTCTTTTTCATAACTCAAAATCTTTAAAATCTGCTGATGTTTGCAAAAGAAAGGATTTAAGTTCCTCCAAAAGTACTTCAGAAACGAATTTAGTTCTTGCAAAAGTTTCCCAAAAACAAAAGCAAACAAATGTAAGTGAAAAAAGAATTTTCTTTTAGTGGTCCTCGTTGCAGTAATATTTTAAATAGAACTAATCATTTTAAAATACAATAAAATACAAAAAAAATCTCAAAGCGGTTTCATTAGTTGCATCGTATGCAATAATTAGGAAAGACATACTTTTTTTTCCCACAAACATTTTAAATTTTCTAAATGATTGTACGAAGAGATTGGCAAAATTTCAAATTCCGCTTCATGGATTTTCTACTGTGAAGTGAGACCAAGAAATACAGTTTTATTTTATTACTATACGTTTTCTTGATTTTTTTTTATATATTTGTATCTAAACTAATAGCAATAATAACTTTTGTAGAAGGAACGGAAATTCTTTTGGATCGCACATTTCTTATTATTGGGAGCATCTGCTATAATTTATTTGTTTACAGAGCATCGAAACCTTTTTTTTCTGTTACTTTTCCCTGAGAAAAATTCAGATGCTCTGCGTTTTAAAATGTAACACAGACACGAAATTGAAAAAAAGCAAATTTTCTTTCATCATTTGTGAACAAAATTGTTACAGTCTCTGAAATTCCAAAGAAATAGTAATAATCTAAATCTTTTATCATCGTACAATAATTTTATGCATTTTGCAAATATGAAGAAGCAATTCATTTTTCAACAAAATGTAACGTTTAAGATTAAATAATATGAATTTTGATATTACATGTGTACTGGTTAGAGAGATGTTATGTCAAATATATTACGTTTGTTCAAATACCAGTTGTTTTAAAACCAAAAGCGTAATTTAGTGCACAAAAAATACATAAAGGAGTGTAAACGCATAAAAACATTCATATAAGAATTGGAAAAAATGTATCATTATCCACTGAATATAATTTAATTTCATATAAATGATACAATCGCTTTTAATTTATGGTGTAATCTTTATATAGTTATTGGTAGGACACAGTTTTAAACATGAAATATATTTTAAATGCAAGTAATATATGACTTTACAAATGAAGATGGAAATAGTTAATTGCTGTGTAATTCAATCTGTATCCTTAAAAATAAAAGTTTCCTAGGATTCAATAAGAAAAATTAAGTAAAACATAATCAGGAGGTAGAACAAAAACGACGATTTAAACTACTGGGAAGTGCCATATTTTTACTTAATAGTTTAATGCTCTTGTAATTAGATATAATATGTGTATACTTCTTTTTTCTAATTGGAGAAACATAATGCAAGATGCGGTTATTATCTTTTGTAGATTTTGTAGATTCTGCGAATTGGTTTCACTTCGAAAAATCAAACCTAAAAGGGTTTCATGTGTTCCTCTGAAGTAAGATAATCTTGAACGTTGAACATAAATTTTTGTGATTACGGGATTATCCTAAAAAAAGGATAAAGTACGCTAAAATTATTTGTGATGAATTATATGACACTTTTCTATTGTCAGAAAAATCGATTTAGGCAAACCCTGTGTCATAAAACTAATACATCTGATGTGAACACGACTAAAAATTATGTTAAAGCACTATAATTGTATGCTATAAGCGTATATTATAATTGTGCTAAACATAAATTTTAAGTAACATTTTAATTTTGATTACAGGTGTTTGAATAGTATACAGGGTTATTCAAAATATCATGTCAGAAATGTAAAGGGTGATAGTTGAGACCAAGACGATTCAGACTCACATACCTATGTGGGGTCGGAAACGTCATCTTCATTTACCTGTAAAAAATCTCCTTGGAAGAACTCTCGGAGGATTTGCCTAAATCCTCATTCGAGTTTCATAAGCAGTAGGCTTTTCTCCGACTCTTGCAACAATGAAGTCAAATAGAATTGGTAAATTATCAATTTCGGTTAAGTGTTGTCTGTGAAATCTGCATTAGTATTTTAACATAAGATGGTCGTAAAGTTCACTGTTACTTCTACAATTCTTCCAAAGTAATTATTATACGGTAATACAGGCAAATAAAGACGACTTTTCATATCCCACATTGCTATGTGATTCTGAATCGTCTTGGTTTACTCTATCACCCTTTACTTCCCTTACAAACAGCATCCATAAGTACTTTGTCACTAAGTTTGGTTTGGCATGTGGACTGTACTAAAGTTGCGCTCACGAAAGTTTCTGAAGCAGTTTAGTTAAAAACTAATGAGCTGAAATGACCGATCTTCAATAGAAAGAGCCACCTAATATATGTTTTTTGAACTAAATTTTTTAAAAAACGTCCTGGAGTGCATTTTGTGTACAGTCCATGTAGCAAAACTGATGGCAATCTACTCAGGAGTTTCAACTGCAGAATTATTTTTAAAGAGAATGTTTAATTACACCCACCCTATTTATGTATATATATATATACATACACACACACACACACACACACACACACACACACACACACACACACACATATATATATATATATATATATATATATATATATTAGGGTGATGCTTAAAAATCAACTTAAGGTTTTATATTGGGGCACCCCATCATTTTGTTCTATGACATAAAATAAGCGTTCCACCAAAATTTCAGAATTTTTAACCCACTTTTAGGGGTCGCTACCCTGGGTGAAACTTTATGAAATATGTTTTGAAAAAAAAAAAACTAAGAATTTCTTAAGTTTTTATTTTATAAATGCTTAGATACTTGCTTGACGTATACTATAATTAATCAAATAACAAAGAGCAAGATAATAAATGCTGTAAGAAAGCAGTGAACGGGGAGGGCAGTGGAGTAGAGAGAGGAAGCTTGTCACAGCCTGCACAGTTCATGTCGTGGCATGCTGCCTCCCACTCCCCTTACCTACTACCAACTGCACTGTTACTGCCAGTCTCTCAGTTTAGTCTGTAGTGTTCACTTATGTATGTGTCGTGTATTGTGTAGTGTATATTGTACAATACCAGTGTAAAATACCAGTATTGTACAATTACCAGTGTTGCCTATTTATTCATTCTGTGGTAAATGGATTGGTGTGAGTTTGATTTATTGTAAATATTTAGTTTCGTTTCGCGTTCGTCCACATTTATTAATGAAGATTAAAATATAGCTAAATGCCAGGGGGGTATCGGTATATATGCCCCCCCCGAACTTTTAGGATTAGTGATGAAATTCCGTCTATTTATACACATATAAGTTCATATCCCCCCCCCAGAAAAAATTTTCTGGCTACGCGCCTACTAAATGCAGTAGCTCTGTCACAATAGTGACTAGGAAACATACTGATATTTGGTTAGTAGGTCAGACTTCGTCTACCTTTTGCCAGACAAAACTTCCGTAAAAGAGAGAGGCACTTTCAGAATTTTTTTATTATAAAGAGGAACAAAAACAAACTGTACGAGAATCTGCACACTCAACTTCGAAAGATATCTTAGACATCTGAAACAAGGCAAGAATACGGACTAGTTTAAAAATAACAAGTTGTAGAAAAGCTTGAAAATATGTTTAAGGAATGGCAAAACCTATAAAAAAATAAGGAAAATAAAGCTGAAAGGTCAGCCAGTTTAAAAGAGCAGGAGTCTAACTGGTCACATGATCTTGATGAGTTATTCGACATTGCACATACTGATGCTTTAAGAATGATTAAAATAGAAGACAAGCAATTCCTATTAGCTCAACGCAAAAGGGCCGTCCCGGTAAAATGGGCAGTATTGATAAGAAACTTGCAAAAAAGGAGTCTGAATTAGGAAGCAAAAAAGCACGGTTGGAAAAACTGAAAGAGACACAATTCATAAAGCGAGCAACAGAAAAAGTATCTACACCTGAAGATTCAGATACTAGTGATAGTGATTGTAAAAGCGATTCATATGAAGATATTTCCGTGACAGAGCTAGGTACTAGAAATAATTCTACAAGAAAGAGGGGAAGAAAGGAAATAATTGATGACAATCTTGCTGTTTGCCTTGATGTTTTGAAATTGAGTGACAGAAATTCTTCCCCAGTGTTAACATCTACCCTTAACAAGCAGGGTGTGATCCATCTCATTATAATGTAAATTACTCGTCAATACGTCGACAGAGGATTAAGAGGCGAGAGTCCTTAGCAAAAAAATTGAAATCCGATTTCTCTCCGGATGTTCTTCTTACTGTTCATTGGGATAGGAAAATGCTTGAATATGTAAGTGGAACGAGATTGTAGAACGCCTTCCTGTACTTGTATCTGTGCAAAATATTGATCAACACTTAGCGGTTCCAAAGCTTGAGTCAAGCTCAGGAGAACTGATAGCTACGGCTGTTTATGAAGAAATTTCCTAATGGGGAATCTCAGACAAGGTTAAATGTATGTGTTTTGACACAACTGCGGTTAATTCAGGGCTTCGTAATGGAGCTTGTATTTTATTAGAGCAAAAAATGCAAAAAGAAATGGTGTGGCTTCCATGCCGCCATCACATATTAGAAATTATGTTAGAAGCAGTAATTGTTCAAGAAGTTGGTCCATCAACAGGGCCACACATCTTATTGTTTAAGCGGCTCAAGAAATTCTGGCCACAGATAAATTCACAGGAATTTGAGCCTGCAACTACTGACCCTCTAGCTCGTGACATTGTAACAGATTTTGCCCAAGAAATAGTTGCATTTTCCAAAGATCAGTTACAGAAATTCCAACCTAGAGATGGTTATAAAGAACTGCTAGAGCTGAGCTTCATTTTCCTTGAAGGAACACTAGAAAAACAACTGTCATTCAAAGCACACAGGTGTTCATAGAGCGAGGTGGATGGGGAAGGCCATGTATTCATTGAAAAATTATCTCTTCCGCAGTCAATTTCAGCTATCAAAAAGGGAAGATACTGGGATCCGAAACATTCTCCCTTTCAAGTCTAATTTTTTGGATTTTTTCAAAAAGTTTTCAACTTTAAATCTTTGTAGCGACCCCTAAAATTCTGATAAAAATTACCAAAAATTTACCAAAGACTTATTTTAAGAGATACAAATATTGAAAAAAAGATTTTTCACCTCACATAAGCATCACCCTAATATATATATATATATATATATATATATATATATATATATATATATATATATATATATATATATATATATATATACATGTATATATGTACATATATATGTACATGTATATACATATGTATATATATATGTATATATGTATATATATGTATATATATTATTTTTTGTTATTTTCATACTGTTATTTTTTATTACATTAGTTATACACACACACATATATATATATATGTATATATATATATATATATATATATATATATATATATATATATATATATATATATATATATATATATATATAACTAATGTAGTAAAAATTAACAGTTTCAGTTCAAAATCATTTGTTATTTATTTTATAAACAAGTGTGATTTTAAAATCAAATCTCAACATCAAGCAAATACCTATATTTAAAAAAAATATTTTTTTTAATGTGTGCAAAAATTGTTTCGTTTTTCAAGATGTTTCTAATGAGGTCCTTAACTGACCAAACTCTTTCTTAAATTAAATTTTTGTGCAAGTGAAAGAAAGTTCGTCACCTTGACGACCTTTTCATGGATGCTTCAGTTATTTTTCAAGAGAAAATGGTACAAAGAAATAAGAAATATAGCTTTCTTTACTATAATGGACATTTCTATTTAAAAATTTGACTGACATTTTAGTTACATTGTATCATTTGATAAAACAGCAGTGTTTTAATATCGTGTATGCTTCACAAATTGTAGAAAACTATAGAGTAGTTGAAAAAATATATAATTGCAGAAAAAAAATGTAAAATATAGTAGGTTTAAATTAATCACTTGTTTCGTATTTCAGGAATATAATATTTATTTTAATTTACTTTTAGAATATTCATTTAATATATTGTGATAAAAAAGTATTAAAAAGAATTACATTAAATAGCAGTGTTTGATATCAATTATCACTTTAGAGAGTATTTTTTAACATCATACTGTATTACTATAGTTACTGAAGAAATACATATTTAATCGATTGTCAATTAGTATGTATTTAAACTAACTGCAGTAATATCATCTGACTAGTTTCAAAAAGGACTTATATTGAAAATGATTATGGATTTTTTTCTGAATAATATTTTGACTTTTCGGATGCAAGCCACATTATGTGTTTTTTCTAAAATTCACTACAAAGTAAATAATTATTATCACGTTATATTATGATAAATTTATAGTGATATTATAGTTTTTATTTTATTTTAATAGGCTTAAAAGGAAGTATTATACAAAATTGCCATAAGAATGATTTTGTTTAAATTATGCAATTCCGTAGATAGTGTTTCAGTCTTATGTGCGAAGAAAAGCAAAAGAAAATATGACATTAGAATGTATATCAGAACGGTATATAAATTACTAGCTTCATAGCCAGGCATTGCACAAATGTTTTATAATTGTTAAAACTAATTTGTAGCAGGTGGAGGGGGGAGGGATGATTCTCTTAAATGTTGTCTACTCGCTTAATTTTGTCATCAGGGTATTGAGGCTTATTTTTAGTATGAATAAAGGAACTGTGAATTTCGTTAGCATGCATGTGCAATTTTTCTGAAATGGTGTGGGGTGCAATTTTCCAAAAATAGTTTATTCTGTGTTCAAATAATTGCTTGATTCCACACAGAAAGCAGCCAGTTATTCCATCCTCGGCGCCTCCATTTGTGAAAGGAAATGCCAAAATTACTTTAAAATAAGATTACGGGTTAGCATCTCGGTTGGCATGCGAAACGCAACCTGAATTGCTCTTTCTGGAGAAAAGGGTTAAGAGAAAAAAAAGGGTATTCGCTTAAATTTTTGTAAATTAAAATATTATCTTTCCATATTTTTTAAATAATTGGTGGAAATTTCATTTCCCAAAATAATCAACATTTTAAAATTATTCTGTTCAGGTATAAAAATTGTGAAACATTTTGTGCGGCATTTAAAAAATCATTTATAAAAAATAAGTAAATAATTAATTTAGATACCGTGCTCAGACAAAAAGCATTTAAATTTTTTTCTTGGATTTTCCAATGCTAACGAAATATATTTGTTCGAAAAAAAAGATAAAAAATTACAGCTTGTAAAACATAAAGCACACACACACACAAATGGGGTGTGGCTGTGTCGTGGACACTGCAGTGTGTTTTACGTGAATACGTGTGCGTAGCGAGAAATATTTTCTTTGAGTTTCATTGGGGTCAGGAAAGAAATAAAGTAAACAAATAATTACTGTATTATAACTTTATTAATGATTGGTCTGTGATACGAAAAGTACGAAACAAATGGCATTCAGATTTCTAGTAAACATTAAATATATACAGATGATATGCAGAGTTGTTGAGAAGTTTCGATGTAAGACAAATTAAATTCGCTCAGCTAACACTGCATTATTTATTTTATTTTATACTTTATATATATTTACTATAGCTCTTTCACACTAATGTTTTACACATGCAATCACTAGACGTTGACGGAAGCTGACGATAGAAATGCAAACGAACGTTCTAGCTACTCTGAATCTTAATTTTTACAACACTGATATTATACGGTCCAGCTAAACGACCTCAAAATGGCGGCACTTCCCCGTCCACCGCAAGCGATCTGTCGCAATCCTTGCTCAATGTAACGAGTTCTTTGATTCTTTAGCTCTCGAGTGATGTAATTAAATTTTGGATGTAGATGATATATATATATGTAGCTGCAATATCCAATTTTATCCCCCGATTTTACTATCATCAATTTTTTTAGTGCAAATTTAATTTTCTCAAGCAAATTTAAAGACGTATTCACATAAAAAAAAATTTAAAAGTAATAAGCTCGCAATAATCTACATTATATTTACCAAAATGAAGGTACATATGAGTCTATTTCAGGAATAAATTAGTGTAAATGTACATCCATTGAATAAATATAGATATTTAATATATATACATATTAATTTCATGCAAATCTTTTCCAATTAACACATAACATGGCAAAACGTTTGCATTTTAAGAAAACACAAGCTCTGAAAAGCAATACTAATTCTTAGGCAGAACAATTTGAAAAACAATTTTCTTACATCTTTTATTGGAAAGTTTTAAAACACGAAAATATTCTGCCATTTGCTTATCTTTTACGGGATGTAATTAAAGGAGACAATTCTTCCTCATACATACATATTTTTCATATTTTATTTTCCGATTGACTAGTTTAAAGGAATTGGCATGGCTTCAAATTCTGCGGCAGCAGTTTCTCCTTCTATGATCAATTGTGACTCCACCCTATAGATTCCTTTGTATTTCTGTCTTCTTTAGCTTAATGTATTTTTTATCCCTCGCATGTACAGAAAACTAATCGCATCAATAACTCGTTTTGCAGCATAAAAAGAAACTTCTTTTAGAAATGCACTTTCTTTCATTCGCACTTTCTGCAGTAATTTGTTTACTTTGTGGAAAAAGTGTATAAAAAAAATTGCATGTAAATCATTTTGTATGCAGAATATTGAGTTATCGAGTACTTTCGAGGGAGAAATAAATTACAAAAAATATTGCAAATACAAACTTTTGTGGGGATTTATTTATTTATTTTGGTTTAGGAACGATATTTTGATTGTTTTCGACCGTCTTTCTTAAATGTGTTTAAACTGTGCGTTTTTCGAAATATTTTCACGCAATCTTCTGTACGATTGTTTAAACTAAAATGCTATTTTCGCTCAAAATTGAAGATTCAAAAGAGTTTTTTTTTGTATAACTTTGAATGTATTTTAACAAAAACCTTTGTAATTGTATTAAAATATAAAAGTATTGTGCAAAAACAGATTTTAAACTACCAATTACTTTGTAGCAGCACCTTTAATAGTCATTTTGCTAATTTTAAAGCATACTTTTCGAATAGTTGCCAGTATAATTTATTTGCTTACTCCATGTCATTAATTTATAGTTAAAAGCAGAAGCTCTATTCTTTTCCCCTTGTGATCAGTAATGAGGTTCAAACACTTTCACTATTTAATCCTTTGTTTCATAACTTGTAATTAACTATAATTATTTTTACGGGTATGAAATGCGTCCTGGAAATGATAAGTTAGAACAGATGAATCAAAATTAAAAAAATAATACGATAAACTTTCAATAAGTATTATTAGAAATATTATTAGATTTTATTAACAAAGGAAAATGATTAAATTATTGTATTTTATGCTAAATTACTAAATGTACAAATATAGGTATTTTCTTGTGATTATTACATAGTTTAGTTATAAAATAATAATTTAATTCATTATAGATTTCTAGGGAATAAGCATTCTTTCCCTAGAACGCTTATTCCCTCTAAATTAGGAAAATACTCTTTGCATATAAAAATAAGCCATTTAATAGTACATATAACTTTTTGCATAATCTGTGTATTAAATTTCTAAGTTTTAATTAAAAAAATGTGTCGAGTCAAACCATAAATAATGTTCCACACCATACTGTTACACGTTTTAAGAAGCTTAATGAAACGCAACAAAAATTTTATCAAAAACTATACAGAATTGAGCAAAAAATACTTAGCAGTGATAAATTAAATTCACATGAATAAGTTCTCTTTTTAATATAAGAACTAGAGTATTCCTGTTCAAAAAATGTAATTTTATGGAAAGTTCTTACAAGAAAAGCAGGTGTTAGTAATGTCTTAAGTTAAAAATATCATTAAAATTTGCTTTAGGCTTTCAATGAAGCTTTAATGAATTTTTTGGTGTAAATTTCTTTTCAAGGAAATCTAAATATAAAAGTTTCTGCTTAAAATCAATGTAAGCATTGAAAGTTTGTAGTCACTATATTATGTAAAATATGTAATGGTTGGTATCTATTTCCAGAAAGTGTGATAAATTATTATTAATCAATCGAAACAGTATCTCGTTTCAGTTTTCCAACTTTATGAGCGTGACTGCTGAAACGGATGTTTTGGCACTCGAAGAAGTAAGTAGGTTATTATTATAAAGTAAGAATAAAGTAACAAGAACTTTTGATGAGAAAGTAGAAACATTAAAAATTATCCTTTATCCGAACAATTATCCGAACCCCAAGGAGTTCGCGAACCACTGGTTGGTAACCAATATTTTAATTGAAAAGTGTATTTCTAAACTGTGCGTGATGGTTGAATTTGAACTTACTGTAATATAAAAAACACTGTTATATATTTTAAATCTCCGTAAGTACACCCTCTCAAAAAATATTCCAGAATAAGTCAAATTTCTTGTGTCAGTTTCATTTCTATGTCAGTTCTATTGGGGCCCTCGTGATTATACCGGGCCTGCTTGTGCACTCCGATGGGTTATCCAAAGAGACCTACGGATGCTCACTTATTGGTTCCAGCTTTTAGATACGTCATCTAACGGCCGAATCTAACCAATGAGGAAACGTCCGTAGGCCTCTTTCAGAGTGCACAAGCAAGCCCGCTAGAATCACAATGGCCCCGGTCCTAGGACAGTTTTCTACGTCAATCACTTCTCATATCTCTTTCTAATTATTGTATTTTTCCAAAAACGAATTAATTATTGGCAATACTAAAATAAGAAATTTGGCTGTTACTCGATTATTTTGAGTGGGTGTATGACATTTGGAGAAAAAATAGTAGAGAGGTATGAATAAAATTTTCTAAGAAATAATGTTTTTGTAACTCATCTTTATTACATTCTAATTTTACACATCGCATGGTTTAAGTTTAATATTTAATTTCACAGTTTAGAATAGATGTAAACAGTATTGGTGATTATAATATGATTTCATTTAAAAGTTTATATACAGGGTAGTTATAATTAAACGCCCCCTATAAACAGCATAAACAACTGAAAAGGCGTGATTTTGAGGCAAATGTCTCAAAATCGCATGTGAACTGCACACCAGATGTTCAAAGAGGCGTTTTTTAAAAAATGTAGTTCAAAATTGTTCACTAGGTGGCTTTAAATGGTGAAATCAGCTAAAAAGGACGCAAATTAGTTAATAAATACACAAAAAAATTGAAATTTTAGTACCCTCCAAAAAAATATTCGAGTAAGAGATAAATTTCCTATTTAGATTTGATAATAATAATTGAGTTTTTGAAAAACGCAAAACTTCACAGAAATATGGATAGCCATATTTATACATAGCCTAATCCATATTCTCTGATAAATAATTTTCAATATACGAAACCAACGTAGGGAATTTACTGGAATACTTTTTTGGAGGGTGTACATATCGTATTACCGATTTCCATTGTTAAATTTGCAGTTTTCACATGCAAAAGGGCACTTAAATGACATTAAAAAAAAATTTCTTTCCGTAATTCCTTTAGCGCTTATCATGTTTAGTCTGTTTACAATATTTGGTTACAATTCGTTCACCCGTTTTAACTGTAGAAACCTGTTTATAGGGGAAGATTAATTACAACCGCCCTGTAATACATGCATACAAACATACATATGCATGTATGAAATAATGGGCAGCTTTTCGGTCTGGATACCGCATTGATCTCCGTACTGAGCTCGCTGTTGAGAAGATGGCTCGCGACCTCTCGTTGGCGTTGTAATTGGCAGGAATATTGTAGTCCACGGAGGGGCACTGGGGCAGCCACATTCCTCGTGGATATAGGTCGACGAAAATTAATCCACACTTAGCTAGAACACCTGCCAAATTTTCACAGAAATTTACATGGCAACATACCCGGGTCTCATAGTTCCTAGAAATGTTTGAGAGATGTGGCGACTATGAGGCGTGAGAATGAGGGGGGATATATCAAATGCCTTTTAATTAAATTTAGATCCCGAGACGATTATCTTGTTTGAAAACGGAAGCTGTTACACCCCTATAGAAATTTGAAACGTGCAAATAGAAAATTTGAATTTTGAGTTTATACCAGCCGAGAGGTTAAGAAGGTAGAATTTATAAGACCCCTTTTCGCAGGGAAGAAAGAGTATGAATCAATCGATCAATGTCAGGAAAGCATATTTGATTTGTCACCACTTGTCTTTAATGAAAAAGTTAATTTTTTCTCAAGCTGTCAATCGCAGGCATTGCACATACAATATATAGTTGAGACTGAATATTGCGTGTTCACTGGATATGAGGTTAGGGCTGCAGCAAAAATTAATGACTACAACGTTTAGAAATAGAGAGAAAATTCAATTCCAAATATTAAAATTTAATTTTAATTATAAGAATTGGTATAAAACACTTATAAGCCTCCATCCTTAGCTTTCTTTACGAAAAAATGAACCTTTTTTTTCTGAATTTAGAATTTTATTTCTGTGTGTTGCACACTCACCCATACACCCAAACATATCAACTCTATGTACCTATGTATCTATCTGCATACGTATTTATACTGTATGCATAATTTAATATTTGGTATTAAAGTTTACTTTTTCATCAAATAATATCTGAATAAAATGTAACTTTTTCATCACATTTCTCTTTTAAAAATAGGAAAAAAAAAGGATAAATGAAAATTCATTTTTTTAACACATATGACTGCTTCAAAATTCTGCATTCGTAAATGCTTGTAGTTCAGAAACATACTTTAAAACTGCATGTAATATCATAGTTTAAGAAGCACTCAGCTCCGAGAACGCTTATGGAATGAAAATAACTGTAATGTGCATAGTAATTGCGGGGATGAGTTTTGCAACTGTCGACAAAGTTGACAGTGATTGATGACACTATGTAGTAATTGCATGTTGCAGGTAACGGAAATCAGAAAAATCCATTCTCTTTTCACGTTTTTATTGCAGCCTGTGATCATATGTAGATTAACCTTTCACCAGAAACATTCGAGATCCAATGTTTTCGAAAATCAAACAAAACAAACCGCGCATTTGCATGTTTTGCATTTCTGTGGATTTCAGCTCGAAACAACTAAAATATTTTTAAACATATATTGAACAGGAAGATATATTTCGAGAATACTGATATTTTTGCGGTTGTTTTTTGCTAAGAAAAGAAGAACACAATATTGTTTTACTTTTTATTTTCTAGTCAAATAAACGAATTTAAAAATTGTTAATACCTGACTTCCCCAATATGCTGAAAGACAAACAGGGCATTCTGAGATAATAATCAGCTGGTATAGAAATCATGTCGAAGTAAATATTGTATGTTATTACCATTACGGTACTCGGTTGAGTTTCAATAATAAAATTCAGCAGAAAGATTTTTTTTTTAAATGTCAGGTAGTATGTTTGCAAGAATAACGTCATAATGTTACTTTTATCTTTTATTATTATTTATCAAATATAGGCTAAAAAGAAGAATCATTTAAAAACAAATTAATTATGTTCTTGAGAAAAAGCAATTGCTTACCAAGTTTGCCTCAACAAACTGTGTTAGTTTTGCTGAGCAAATTACAATAAGAGATTGTGGTGAGTTGCAATTCTCGTAAAAAGCAATTTAATAGTTTACATGTTTGAATGTATTCCAGAAGGGGTCAATTGTCATTACTGATAAAAAAGATTTTTTTGTCATATATATTTAATTCCTCGGTCGAAATGTTCTTCTGTTGTCCTTGTAATGTTTTGTAAGATTAATTTAAGATAATTAGACATTTTAATCTATTGAAAAACTTCTCTATTCGTCTAGAACATTCGCTGATACTAATGACTAACACTAATAGAAAACTTTGCTACAAAAATGTAATGACAATCTTTCAGATTTTACTTTTCCATACATATTTTTAAAAGCCCATCGAACAAAATCAATTTTTTTCTTATAAATTTGAATGGAAACGACAAAATTTAACCCACATGGCAAGGTGGCAACAACTGTATCTTCGACCTAAAATCTTATTAGCACATACATATTATTAATTATTCCGTAAACTTTGCCAAAATATTACTTAGCTTTTCATAGCAAAGGCGTTCATTTTCCAAAACTCGCATCCTTCAAAATGAAATAAGATTTGTAATTATTGATATTATCTCTTGAATTTGATGTCCGGATTGTGTAGTGGTTAGAGAACTATTCTACTGTTTCAAGGGTCTAGGTTCGATTTCCGATATGGATTTGAGTGCCATTTTGCCCGTCCCTTCATAGGAGGTAAATCTGTCAACCTGTTAGCTGACTCCATATTTAAGTGGTCAGTATTTTCAGCCTAATAGTGAACAAATACGTATGACTTGTGTCTACCACTTAATAAAAATAAAAAAAGCTCTTTGGTCTTTACGAAAAAGTATTACGTTTTCTGGAAGGAAATTTTGGAAAGGAATTTCATTATCATCTTGATAACTTTTTAAAATTTATTATTAACAGATGTGTGAAAATAAGGTTATTGCTCTACACCAAAAATAATTTTTCAGGCTTTTCGATGTGTCCTAACCCTTCATAAAAATTGTCAATCCATAATAGAATACCCTGTATAGAAACCAATCAATCCGAAATAAATATAAAAATTAACTCACTTACTCAAATAGCAACAATTACACGCATAAACATCCCCAACTTACTGTTAAAAGTATTTTTAAAGTCAAAGTCTCATGTAATGGAGAGACCATGAAAGTCGTACGTAATGCTCTCCATTTACCAAAAAAATATGAAAAGCAACGAAATATCAGCAGACACAATCTAAAAAATATAAAAATGAATGTTTAACGGTATCAAGTTTCAAAGCTCGGTTTAAACTACCCATGATACCATGAATGATGGATAGAATCTATTAAAACTTTAAGCTGGGAAATAAAAAGTAAAGCTTAAGAGCAGTATGTAACCTCAAAATTGGTTTTTACTTAGAGGCTTCTAAAAATAGGGTGATTTTTTTTTCTACTTTATGACTGAAAATGGAAAAGGGGGCATATTAGCAAAGCAATGCTGCATTACTTTGAAGCTCAAGAGTATCAAGTAGATTTCAGCTTTCAAAAACCGATAGAACTTTTGAAGTACCTCCTTTGCACTTGAATATTTCTAAAGTGAAAGAGTGAGGAGAAAAGTGGAGTATATATAATTTGATGTACGTATTTCTCTCTGATGAAACAATATGTATACAGAAAATACATATCTACAATAATACCCCGAACTTATGCGATAGGGGGACCGAGTGAAATCGAATTCGCTTAAGTCGGGTTGTAATTTCGTAAATAAACATGGATATACAAGACTGAAGAAAACAATAATATCTTAAGATTAGAAGGAAAATAATAAAATCTTAAATAATACATATATGTTTATGTAACAAATTATCTTAATCCCTTGTGTCTCCACTTTAGTGATGGTTCTTGTCCACCTCCTTAAGTGTACGGCGCGGGCTTCATGGTTCCTCTGTTTATTCCAGCTGTTGGGAAGCTAGGGAACTTATGTCTGTTACAGGTTAATTTTCTGTTCTGTATTGTATTTTTTGTTTTGTGTTTTTGTCCTAGTTCTTTTGTGCCTGCTGCATTGGAGAAAAAAATGTTATTAAAATCGTAAACCGGGGTAATTTTGGAAGTAAACAAAAGACTAATCAACGAGATTTGAAAATCGCGTAACTCCAGATCCGCGTAAGTCGGGGTAGCGTAAGTCAAGATATTACTGTAATCATAGATACACAAAATAGCACATCAGTGACACTTGACTAATTTAACTTTTTTCATTATTTGAAAAAATAATCATATCAAGTGGCATTGTTTAATTCTTGAATGCACCTTTAACAGTTGTATTCAAGAATAAAACAATGCCACTTGAATCGCAAGCAAGAAAAATATTTTTTATTTGAATGTTAGGCACTTTATTGTCTAGCAAAAAAAGTATGCTGCTATGGTTTAGGCAAGTAATAAAAAACTTCAAAAAATTTCTCCATTTATAAGTACTTTTCACGATTTCAACATTTTTAAGTTCCAGCGTAACCAGTTGTTTTCCTTATTTATTGATTGATTCGTGTACTTCAGTATTATCAGAATTCTTTGCCTTTAGATATTTAAAAAAATATCCCAATGCTTACATTTTCCCAAGAGTTATTAAAAAAACATTACGAATTTATAATTAGAGAGTAATCTTCTAGATTAATTTATTTTGATAACGTTTAGCGAGTTATTATGAGCCAGTTATTTTCCATCTTTTCTCCCAAAAATAATTAACTGAATATCATTTGCTTTTATAGTATATCTTAAATTTTAACTCCATTCTATCACAAGTCATCCTTATCCAAGGGCTTATACGGACATTTAAAGGTGTCACTTCCTGTAAGTCGTTTTTGCTGGGCACACAATTGCTCAATAATTTTGCTTCGAAAGCAAGTTTTAACAAGTTTTATAAACAACTAATAAAAAAGAAGCAGCACTGCAAGCAGATCTTAGTAGAAAACTTTTATGATATGAGGATGAATTAGTTTTCTTTTGGAATTTTTATAAAAAAAAAATGATGACAGTGTTCTTTTTTTCTTCGTTTTTCAAAAGGTCTTTTCTTCAAAATGAATCTGCATTGCAAAGATTGCAATAATACTGATTACCCAAAACAAACGAATGTAGAAATTTTTTAAAAGAAGAAATGGTTCTGTACTGCTAAATTTGCATTGCTAAATATGAAAAAAAATCGACTTATTAAAATTACAATTCACAGTTCTATTCAACTTATAGTACTCATTTGTTAATAAATTTTGCTAAAGTTAGTGCTTGGTTAGTAAAGTTCGAAGGCAGTCGTTGCAATGTCTCTACTAAAACGAATCCATATGCCTCACAAACGAATCATTAAAAATGCTACAAAGTTTAAAGATTCATATAGTAAACAGTGTCTTAACCTCAAAAAAATGATGTCACACGAATCGAGATCCGCGGAATATGGAGGCAAATCCATACTAATGTCTATCAATGGAGAATGATTCAAAGCAATGACTGGGACATTGAACTTTTCCTCAAATATTTTTCCGTTACGCGTATCAGCAATAAAAGAGACTGACAAATTAAATTCTGTACTTCTAAGTACCATTTACAGCGCCCTGTGCTTGTGGCTCCATATATTACTGAATAGTGGAACTCTTTCTGCAAACCGTATGCATAAGGAATTCTAACAAACCTTTTGTTTTATCTTTCTTTTTGTCTCTCACTGTTCCACAGTTATGTCTTTTCAGAATTTGGCGGTCTTTACTCATACTCCCTGTAAAAAAAAGTACTTTTTGTCGCTGCTATCATGTTACACATAAAAATGAATTTGAAATTACATTTTCAGAAGTTGAAATATGTACATGTACAACACACTTATTTAGCAAAAACTAAACACACACATATATATATATATATATATATACGAAGCGCAACACTTTCGACTTTCGTCTTTTTTATATTACTTTCATAACTGTTCTTTGGCGCGAAAGCCAAAATGTAGGATTATAAAAGTACTTCTTTTTTTAAAAAAAGGACATGGAACGGTTTTAAAAGATGAAAAAATGGCATTTATGTTCTATAAAGAACACACATTTTATTCGCGTTCAGAAACAGCTCAAAACTTTTAGTAGTTGTTTGTGTTGTATGTAAAAGTACGACTTGTTCTTGAAATTCCAGACATAAGCAACGGGACGCTAGGAGAGGACATAAACTCAGATTAAAATGTATGTTCTTTATTTTTTATTGGATTCATAATATATAATTATAATCGATTAATGGAAGCGGTTTTAATAAATATACATTTGAACATTATTGAAATTACTGGAATTAATCCCATGTTTCTTTGTAAAACTGGATTCATTTCATACATATTCTATTTTTAGTTTATAGAATAGCGGGCAAGTATACATCAGTCATTTTTTTCAACCATGAGTCTTCTGTCTTGTTTTCATGGATTATGGGTTCTTCGGCACCTCTGCTTTACAAAATTTTGCGCCAACACCAAATTAGATTAGACTGATAGCAGCAGTACCTGCCAAATTTCGTCATTTCTGCCACAGACTCGCGAACAGTTCATTTCTAACTCATTCAGGAGCCGATAGATGGCAGCACTACCGATTGTTAGTCGGTCTTTGGTTGGTCTCAGGATCGGATCACAGCCTTTCGGCTGCGAGACCGACGCCACTCCCAACTGGGCTACCGCGACCCTTTTTTCAACCTTACACTTGTTAAGAATATATTTCATCATGGTTTAATTTTTAATTAAATCCACCATTTAAGAATAAAGATGTAAGATAGATATTGCTCGCGCTTCATTTTGCACATTATTATAATAGCAGTGTGAAGTATAAACCTATATAAAGTACTTTTGAAATCTTTAATATATTGCATATTTAAGTTTTTTAGAATTTCTATAGTAATATTATTGCCTAAACACGCCTAATGTAATGAAAAATTTAAAATTTAAAAGATCTATGAAAAGTTAATGCAGTTGAAGTGATATTTGGGATTCATTTATCAACAGTTTTGCAACTCAGTTTTAGAGAACTCTAAATTTTAAGTAATTTATATAAGAAGGAAACATTCAATTATTTATATTTAGTTAATCAAGAGAAACCCGCAGTCCAAATGTGTTTATTCTAATTGAACAAGCATAGTGTTCAATATAAAATATTTTAATACAAATAAAGAACAATGAATTTCTTCCTAAATATCGTTAATTAATTTTTGTCTTAACTAATGATGCTCACAAAATCCATCAAAATGCCAAAAACGTTATTTAATATACATTTTAGGTATAAGCAATAAGAAATGTCATTTTCTTATCTTTCGGGCATTATACAATTAACATAATTATTTACCATACTTTTATAATTAATATAATAGACCATACTTAGCAAGTTTAAGATAATTAATTATTTTCATAAAAATCTATTACATTTCTAATAATACTTTCTTTTTTGCAGGTGTTTACTCAAAATGAATGTTCATTAATTGGAGAATTTGTAAAAACGTAAGTTTTTTTTCAGTTTAAAAATTAATTTTGCGTTTTTACATCATTAATTTTAATGAAGAGTTACATTTTGAATTATAAATTATTCCTTATTATTAGATTTATATTTTTCCCCAGACAGCACAGCAAACTTGCAGCAAGCTTGATTTATCTTGTCAATAAGCTTGAATTAAGCTTTAAAATTTCAAGCGTGTAAGTTTAATGCAAGCTTGAATCAAGTGTTCTAGTTTACACTTGCCCAGCTTGCATTAAGCTTGTCATTTCAAGCTTAAAAATTTCCTAAATACACGGAGCACGATCGGCGAACTCGCCCCACATATTTTACTTTGCCACGCATTTTCCCCCTCTACGCTGAAATTTCAATTTAATTTAATCTGTTTCCATCGAGTGTTCGTGGCTGGAATAGAACCCAGGACCTTTCGGTTGGGAGTCGAGCTCGCTATCCGTTCAGCTACTAAGTTTCACTTAGATATGACTAAAGTTTGAAGTGACTAACACGCCGTTTTCTAGCCAGATTGATAAGTGGGCGATGTGTTATTTGTTTCTTTTATTTTTCCATGGGATGCATCAAAATTAAAATAATGTTATGTGTGATTTAGAGACTCTACTAATATGGAAATAAATATAATATAAACTTAAGAGCAGCACACGTTTTAAAACTTTCAGTACCGCGACACTCATGAGCAATACTGCTGGCCAAAATCGAGACAAACGACTGATTTTGAAATCAATTTCGTAGTATAATTGTATTTTATTTCGAAGAATTTCCATATTTGGAAGTATAGAATGGGTTTACTTACTTAACACAAACTTTGTGTTAAGTAATCTGAAATCAAAGAAACAGATATTTAAACTTTACTTCGAAATGCTATATCACAGTTGCTAACATGTATGGAATACAAACACTTTAGTCATTTTTGTAAATATTTCTTAAAATAACAAATAATTGAAAAATTTTGCTATTTTTTAACAATAAAAATTCTTCTATAATAAAATAAAATATTTAAAATTAAAAATTATTTAACTTCTTAATTTTTTTATCCTTTGTAATTTTATTTTAAAACTACAAAAGTGTACGATGTAAGATTTTTGGGCCCTAAAATCTGTAGGACCCGGGCAGTTGCCCCGTTTGCCCTGCCTGTAATAAAATAAAACACATCTTTTCGAATTTCCGAATTTTATATATATATATGGGTCCTAACCGGTATTTACGCTACGTTTTGGAGGAAACCAGCCATATATGTTTCCTAACATATGCATGTTGCGAGTACAGTTTTATTTTCCGAACGGAATACAGGAAAACTCCGAACGTTTAGGTCGGCGGACGCGACCTGCTTTGAACCAGAAACCTTCCGTCTCCCAGTTCAGAGCGCTAAGCGCTCGGCCACTGGTCGGACTAAGTCATTGCTAGGGGAATATTATAAGCAATTGGGACCTTTGTTGTACACATGATTGCAATGTCATTCTCGTATTATTATTACTTATATCTCGTATTATTTAATTTATTTTTGATTTTTATTTCATATTCCTGACTTTTGATACTCTCTTGATTTTGGGGTCCTTGTGCATGCGCATATTCAATTATCATTCCCCATTAAGGTTACTGAATTAAGTAGTTCTCCCTATCGCCACTTCTACACAAAAGACGTCAATCTGCATTTTCCTCGTTTCAAGAAAAACGCTTACAAAGTTTCATTGCTTCAGTTTATACTGATTAATCAATTTTCTTGCAAACTAATCGGAATTAAGATATGAGGCTTTGACATAGTATACAGGATTTCTTAAAGACCTTGAAAATGAATTTAGTTAAAAATAACCTAAGTTAACAGGTTCGCGTTATTGACGTTGTGATTGTGATAATGTTCTAATTGTTTCATATCCAATGCGTTTTCATTTTTCGAGTCAAGAGCTGTAGAAATGAGTGTTTTCACTTAAATGTTAAATTTAACAGCTTGAGTGGCAACAACGGATTCCGTAACTACGGAAACTGTAGCAATATTAAAATAGAGCATGAAATGAAATTTATTTATGCTTGCTAGAACTGCCATATTGGCGTAATTAACGCCTATAGTCGATGGCAAATAGCCAAAATGAATCCTAAATTTAACTTCACAGTAAATGCAATAATTTATAGGCATTCTCGTTCATCTCCAAAGACTTTCGTATTTATACAGAATTCCTATTTTGCTATACCCTGTTTGGCGGGATTTAAAAAAAATTATCTATCCATCCGCTCGTAACATTGGCTCATCTCAATCGTGCCATAGAATTAGCAATACAAACGCAAAAAACACACGCTATTAAACACGGAGTTACACTACATTTGAATATTTATCGCCAACTTTTCTAAGAAAGGTACTAAAGAAGGAATCTGCATACGCCATTTTGCGAGATTTTTTTTTTTTTTTTCAGAGAATGATTCTAAGCACTGATTTAACAGCAATCAAAATGGGAAATAGTTATTTGTGTATGGTTCCATCGACAAGCAAGCATTAATGCAGGCATCTATTTGAAAAGTAGCATAGCAGTATTTTAAATTATCACTATAACGTGTTTTATTTATTCCAATTTACAGAAGGCGAGAATTTCATTTCTTTTGAAATTAGGCTGCTTTCCTCCAAGGTAAATCAATTTACTTAATTTGGGGAAAATTCCGAAGATCGATCGCTTAAAATCGCCTTAATAATTGCACTATTTCTGCATGGAAAATTAAAGTTTAACGCCGTATTATAATAAAACCTACACACACAAACCTAAACCTATTTCAGTTTGCTCGCAGTAAATTGCGCCAAGCCCAAAACTGTGCAAATCGGTAGAACCTACTACTTTCTCAAAATCGCCAAATGAGCCTTTTTTTTTTCGCCAAACTAAAAAATATACATATTAGTCTCGGAAATCTCTCAATCCCTTATTCTTTTACACATAAAAAACATTGAAT
The DNA here is from genome assembly GCA_038373885.1 of Cheiracanthium punctorium. NCBI lineage: Eukaryota > Metazoa > Arthropoda > Arachnida > Araneae > Cheiracanthiidae > Cheiracanthium > Cheiracanthium punctorium. The sequence goes on along the minus strand of JAWZYV010014928.1, from coordinate 1,423,775 downwards.
TCCTGCTCTGATTTCACATGCACGCATTACTTTAATTAAAAAATAACTTTGTAAATAATCTAAACAGAAAAAAATCATTATTCTTTTATTTTTACTGCAGGAGTCTAAATAATTTAATAAAATAGCCAAACATGGCAACCTCGATGCTTTTTTCTCACTTTTTCGACTACAGGGGTTACAATCGCGGAATTGCGGAGAGCAAAAATTAGCGTTTTTGACGGGTTTTTTATCAATATCTCCTAAACTAATTCGAATTTCGAAATTTAAATTAGCGGAGGTTCTTTCTCGAAATTTTCCGAATTCGTGGATACCTCGGTCGAAACTCAACTCCCAGCCGTTTAGGAGGAGATGATGCTACACACACACACACACACAGACAGACGCGCACAGATTTTAATAGTATAGACTAGCTGCGTGCCCGTTCTTCGCACGGTAGGAAACGAATATTTTACTAAAATCTAATCGTAACTATCTATGCAAAAGCAAAATGTCAAAAAGTTCAAGTAGTCCTTTTGTTGAAACTACCGTGGAATATATTACGCAACGTAGGATTATGGTTTAGTTAGTTATAAGACGATCGTTGAAAAATAATGAATATAACACTTTTAATTTCACGAAATAGTTATTAACGTGGTATACTGTTCTTTAATCCATATTATCCAAACAAATCTACTATTACTACCAAAGATAAAAATGAGAATACTATCTATTACTTATATTAATATTATCTATCTTCGTTTCTCAGTCTTTAATGCTCAATTTAAAGAAACAGATTAGATATTTTAAACCAATGATGCCTTTCTACTTTTTGGTGATTCTGTGAAATTTATGCATTGCCATTAAAACAGATCTCCATATATTTTTAAGCATAATTCTTGTCTGATTGGCGTATTTAGCACAGCAAAATATTTCATCTCGCAGTGGTGGAAAACATCCAAGCTGTACCAATTTAAATATTATTTAAATCCACCATGGTTCAGACTCGATGAAAACATCAAACTGTGTAATCTCGAGGAACTATTTGGAATCGCTCAAATTGCGAATAGGGCGTTAAATTGTGTTGCAGAGTTTACGAATTTCAGACAACTTTTAATTTATGACGTCACGTTCTGACCAGGGTAGTCGAATTTAGTCATTTCGCGCAGTAGTTTTCAAACGGAGTAATATTGAAACATACGACGTTGAAAAACTCTCGCTTGCAACAGAACTTTATTAAAGTTAATTTGAGAGATATTGGGGTTATTCCTAGCTAATCGGTATTTCAAATATTTTCCGTATCCATATTGCTAATGATGTAACTTTTCTGCAAGAGCTTGTTAAGTTGCTAAAATTTAACAAAAAAAGAGTATATCTAATATAGATAATATACCGCCAAAAGTCGTCCAAATTTGGCGACATTTTGCACGATTTTTGGGAATACATACAACGACCGTCGTCAAACCGATAGCGAATACTATGAATTATGTTAATTAGTATTTTGCATCTTGTGCCGACATTTGAATTTCCCACGATTTAAAAAAAATGCAAGATTCCTTTCGTTATTATGGTTTCTGAAAAATCACAAAGCTCAAAAATCGCTAAGGGTAACACGCGCATTAAACAAAATACTTTGAATTTTTATAATAGTAATTTTTGCGTCAAAACCTTTTAATGTAATTAGATTTCTAACTCATTTTCATGAGGTCAAAATGACATCATTCTCAGTTGCGATATCTAACATGAATTAGTGAAAGAAGAAAAAGAAAGAAAAAACACGTTATTTTATTTTCTACAAAATCTGATAATCTGGGTGGAAGTTTATTATTTCGCTCGTGGTGTAATTTTTTGTCAAAACTTGTTAACCAGGATTTTTAATGCATTTTTACAGTGACATAAAAATGACGTCAGTCTCACTTGAATTATTGAAAGTAATAAATAAATAAATCTAACTTTGTTAACTATGCTCACGAATGTGCTGAAATCGGTTATTTGAGTAGCTTTCTACCCTCAAAATTGCGAAAAATCGTAAAAAGTTAGAGAACCCGGACGAACAAACAAACAAACATACTTTCACATTTATATAATAGATTGCATGAAAACTTCGATTATTTTTAAAGAATCGCAGATATGTTAATGTTCTATTTTTTTTCATATTTAATGCCTTTTCATTTTTCGAGTTTTAAGAGATGTAGATATTAATGATTTCACTTATTGTTATATTTAACAACTTAAGTGGCAACAATGGATTCCGTTACTACGGAAACTGTAGCAATCTTTAAAATAGAACATGAAATGAATTATTCATGTTTACTTTGCTAGAACTGCCATATTGGCGTAATTAACGCCACAAATTGATGGTAAATAGCTAAAATGAATCACAAATTAAACTTAACAACAAATTCAAAAATTTACTTTCAATCCTTACAATACCCACAATTTTTACCGGGCTGAAAAACCATTCTTATTCACCTCCAAAAGCAAAGAAAAGAATTCCGATTTTATTACACCTTGTTTGGTGGGATTAAAAGAAAATATCCATGCATACGCTCATAATATCGACTCATTCCAATCGTGGGATGTAATTAGCAGCACAAACACGCGAGCAACACACTCTATTAAACACAGCCTTACACTATATTTGAATATTTATCGCCAGCTTTGCTAAGAAAGGTAAAGTAGGAATCAACATACATTTTAATTTGTAAAGCAAAAAATTTATTAGACAGTATTAGTTATATGCCATTCTAACAGTTACCAGAAAAAGAAATTTCCGTAGCACTGCTTTAACGAATAAGAATCAATGATTTTTTACACATTCGATCGCCAAAGTGCCAACATACACCATTTTGCGAGATTTTTTTCAAGGAATCATTCGAAGCATTGAAATAACGGCAACCAAAATGGGAAATAGTAATCTATCACTCATATGGTTTGATCGCCAAAGTACAACAGGCATCTACTTGAAAAGGAGCAGTATTTTAAATTATTAACTATGTGTTAATGTATTTTATTCATCGTTAACTATGATGTACAAAATGCGAGAATTTCAATGACCTTAAATTTGGCGGAATTTCCCCTCACTTTAATCAATTTACTTAATTTGGTGAAAATTCTCAAGTTAGATCGTTTAAATTCGCCTTAATAACTGCATTATTTCTGCACTAATAACTGCTAAATTAAAAAAATTAAAGCTAAACTCTAATAAAACCTACACTTGTTTTTAAAAATACTATTTCGGTACGCTCTCAGTAAATTGCGCCAAGCTTAAAACTGTGCAAATCGGTAGAACCTACTACTTTCTCAAAATCGCCAAATCAGCCATTTTTTCCCTCCAAACTAAAAAATATACGTATTAGTCTCGGAAATCTCCCAATCCCTTATTCTTTTACACACAAAAAACATTGAATTCCTGCTCTGATTTCACATGCACGCAATACTTCACATGCTAAAAATAACTTTGTAAATAATCTAAACAGAAAAAAATCATTATTTTTTTATTTTTACTGCAGGAGTCTAAATAATTTTATAAAATAGCCAAACATGGCAACCTCGATGCTTATTTTTCACTTTTTTGACTACAGGGGTTACAATTGCGGAATTACGGAGATAAAAAATTAGCGTTTTTGACGGGTTTTTATCAATATCTTCTAAAATAATTCGAATTTCGAAATTTAAATTAGCGGAAGACCTTCCTCGGAATTTTCCGAATCTGTGGACACCTCGATCGAAACTCAACTCCCAACCGTTTCGGAGGAGATGATGTTACACACAGACAGACAGACGAGCACAGATTTTAATAGTATAGAAGAAGATACCTGGACAAAACATCATTTTATCAGAGCAAATTAATTTATTATACCTAAATGAATTTTATATACTTATTCAGAAGATTATTGTAGAAATTTTCAAATATTGTGCTATTGGCCAGTCAAACAATCTTCAACAATGTACGAAAATTAGCCAGAATGCAATACACATAGTCAGACAGAGTGAAAACACAGAGTGCCAGAGTCAGTATGCATTTGCTTTAAAATTAAATTCAAATAAATATGAAATGGTAAGCATTATTACATTCACTTTACATTTTTTACTTTGTTTTCCCCTGTGCATTTTTAATCATTCGAAATTTGTAGAAAGTGAATAAGTTGGTTCTTCACTAGCTTGGATTTACGGTTAATGGTTGTGCATTGTGCAGTATACATAATCATTCACTGCCATAGTTTCATCTTCAGAGGAATGTAATAATCAAAAATTTGACATTTTTACATTATTTAATTGCTCAATTATATTGATTTATATAAAAGTATTTATTTAATACAAGAATATTATTAATCTATTTATCATGCATAATCATCAGTAAATTTGTTGAATGTGATCAGTTATTGAATACTTTCAAATTTATCATTTTATAAAATCCCCGTCTCATAAGGGCAACTGTCCGTAAAACTATTTTGTATAAGTTCTTACAATTAAATTATTTCCTTTATTCAAGTATTATTGTCAATACATAAAAGTTATCTAGAAAAACGTATTGTTATTATTTCAAAGATGTGTTTTATTTAAATAAGAATAAAATATTTTCCTAAATATACGATTGGCTTCACTTTATTTTTTAGCAGTTTGGAATATTATTGTCCTTTCATGTGTATTTCTGAAAAAAGCATTATTTGAAACTGAATAAAAATGTTTAATTTCTAAAATAAATAGTATATGGAAAACTTTATATGTGCTTCTATTTAAGGCTGCTTTCACACGAATAAATTAAATTTAAAAAAGTTTTATCTTCCAATAATTAAACAAGTTGCTTTCCATTTCTAATTATCAAGCGAATAATTAATTCGTTATGCATTCGCAGGACGTAGAACGAGAAATAAATTAAAGTGCGTTGATAAAGTTTTTCTATGATTATCTATTTCATAATGTTCATAAAATTTGTTAATTTAATTAAAATACACTTTTAGTTGCATAGTTAAAAAGATGTGAAGATATAATTGACTTACCTATTGAAAGCATAATGGTGCAAGATTCTATTAAAGAAGTTGAAATGAAAATGTTTTATTAGGGCATTATTAAATTTTATCAAATCATTTTAAAATTAGAAAACATAGTTCTGCATTACGGAAGTCAAATAAATTTACCTCTCTGATTAAGAGAATTTAATCTGTTTTTTGAACAATTTGTGATTAAAAATAGCATAAATAGTGATCTTTAACATAGATGCAAAATTTATGCTGTAATAAAATCTGTGGTACCAATGATTAGTGAACTACGAAAGTAGAATTAAATTTGTTTCTTAAATACATCAAGCTATTTTCGTTTATTAATGTATTTTCTCTTTAAAAGTATGTGATACTATGTTATTAATCTCCGATATTTGTTATCGGCAATATGTATGTAATAAAATGCCATTAAATGAACATTTGTTTGGATTGCATAATATATCGTAAGTGCTACAATTTCAAAAACTGGATGCAGTATAATTTTTTATTTTTTTTGATATGTGAACTTCCGTAGTCTATATTTATTCACAAGTTTTTGATAAAGATAAATTTAATTCTTTCTCTAGTTCAACACATACGTTTTTTTTTTAAATTTTAGTTTATTTATTTATTTATTTGCATACTATTTGTTATTTAACTAACTTGTACTGTTTAAATCATGAATTACTTATTTCGGTTTTAAATTACGAATCACGAATTTGAAAAATCTTTATTTATTACGAAATTTTCGATTTAAACACCAGTTAAGAAATGGTATATTTGATAGTAATTTGAAAATTCTCATAATTTCAAATCTTTATTGGATGAATACCTCCGACAATCCTAAAAGAAAGGTGACAAGCCTTTCACGAAAGTGTTTAATGTTGAGCTTCTAACTCCACTTGTTACTCAAGTGTAATGACAGATTTCAGGGACAAACCCGAAACAATTATAACAAAAAATTTAACCACACCGAGCTTTAAGTCAAAATAGAAATATTTGTTTGCCTTAACCTCCCCCCCCCCAAGAAAAAGGGGTGATCCAAAAACTTGGTAAGTTTTTAAAACGTTGTAAAATGCTTCTGAGTTTGATTGTTATCTTTTTTTATTCCTCGTTACTCTTCTAGGTTTTCCATTTGAAAAAAGGATAAGATAAATGTATATGATATTTTCCAGTCACTTTCGAATTTTGATTCTATTAAAAAGCTGCACAACTTTTGAGAAGAATATTCGTAAGGAATTATGATAATTTTTATATATAAACATTTTTTGCTAAACTTTGAAACATGCACTGTATTTCTTTTTTTGTCGAAAAGAAACAGTCAGTTTTTACTTAGTCAAACTTGGAGTTTTTCCGACACAAGAGCATTACTCTGGCAATAAAAAAATGTTCCCTTAAGAAAACCAAGAACATTTTAACTTTCTACAATATATTTTTTCAACAACACATACATCTATAATGAAATAGAGTTTTATATAAATATCATTCTGTAAGAAATCATATAATTTTTTAAAGATGCATAGTTAAATGCTTTATACACTGTGCATAGTTTACTGTATTTAATGATGCGCATTGTCACTTGAAAGATTTTGAGTTGAAATTTATCATTACACAATGACCTTTTTGTTAGAATATATTTTTATTAATAATAAAGATACGCAATATATCTCTTAATTTCTTAAAACGTTGTATTTGAAAGAAATGTATACGAATATATATATAATATGCTTGATACGATATAGTGCAATTTTTTTTCTCTTAAAATCACAAAATAATTTGAATCTACAAGATATACATACATACATACATACATATATATATATATATATATATATATATATATATATATATATATATATATGTAAATGTATAAACATTTAACAAATTAAAAAAATAAAAATATAGATTGAGAGAGTGTAAGCATTAATTAACAACATTAAATTTTATTTGAAAGAATAATTAACTGTTAAATATTAATTACCTGTATTTGGGCTCTATTTTTATTTATCAACTACACGCTACGATGCTTCTGTACAGTCCGACTACTAGATGTAAAAAAAGCATGCCTTTTCCTGGAATAAAATCAATGACAGCATACGCTGAAGTCAGAGATTTCCTCGTGAGCCCCATTACATTTTATTCTACCTCATTCCCCAGAGTGCATCGAAATTTTCTAAGGTACGTTACGTCAATAAATTGTTAAGACGCTGCATTCGCTTCTTCTATTGCGGGAGAAAACTTGCGTCGATTATTTTTGAGATAATAAAAAGATAACCGAAACTTATGAAGAATTTTCCAATATTACGTACTTGTTTTTTTGTTAAAATCGAAAGGAACGGAACCAAGGAGCTAGATACGGTTGAAAGTACTATAACGGTATTTGTAAGAGATCACGTAACTATCATAAAATCTAAAAATGATGAACTTCATTTTTTACTACCAATGGGCAAACTATGTTATTTGATGAGATGGAGGATGCTGAAAGGTAAAACTGACCACGACTTTGTATTTCCAAATTGACGAAGCCGTAAATGACCATTTATTTAGATACGTTTTATTTCAAGTACATATATACTTCTCCTTGTATCATAAATGCAAGATTTTACTACAAAAGTATGCCAAACACCCATCTAATATCACTTTTGCATGAAATATTTGAGTTTTCGTAACAATCCGGTGGTTACTAAGATTAAGCATTTTGCTGTCAAATTTAATGTCAATTGCCTACAATTATGAAATGCAAGTTTTATTATTCATGTTGTGAATTATTATCGTTTGATCAATAATAAGTGTTCCTGCGTTGGTCCAAGTATTTCTTAAGGCAATTTACAGACAGACGGAATGGTTCAAGAGTGTTTCCTAGGACGCTAGTTTCACATAGGTATATGATTCTCAAGTTTTTTTTGAAAATTCTTTCTAAGAACAGAACTCAATTTTAATACAACGTAGCATCAACATAAGCTTTTGATGCTGCAAAATCATATCTAATTTTCACATCTGTATCTTCATTCCTTCTCCAAGAACATTACTAAAATATAACTATTTTAATACTAACAGACTTATTTTGTTGCAATGCACTTCTGTATTATCCTCTTAGTCATCTCTTAAGATATCTTTTGCTATAGATTTCAAGATCGCAAATGTGTTCATTTTACGAATATACTTATCCATTTACTTAATGCTCTCATTCTTATTTAATCGATATCACTGATACTGATTTCTATGACTCAAGAAGAAGTACAACGTATACCACAAAAGTTGTACGAAATGCAAAATTAATTCTATGCTAATTAAAAATATGTATTAATTCTATGATAGGATTTATTAAAAATATGCATCTTTCAAAAAAGAGGCGTATTTAAACTAACATGTTAACTTTTAATGAAATGTGTTGTGCGAAAAACTCTTTTGTCCGTTATGTAAAGATAAAAATTTTTCGTCTCTTTCGGTTATTTTTAGAAACAAGAGTGTGACCATTACAAATGTCTGTGAAATTAGAGCCAAAACTATTTCTTTCAAATTATTATTTTCTGTAAAACAAACTTAAAAAGATGCATCTTACTCATATTTAAAAGTTTTTTCAAAATGTTTAAAATATGCTAAAATAGTGACATTATACAGTTTAGCTGATTTGCTTTTTTTCAACTCTTAAACTCTATTTCATAAATAAACTTTGTTAATGTTTTTGTGACCAATTTTCATCACAAATAATGTATTCGTCACGTTTATTAAATTTCTTTATGAAATCGGTTTCCATTTGTATGCATAGATGAACATCGAATTAAAACTACCGAATCACGTTATTAATGGAAATTAATTTATTCCATCTTTATCAAATATTAATATTCTTTTAAATTTCATATATATTAAAATATACTGATATTAAAATGTAATGTACGTCAATATGCAGTTTATGAAGCACTTTTACTTAGCACTTTTAGTTAGAGGCTCGTAGAATCCTGCTGTAAATGTAGTATGAAGATAATATAAGATTTTGCAAAGCTTTTTATAAAGTAGAATAATCCAACTTAAATTCCATTTATCGCATATTTTGGAGTATAAAATGCAGTTTCAACTTGAAAAAATTACTTCAATTTCTCGTGGATGTGTTATACACCGAATAAAAAATGCAGAATATAAAAGATAAAATACATTGCTTACATAGCATAAATTTACTGATGTGTGTTATACGCCGGAATATATGTATTTATATGCTGATAATTTATCCCTCTATTTATTATTTGCTCATGCACAAACGCACAATAATATTGTCAATACATATGTTAAGAAGCACGCTTACTCTTAATCAGAAATTCGAGGAATACTACTATAAAAGTTGTATATCGTAATATAATATTGTTGTTTATAAAGTAGTAATACAACTTAAATTCTATATCTTTATATGACAATATATTTACCTAAGTATTTATCTTCACATTCATACTCACAAAAACATCTATTAAAGTCGTGGTTTCTTTTACTGTACATCTCGAGTTTCAGAAAAGAAAAAAAAAAGGAATTTTTCATAAATCTTTCATACATGCAGTTTCTATTTATACATGTTCTATGGATAAACCAAAACCTATTTAGATTCTAAATTATACGATAGCTACCAATAAAACAAGCAAACACATAAAAACGCGTAGAACCATCTGCTGTAAATGTCTGTATCTTCATGGACCATTCGGCTCGCTGAAAATGGGCCAGAAAAACCGCCATCTATACATCTTCCGCTTTGTTTTCTTAGGAGGACATTGCAAATGTTCATCGACCTCAGAGGACTATTTCTTTTGAAAGATGTGTTTGCACTCCTGGGAAGCAAGTTGAAATACAACGTGATAGTACCCGAGAGGTTGACATTTATATTCTCTTAAGGTGGTTTTTTTCTAAAGGGAAATCAATTCTTTTCCACGCAACAAAATTTTAAAAGGCTCGATGTATCTCCTGTGTTTGTCTTTTTGAAAGAATGCCCCATCTGTTTTTCTTGAAGAAAACTATTATCTCGTGCTTTAACAGCTGTGTGTTCAGACACGGACTTAAGTTTTTACAAACTTTATGTGATCGTGAAACATTTGCTTACTATGATTTTTTTTTCCATGAAAAGCTAGTTTTCCCATTCATAGTTAAAAATTTAATGCATTTAAGCAAATAAGAAAAAAAATCGCTTTAAATAAAATCGTTATCAAAAATTTTGATTTTATATCAGAGTACATATTTCGGAATTTAATTTGGAATTTAAACAGAAATTTGCAAACAAGCGAATTAAAATTGCATGATTACGACTGCGGTTCAAAAATAAAAGTAACTAGTCCCAAAATCTAACATACATAGACCTAGCAAGGCATTTTTTAAAGATTTTTTTTAACACAGCCTCCATGTGCATCAGAGCATTTGTTTCATCTGTATAAAAATCTAAAGGTGTTCGCCTTAGTCGCTGAGCAAGTGTCCTGAACCGTGGCATCGATTTTAAAATGCCATCCTGCCACGTGGTGCTTCTTAAACAGCCCACAAGAAAATAGATATCGGAGGTGCGAGGTCCGAGATCTGGACTGTAGGGAGAATGTTTCAATACATTTCATTAGAAGTGCTGTAGTCAGCTACGACAAACCGAGACTGTATGAAGTCGGGCTCTGTCATGTAACAAGGTGACATCTCTTGAGATCTCGGGAAATTTTCTTTAATTGGCACATCGTTTTAATCCACTCGTTTTAATCATTTTAATCCATCGTCCCATTGTAAAGCTGGCCATGTATCTGTAATCGCTTCTGTATTCTATCTCAAGTTTCGAATATGATTGGCATTTGATTGCTGTGAACATCTGTTCGACCTATACATAGAATTTCATTTGTTTGAAGACTGAATGCTCTTGCAGTCATTCTTCTTTTTTAATTTTTTTAACCACCTACGTAAATTAAGGAACCCACTTTTGTGAGAATAAGCACAAAGATTAAAAAATATATTTTCTTTTTCAAAATATATTTGTATTTAAAAAAAATTGAAACAAATGTTTTCTTGGACTTAATTTTTGTGTACCTAAAGAGTTTTGAAGTAAAGCATTTTAATTTAATTATCTCCACTTTAATTTCTGCTATTATAAAAATTGATTACATTTAAGTGTCCCCCGTTTTTTGTACGGGGGGCACTTAAGAAGACGTTTAGAAAGGATCTGTGTTAAGTACAAAAAGTATTGCTTAATTGATATGCAAATCAAAACTGCCTCTTAGAAGTCATCCTTTTTGTTTAAGAATCCACAGCCGTCCTCTAACATATTTTAAAAAGTTTAAAAATCAAGTTCATCGTATTTTAAGAAAAGCCTAGTTGCTCTTTTACATGCAATATAATCCCAATAAAAGAACAATCATACAATAGTATTACAGTCGAAACCTATTATACATGAGCACGCGCTTTCATAAACTTAAAAAATTCAAAATTCTTAGCTATTACAATTCTCTGTTCTCAACAATTTTCTTGTTATTCTCATATTACATTAACTTTTCAGTCCAATAACGTTAATTTTAACTCAACACCATATTCCTTTCATTCTAATCTAAATATCTTTCCTTAAGGTAAAACCGCTGAAAAGTGCATAATATCTTATTGACGCTGCTTTACTTTTATTGCTTTTAGGCAACATGATGCAAACACTCCCGTACTTTATATACTTATTCAGTGAGCAGCTGCTTTCATTTCGAATTTTTCTCCTGGCATTAAATTTTCACATCTTCTTCTTTACGTTTTTTAGATGTTTGCGGATTGTAAATTGTATATTGCAACTTAAGCTTATTTGGCAAACCATTCTATAAACTATATTAACTTAACGATGTATATGTGCAGCATTTTTCTTATCTTACAAAATGAATGACGAAAATTTAAATTATATGTTGCGAAGTTTATTCAGGGAAAAGAGAGCTTTCAAGATTTTATCTACAATTGATGCATGAAAAAAGTTAAGAAGGTTTTTAATTTAACGCTTTCAAGATTTAAGTTAAAAAAAGAAATACATACATAAATAATTGAAGTTAGGGTTTTTCAATAATAAGCAAGTATTTCTAATTTTTTTTTCTCCGTTCCTCAAGAATTTTAAAAGTTTATTTATGATTTATAAAAATCGCTTTATTTACAGAAAATGAATATATATATAGTTTATAAAATGTTATTATGGTTTATAAAAATCGTTTCAAATATTCTTTTACCGTTATATATATAAATAGTAAACAGATTTTATAGAAAAAAATTTCATCGGAGGAGGTATTAAAAAAAAAGAGTATCTTGAATTAACGATAAAGTTTTAGATGTTATTTTCCAGAGAAACCTTATAAAGGATACATTTAGATTAGCGAATACTGCTGTTGAGATAATGAAGACAATATATTTTAATCTTTCGGGTATAGTAATGTGCGAGTTTCAATTAGACTATTTACTAAGTACAATCCTATCACTATACCTAACTAAAGATATTAATAAACGAGATGACAGTTTTGGTGATAATTTTCTTTGTCTTTAAAATGTTGCCTATTAAATTTTTTCTCTACTTTCCGTTCTTTCGATAGAAAAATGGGAATTTTTTCATTATATATCTATTATATGGAGGAGTGTATTCTTCATTTTTTTCCCTGCGGAATGTAGAAAATTATTTTATCTGACAAGATAATTATTATTTTATATTTATTTTATATTTACTATCTGAAAAACTGACAGTCTACCATGAGTCTCATTAAGTTTTATAGAATATAATGCGTTTTTTATACTTTTTCAAACAACTTGAACAAATCAAAGTCTCGGAAAATATTACGAGTATATTTCTAAATGAATTGGAGAAAAATGCGAAAAAATGTAGGATAAAACTGCGATTAAATTGTGTTACAGAATTATTAATTTCATTACATTTTCTACTTATTAATAACATTATTTTCAAACAAACAACATTTTAACTTTGATAAGACACAATTAACGCTATACAATTTCAATAAAACCGAAATAAATTAAAGCGACTATTTTTGTATCTTGTGTGACAATAAAGCGATTGAAAATAAATGTATTTTGTTTTATGTTGTATTAAGACAACTTAGCCTTTCACTGAAGACGATGTGTCAAACTTTTTTGAAACCAGTTTACAGTTAATCTTACTGTTTATTTACTGCGTTCATTGACTGTAATGTCTGACATCAAGCTAGTACATTTCACTAGTGAACAAATTAAGTAGCCTTTTTTTAGCGCATTTCAATTCATAGCGAAAATGCATAAATATTATAGCTAATTTGTTCGCTCACTTCGCTGTTTATCGTTGCAAATTACATTCAAATTTATTAAATCTAAACTACCATGCCGCTACTAATTATGCGGCATGGCCGCTACCTTTATTATTTTATCTTTTTTAAACTTTATTACCCGCATTCAATTACAATAACTTAGTCAGGTTGAATTCTGCTACCATTTGGAATTTACAATAAAAAAAATATCTATTGGCTTAAACTTTTCGGTTACGCCATCAGATCTCCAAAATACCGTTACTGGTAGGAACATAGTCTAGTTACATATCTAATCAGCTTTTTTAACTGCCCTCTGCAAAAATAAGTCTCTTAGTTGACTCTCATACCTTTTTTATATAAACCGTGCCTTTGAGGCAAGTACATTGAGCCCATTGTTAATGACATTAAGGTACGCTTTGCAGACTTTTAAGTGAATACTTGTGGTCACAATGTGGTTACGTTTTAAGTATTTTTTTTTCAATTTGTATAGCTAAACTCTTTTTAATGATTATTTCATTGATTATTATTAAATCCTTTATGTTTTGACTCAAGATAATTATATTTCTAATATTTAGTAATTCGATAAAAATTTTAAGAAAATGTCAATTATTGAGACATATTTAAATACTCTGTTTCGTTAAAATAACATAGCTCGACATTTTGATTTTAATACCCCGAGCTGCGACGCTAATACTCCATTCTTTTGTTTACATTTTCCAAGAATTGTTACAATTACGGTTTTATTCGCTGGATTAAATTTTTACAACACTTTTTATCCGCTTTCAAGAATTTGCAGGCCGTAAATTTTATTTTTATTTTCCCGCACTTTTTAGAACTCTATAAAGTGCATACAGAAAGAGAAAAAAAGTATCTCTAGAGTTTTTGGTTCCCATAAACTCGATTTTTGCCAGGTATTCTAGATATATACAGCAGATAAAATTTTATTCACAGATGTGTAGCATTTTCTGTAGAAATGCTGCGGTTATATTTATTTTCTGAATTCTTTGGATTAGTTTTACTACTGGGCTATGATTCATAGAGCGCTACTGAAGAAAGCTCTAAAATTCAGGAAATATATTTTTTTTCTTTTCTCTTTTTAATGAAATTTGTTTCAAAGTGATTTCACTGAGAAATCGCTGTTGATGAGAACAATCAGGGAATGAATGATAGTGAAAGACAAATGAAGTATGATATTTTCCCGTAACTGTACATGGTGTGAGGTGGTTTTTGTTTTGTGTATGAATTTAATATTACTAGCCGCCACACATCTGGACTCATTTCAGTGAAAATCAGGTTTTAACGGTATTTGTTATTAAATTATTTTAGGCAAGGTTTGCTACAGATTTTGGGTGTCATCATAAAAGCCGATGTTGAACAGCAAATGCCTAAAATGTGCTTTAGTTCAATGCATGATAACATTTTTTAGATGGGCGATTAATGCGCCAAGTATTGTAAATTAGATATTTTAAAGCTGTGAAAAGGCCGAAAGACCTTGCATTTATGTATATCCATTATCGTTATTTTGTAATCTCGCTTACTGCGTGACATATGCTTGCTTCATTTAATGTCATTGAACTGTTAATTTGAATTTTTGAACATGCGTTATTATTATTGCACAAATTCTTACATCTTGCTTTTGACATTCACAGCTTAAAAATGTCTTCGATATTGGTACCGCATACGTTACCGTATTAAATAAGTAGATATTTCATTTTAAAAAGTAAGAGATTTGAGCCTAACTTCGAGACACTTTTTTTACAGTAAACTTTTTATGAAAAATCTATGACTTAAATTGAAATGTAGTTTGAAACAAGAGCTTAGAGTGCAGTTTTAATAAAATTCAATGTAAAGTTTGAAATATTGCTATATTTAAGTGACATTTTGGTAAAAATTTGCATTTACACTACAACTCCTGTAAAAGATTCTAATAAATATTTTTAATAATACATATATACTACATAACTAACATATTTGTCAGAGTTATGAACTAAAATATTTGCTAAAGCTCTGATAATCATGAAAATATTTCAGGTTTTACTTTTTTCAGAACTATTTTTTTCTAAAAAAAAGTCTATTCATTTCATGACCATCTTTTAAAGAAAGAAGTGATCAGGAAATCATGGAATAAACTCAGAATTATCATATTCTGCTTTATAACATAGTAATTATCAAACGTCCTGGAGAAATTTAAAATTAATATATTTAGCACGTTATGAGATATGATACTTATCGTAATAAAAATTAACAAAAACAAAATAAAAAACAATTAGAAATTTATATCTCTATTTCAATTCCTGTCCGTAACTTATTTTAGGGACTTCTGCTCTCAAAATTATTAAACACTATAATCACCACATATCGCTGTTCATGTTTTCAAATATTTGATTCTTTAGGAATAATCAGCATCTTCGATTAAAGTTGACCCCAGAAGAATGAAATACATCTTCTGTATCGCATTGAGGAAAGCAAATATCGCTGAAACTCGTTCTTCTCCGTAGTACCAGACTTTGCTTTTCCATTACATATATCGATTTAATTTTACTATAATCAAAGAAACATTTTTTTTAGAGAATAAGTGTATGATTTTGACAATAACATTTTTAATACATATATGTATATATATATATATATTAGGGTGGATCGAAAAAAAATTTTTTTCCGAAATGTTTATCTTCTGAGGTCTCAAAAGTTGTATATTGATATGAATAAGACGTGTGTAAAATTTGAGTGTTCTACGACAACGTATTGGGGTTGCGCATCGAGCTTGAAATCCAGAATTTTTTGAAAAATATGATTTCTTTAAAAAATTGACCAAAAAAATTCTTTTCCGAATTATGAGGCTCCCGAGGTGTTAGAGGTTGTATATTGTTATGAATAAGACGTATACAAAATCTGGAGGGGTTACGCCGATTTCTAGGGGTTGCGCATCGAGCTTGAAATCTATAAAAGACTGAAAAATTTGCGTTTTCTGAAAAAAAAATATGTAAAAAGCAAACTTCATTTGTTAAAAATAATTTGGTCCTTTTATATGTTAAAAGATGTTCAGAGAAGCTCAGTAAATCACAAAAAATGGCTTTACGAATAGTTTGATATAATGCAGACGTTATGCTGTCGTTTTGTCTTGGGCGCAGTACGCTAACTGTGCTATAGACAGCTTGCGCGGGTTCGCCTGCTGTGATGGCGATGAACATACGTTCGGTTAAACCAGGCACGAGATATTTTCATGAAACAGGCATTTAGTTAAAAACTAAGGGGTGGCTGCTTTGCACTGATGCGATCCTGAATAAAGTAAAACTCGATGCGTCAAGATATTGAACAAAATCGTCGTTCTCAGATGAGCTGGAAATATCGAAAAAATTACCTTGTACAAAGTTACCAATCCGGGGAGACGTACTTTTCTATTACTATTTTGTACTTAAGAAGAAAAAATTCTGAGTAAAGGGCAGGATCCACCAGAAGGAGAAATAACCTTAGTTGTGGCAATCAAAATACAGGAAATTTGGATAATGGCCAGTATCCCCCCACTGTGTAAATCCAAAGAATTCAAAAGATAGTTAGTAAAGGTCGTGAGTAAGTTCAGCAGTTAAATAAATCGTACGAGAGACGGACATAAGGAATTTTTTATGAAGAAAGTGGGAACAACTCTCTTTTATCCAGCTATTGAATATCAAAACTTCCAAATATACTGACTTTTCCCGGAGCAGTTGTGGCTCAGAGAAGTTCATACTTTATGCAGAACGGGAGTCATTGGCAGACCAGAGGGAAGCTAGATATGTGATAAGCGATGGAACTGAGAAGAAGAGAAGTTTATGGAGAATGAGAGAAAAGTTGAAAGGTTGGAAAGAGAAATTTCGAGATAATTGGAGAAAGCGCTGAAAGTTCCATTATCCAGTCTCCAACTTTAGTGATTGATTTGGAAAGAGAAAATAGAGAAAGAGAACTACTAAAGGCTGAAGAAACTGCTGAATGCCTATCTACCGGCACTTTGAAAAATGCGTTCAAAAACGACCAAGTTAGAATAAAAATCTCAGTGCTTTCACAAGTCTGCGACACAAAGTTATTACGGACTGGGAAGCAGCAACTCTGGTATAACTTTTATTTCACAACCTAGAAAGCATGAGTAATGCAGATGGAGAGAAACCTTCTCAACTGATTCTCGACCCATATAATAGAGGAAGGCTCGTATGATTCGCAGTGCATTAAAGAAAGAAAAGGAAAAATACTTTAAAAATTTCTTTGGATTATGTTTTGATAGGAGGACGAACAGAACCACATACATAGAAAAATTTGTTGACGGCAAATTACACCCAAGTGGCTGCCACAATATCCCGCTGATAATCTAATCTGGTTCAACCTACTTTAGCCATGTGTCACCATCTAATTTTAAAAATTTTACTGGAAATTCGGTAGAGTTTGACACGAAATCCATTGATCTTGGGACCCTCACATGCATTGGAGATGATGGCGAATCAGCGAATTCTGGAAAGAATAATAGCGTCATCCGAAATCTACAAACGCAGTTCTCTAATCTAACAAAATCTCTGCAAGGTTGTATTTGCCATCTTCACACCAGCAAACAGCCCCTCTGAAATTAGTTTATCCATCTGTCAGATGGTGGTTTCATATACGATCTAGATTATTACACTTTACATAAAATGCCGCGGTTTGATTTGAAGTCGGGCTTTACATTACTCATTAAAACGCATGCTCCAATAATTGGGTGCCTGGGCAGGCACGGGCAGGGCTCGGATAGTAGACATATCAATGAGGTGGGTCCTGGGTAATGTAGTTACGATTGCGGTTGTACTAGAGAAGAACTGCCACTATTTTACAACGGGACTAATTCATTAAAATATATAATTTTTGCTTTCTACATATGTTTTTTTCAAAAAAAACGCATATTTTTCAGATATTTAGAGATTTTGAGATCGATGTGCAACTCCTAGAAGATGTCACAGCCCTCCCCGATTTTGCATACTTCTTATTCATAACCATTTGCAACTTCTAAAACCTCGGGAGCCTAATAATTCGGAAAAGTATTGTTTGGGTGGATTTTTTAAAGAAGTCATATTTTTCAAAAAATTCTAGATTTCAAGCTCGATGCGCAACCCCAAGACGTTGTCGTAGAACATTCAAATTTTACATATGTCTTATTTATATCAATTTACAACTTTTGAGACCTAAAGAGATACAGATTTCGAAAAATTTTTTTCGATCAACCCTTTTCAATATATATATATATATATATATATATATATATATATATATATATATATATATATATATATGGTGACAGTGGTTATAATATCCGTTCCATTCTATTTTCTCATTGATTATTTATTATTATTTTTTTTTCCCACTTGTGGTTTCTAATTCTTGTTTTTGGCTGATATATTTTTGATGCGAGGTGTGTCTTATTTGCAGTATATATTGTGTTTTACTTATTAGTTATATATATATATATAACTGATTCTAGTTTTTATTTTTATAATACTTTTATAGAAAGTTTAAAAATTACCTTCTAAATCCAATTATTTACACTTACAAATATTTCTCATCCTGAACTCGAAAATAAAACATCCAATTTTGCCATAGTTTAGTTAATAAAACAAAATTTAAATGTCACAATATAAACATGATACAGTAATTTCGAAGAAATTTTATTTAAAAGAAAATGTTTCTTTAATGATGTATAAAGTTCCTTAAAGAAACTGAACAGTTGAATATTTGCTCATAAAATATTTTTTTTTTTTTTATACTTCTACAGAAATTTAATTATATTTTAGCATTGACAGATCCATAAAAACAAATTTTAATTGAGATTGCGTTGCATTAATCTGATAGGAAATAAACTAATAAAAAAGATATCACTTATAAAATGAAGAATATCTGATAGACTATGTATTAAGAGCTTTAATTATTGTGACAAAATGTGAGGCACAATAAAGAAAAATAATTCATTTTTATTTGCTCAATGACACATGAAGTGACAAAGTGACTAAAACATCAATAAATTAAAATTAAAATAAAATTATTTGAGTTAAAATAATTCAGATTAAAAAAGAAATAAAGGAAAAAAGAAGTACGAAATAAAAAGAAAAGTGAAATAAAATTGAATTGCTGGAAAAAGACGCGCTTAATTACTTTTAAGGCATTTATATTTGCATAAAATATTAGTTACGCTTTTGACGCTAAAATAAACACTCTAACATTTTATTAGATAATATGAAACAAGAATAATATATTTAATCTTTCCTTGTTTTTCTTTTCCAATTATTTTCAAAAATCATACCCTTCGCTTATTTAAAATCATTTCTTTGTTTGTTGAATAACAATTTATCAGATTTTGTTGATGGTGCTAGCTAAATTAATTAGTGCTAGTGATAGCATTTCTTTTTGATAAATTAAATTTTCATTTTGTGCAAAAAGCCTAAAACCTCAGACTACAATTTTAACAGCCTTTAAGAGTTCTTTTTTAAAAGTAATTTATCCGCGGATTTTAATAATGTAACAATTATTATAGCTTTTTTAGTACTAACATTGATTTATGTACTTTTTGGTTAAACAATTCTAATTGCTAATTTATTTACATATTCATTATGCATTTTCATATGACAAAGTTTTGACTGTTTTATTCTAATTCATTCATCAGCACCTCAATTAAAAATATATTTTACGCACTTGCCCCCTATTTCATAGAAAAGAAAATAAGTAAATAAATAAAAATAAAAAGATTGTCTGCATGGATAGTATTGTAAACAAAATTTCACAATTTTAAGAAAAAATCCATTGAAAAATTATCCGCATGATACTAGTTTACTTTACTATGAAGAATTACAGATCAATGCGGAGAATTTAAATAGAATAATCGAAATTTTGAGTCAACTAATACAATCACTAGCCTGAGAGTTACGACGTGTTAACCTGGAACTTCTCACTGTGACATAACTTGCATATTTCCGTACCAAAGACCCATAGTCTTAATCTTGGGAATACTTGGATTTGTATTCGATGAGATCTCATCATTATTCGGTTTCATTAATATGAACTACATAAAATCGAAACTCCACATGCCCTTGTCACAATAATGTGCCAGTTGATATTGTTGGAACGCTTGATTCTTTCTATGTAATAATCTGTATTATTATTATATTAAATTTATGAAGCTACGTAGACATTTTTAACATTACATAAACTGAATACCTCGTTTCTATAAAAGAAGATGCCTTTGTGTGAGTGTATTTGTCTGTCGGTAGCATTACGGACAAACGAATATGGTATATGAAATTTGATACTTCCAAACATTATATTATGCACCCCGTAGCATTTTTTTATTCAAAATTCAGTCTGGAAAATTTTTGTTCAATACTTTATGGATTTTTTTCGCGCTTTTTCTCGAATATTCAACCGTAAGAATGGAAGTAATATCCACAAGGAAATGGTAAGTATATCATCGGATAAAGACAAAATTCCTTCGCAAAAACAGTTTATTTCGAAGATTTATTATAGTTTACGGATTTGTTAGATTTTTTTTAACGACATTTGAATTTTTTCAAAGAAAACGATTTTTCAGAAATTTTGAAATTTATCCATCAGGAAGTTCCTTTTTCATTTGATCAGATCAGAAAATGCATACTCAAGCCTCCTTTCATCTTTAAACGAAATAAATAAAACTAGGAGATTTCCTATGAATTTTAGAATGATATAAAATTATAAATTCAATCACCTGCTACGTCAAAAATTCATTATTTACCAACTACATTTCGGGTTTATGTCATCCTGGAAAAGCGAACATTGAAAGTGTTTATCTGAAAAAAAGAAAAAAAATAATATTCTCAAACTCTCAAAGTATTAGATTGTAAGTTAAATTAGATTGAGAAGAACGTCACTTTGATATCATGCGTTTAAAAACACATTCGAAATCCAAACAGATTAACATATTCTTACGTAAATCTCTATCTTCTAAATAATGTAGCAAATTCTCATATTTCATGTTATATATCATTGAAGAGTTTTTGTACAATATGAGGTATATCCTAATACAGAAATCGTGAGTTTTAAGTTATGTTTTAAGAAAGATTTTCTTTACCATATATTTTAAGTTTAAAAAAATATAAAATACCTTACCTCACTACAAAACGGAGATTTATCTAATAAATAAAGAAATAACATACATATTTGTATGATTTCAACAGCTATGCTGAGAAAAACACTTCTGTTCTCTTTAACTGAATAAATCTATCTTAAAAATATCAATATTGTTAACCCTTTATAAGGCCTTGGTAAGAATACTTACCGCCTACGGTCTATTAAATACAGAAATCGATTATTATTAGTGAATTTTCTGATTTTTGTTCAGTTACATTGGATGCATACTGTTTCCATACACCTAGATTCTAAATTATGTTCGGCTTATGAAATTTTCTTTCATTCGTAATTTTAAAGAAAGCTCGAAGAATTACTCGAAAATTGAGCATGAGAATCAAAGCTTCTAATTATGTACTTTTTCGTTTAATTCCGTGTATAAGCAGCAAGTTGTTTTCCTATTTTGATTTTGTGAATAATTAATGTATTATATTGCAAAATGTCTATCTATGTAATACTTGTTTCTCCAATTTTCACGAGGGATATTACTGTAGAGGGAAAATATATGAATTAATCCTAAAAAAATTGGCCAGAAAAATCCCGAGTACTTTTGACTCTCTGCATATAAACGCGACTTATAAAGGGTTAAAACAAATTCGAATGTCTAATGAACGAGTTCAACGTTTACGCACGCTAACTTTTAGCGGAATTGCTTTTCGCTGATAAAATTGGAATGGTGGCTTCTTGAAATTTCCTATAATAGTTCTCTGTGGAGTTGTGGAAGGTTCTGTGACCTCTCAGAGCAACACCATTGAAAACACACTCACTGAATCTACTCTATGAACCATTCTCACTGGTATCTAGTGAATGATAATGATTTCCAGATTCAAAGTGCATCATGCTATGAACTTTATTGCTTTAATAGCTGAACTCTTAGATTTATCTATTAAATCAACATCGAAATCTGCACTCTAAGAGATTCGCTATCGTTTTAGTAATATATCCTCTCAGTAAAGTTAGATAAACAGGTTCATTTTGTACACAGAAAACTGAAATCTGCTTTACTTTAAATATCCTTTAAATAATTATGGCTCGCTTTATGCATTTTTCTGATAAATATTATTATAATATTTATGTCAAAATTTGACAGAAAATTTAACTACTAGTAATATAACATTTTCTTCGGAAAATTTTGATCAATAAAAGTTAAATCTCTCAATATCATACATATAAAATATAAAATTAAATGTATTGAGACCAGCGTATTTGCTTACATGAATGTTAATATATTTAATTATTTCAAAACCTCTTTGAACCGTTGTAAAAAACTGTTTTGACTTTGCTTTTTTCTTTTATGCATAATTTTTCATTGTTTAAATCAGCAGTCCTCAAATCCCCAAACTTAATCGCAGTGTATTTGAAAGTACGACAAATAATTTTAGGAAGACTACATGCATATTTCTCAGAAGTAATTTATAGAGTTTTTATCCAATTTTGCTAGAAAAACTTGAGGCAGTAAATAAATAAATAAATGAATGGAATGATGTAAAAGTGTGTATGTTGAGCTTTAACGATTTCTTCTATGTTTGGGCCCATATTTGAAATGTTTTTTTTCTCTTAAGAAATAGTAAATTATCACTGTTAATATTCATTACTCATATGTATTGAATATGAATATTTAATTGTATTGAGAGCATAGAGAATCCTAAATTCTTAAAGTAAACTTTGAAAATTGCATTATACTATTTTTGGACCTTTACATATATTTCTTTTTTTTTCGGAATTCAAAATTTTTCTAGAGACAGTTCCATAAATTTAACTGTTCATCACTCGTATTTTTTTTTTCTTTGTGCTAAACCAGAGATGAAAAACATTTAATTCAAACTTTTATCAAAAGGATTTCTAAATGTAGCAAATTATTTAATGTTAAAAGATAATTGATATTTAGGTGCATATTTCCCTGGAATATTATAGTATGCACAGGTAAAATTCGGCGCATAGATTAGAAATAAATTATATAAAACTAATGGTTTAAACCATTGGTTTAAATAAATGGTTTAAGATAAATTCAAATACTTTTAATGTTTATTTATGGTTATCAAAATTACAATATCAGGTTTTTTTACCAATTTCGATGAAATTTCTGTATTGCATCTGACGGATTAAATAAAAGTTTAACAAATATTTTTCTATCATAAATTTGTTTTTTGTCATGCCATTTATAACATTTCCCATAAAGCTATTCTCCAGTTGTCCAATTTAATTTAATGAACTTACTTTCAGATCCAAGTAATTGGTAAGATGTATTTTACTAATTTCTCAAAACAGTTTTCTTTCTTTTAAAGTGAACTAACATATGATGAATGAGAATTGACTATATTAAAACGTTAGGGTCCTTACAAGAGATCGAAAAGTTCCACAGTATTTCATTAAGAATTTTATTAAATAAACGGCTGTGTAAGAAAAATTGATCAAAATAGCGTAATAATAGTAATAATAATAATAATCATAATACTAACCATAACTCTTATGATCATTGCTTTTACTATTTTGCTCTTTATTATTGTTTTCCTCCGAATTTTAAAACTCATTTTACGAAATCCTTACTTGGTTACAAGTGTATTTTAGGGAACTCTTTAAGTCTTTTTCAGAAATTTTTAAGAAAATTATTTTTACTCACTAAAATGAAGCACGTTTAAAGTATCCTTCAAACAAAGAATCTCTATAGATAAACTTATCCGAAATACTTTTTTACCCAGAATAAAACACAAAACATCTCTAAAATACATTTAGAAACTGCTCTAGTGAAAAACTCTACGAGCTCTCAAAGATTGTCACATACGGAATATTTATAACATAAGTCATTCTCAAAAATCACATTTAAATAAGAAAGTAATAAAAGAAGAAAGTATTTTCTGTTGCAGAGAAAGAGAAAAATAAAACCACACAAAGACAACATTATTTTGTGGCCTGGAAGCAAAAGAAAAAGCTCAGCACCGAAAATGCATTTCTCATGTTTCGAGGTATTAAATTGAATTCCATCATGAGTGAGAGTTTGAGTTTTTCGATAATACCTTATCATATCTTCAGATCACGGTAAAAATATTTTCAAACCGCTGTGACTTTTGATATATTGTATAAAAAAGGCCAAAATATCATCAGCATTTTTAAGTTATTTCTCTCTACTTTCTATATTTCAGAGAAAAGACTGTAAAACTTCAATTATTTTACAGTTTGCTTTATTTATGTTGTTCATTTTTGACAGATACTGTTTTGAGATTGTCACTGTTGAGCTGAAATTTTAGTATTTACATTTTTTTATACTTAATTATTTCATTATTTAATGTATGATGAAATATATACAGATAGGCATGATTCCCAAAGATTATTATGCAATCAATCAATTGTAATCCGATATATATATATATTTTTTTACAAAGGGGCAAAGGGAGTGAATTTATAACTTACCCCGTACGTCTTCTAGAATACACACACACGAACATACACGCACACACACACACACACACACACACACACACACACACACACACACACACACACACACACACACACACACACACACACACGTACATTTATATATGTATGCGTGTGTATGTATATATATATATATATATATATGTATGTATTTATTTATGTATTTATTTATTTATTTACACATATTATGACATTATTTACTTATACATGCTAATTACTCATAAGATATGACAATAGCTATTATGATAAAGTTAAATATTTACTCGTAACGTGGTATAAAAGAAAAATGCGCAACTAAAGGGTTATGTTTTGTTAGTTCAAAGTTACAATGTAAAAACGTTTGAAGTAATATTTTCAAAAGTATTTAATAGAATGACTTCAATCCACTTCACATATTTATCTTATATTGTCTTCAATGATGTTTATCTATTTCAAAACGTTTTATATATTTTTCACAATGTGCAGTAATAAATTTAAGGTATATTTAATTAAATTTATATTACCTATTAATGGTTGATTATATATATGGCCGGTTTGCCTTCCTTTTTCACCTATATTGCATTATTAAATCCACATTTTTCAAAAATTTTAATGATTTGGCTTCTTGAATCCCGACTACTTAAATTTTAAAAAGTTAGTAAATTTATTATTACTATAAAAACAAAAGGAGAGATATTTATCTAAACAAAAAAATAAGTATCAGAAATGGTGTAATTTGTAATATGGTTAGCAAAAAAATCTAAATACTTAATAATTAAAATGTATTAGAATTACCAATTATTTCTGCTTTCTGGCTAATTTCCTTCTCAGACGTCTTTGCCGCTGGATTTAAAAATAGCTTTTTTTGTCCCATTTTAACTCAAATTTTTCTCATCTGCAACTGCTTTCGTGAACGTTTTCTTGAAATAAAAGCAGTTGTTGCAAGTATGTTCTTATTACAACAAGTACCCGAAAGAATATTTCGTGGAAAATA
Source organism: Cheiracanthium punctorium (assembly GCA_038373885.1). Classification (NCBI taxonomy): domain Eukaryota; kingdom Metazoa; phylum Arthropoda; class Arachnida; order Araneae; family Cheiracanthiidae; genus Cheiracanthium; species Cheiracanthium punctorium. The sequence continues at coordinate 1,398,015 of JAWZYV010014928.1, read as the reverse complement.
TATTTTACCAAATATCCCCAACTATAAAGTGCCATGTTTTGAAACAACGTATACAAAGAAGTTGAATTAATTATTCTAGAATTTATCGTACACCGCAACTTCTCGAAGGATTCCCCACTCTCTTATTAAAATGCAAATCACACATGGACATGTTTATTATAATATTTTGCAAATCGATTGCATATTTTCTTATTTTACTTCCCGTGGCCTAAAATGAACTTATTTTATATTCAGAATTTTAAACGAGATAACCTGTTTTACTTCCAGTGCCTGATATAAATGTTAAAGTTCATACCTTCGTGCAATCGATGATCGAAAGAAAAATTATCAAAGAAGTCAATCAGCCAGAAATATTGTATAAGAATAACTCACTGAGGTCAGCAGTAAACTTGTGCTAAGTCAAATTATAGATTTTCTTCTGGCATCGTTAATCTGTATATGAAAGCTATGATTGAAATGTATAAGATGTATCACATAAATATGATCGGGTAATAATTGAACAATAATTTTGAACGCGATATGTTATAAAATTTTCCAGCACACCTTAAATCGTACATTATTATAAACTCGGGGTTATTTTCTTTTGAATTCAAAAGTGTATAGGAAGCTGGTATTTTTATTTTTCAGATTTGAAAATCGCAGATGTAGACTTTATATATGTAATATGGAAGCTTTCAAACACACGTTACTGGGAATTCAAAATGAGAAAGATTTGACGTAGCCTCTGTATATTTCAAATGCGCAAAGTTTTGTATTCGTAATGTCTAGGAAAAAAAAACTCTTGATATATCTTTCTTTCATCTATCTTTAAAATGATGCTTCTTGATTCTACATGTTTTTTTTCGTTGTATACTATACTCGTGTTAATAGGTAATATGATATTTCCCCAAAATTAAAATAAACATTATTTAATAATTGATCACAAGTAAATCAAATGCAACTTTAATGACCGAAATTTAATAAATTGATAGTTTTTGAAAACAGATCACTTTTTTTTATTTATACATATTATTTTGCGCAATTAGATTGTTTTTTCATTTTTTGCATTTGCGACATGCGAAAAAATAATTTAAAAATTGCAGCTGCTGTGCAGCCTTAAATCGGATGACTGCAACAATGCTGCTGGGATGACTGCTGTGAAGATATCTAAATAATATTCATAAGAAATAGATTTGAAGACATACTTCAGTTAAAATAAATAAATACTGTAAATACAGATTACTTCACCGATTGGAAAAATTTATTATATTAAATACCTCAGTTTCCTCCTTCTGGACTAATTATGAATTAGTCGGAAGCTCTTAAAACAAATTTAAGAAGACTTTTTTTTGTAATAAATCGAACATATTTTATTAAAATTTTAATAAAACTGAAGCATGATTTACAAAAATGGGATTAAATGAAAAGCCAAGTTCTATTATAGAACTTTTAAAGAATGCCTCGAAAGAATATTCTAACATAAAAATAAATAAATAAATAAATAAATAGCTCTTCAACATTTAAAATACTTTTTCAGAAATATATTTTATAGTGTTTTTTTTTAAATAAAGTTTAATACATTTCAAGAGAAAATAAATAAATAATGCATTTAAATCAAAACTAGTTTCGAAAAAATATGGTCCAATAAATACATTTGAAGTGGGTTAGGAAAACTACTGTTGCATGGTTATCTACCACTAAAATCATCTCCTTTATATAATAAAGCATCTAAGCGATGGGATAAAACGAAAATTCGTTTTAAATATTCTAAATGCTGTTGTCTTCAACTGAGTATATCAAATGCATGACACAATTTATGTACAGTTCAGAAATCTGAGGGTCTCAAAAAATAACTTCCCGATTGATTTATAAACAAATTCCTAGAGCTATAACTTCTAGTTTCGCAGTCAATAGTCAATGGAATTCGATATAAAACGATTTACTGCAAGAAAACGGACGATGAAAAAAAAATAAAAAAGCTGTTTCGGAAAAATTCAATTCTCTGGGTTTCGCTCTCTACAGCCTGAGGTTGTTCGGTATTTCTACTGGTATTGGATATTTTTCGGAATAACGAGAAAAAATGCAAGGAAATGTTATGTACGCAATCTCTATTCCGAGTGCAGACAGCACCTGTGCCTAGCTATTTCCCTTCAACTTGGCAAGCGTTCTGGTTTGACTACGTTATTGATCGGTGACTGTTTTGAAGTCGATACCACCACGCACACAGAGAGACTCCTCGTTCAATTGCTAGTCCGTGCGTGATATATTAAACAAGTTTCCGGATTGCATGACATATGCTTAACGGTGAATTGTCCGCCACTGAATGGAATATCCTGTGAATTATAACACGCAATTAGTTTAGGGACTTAAAATGCAACTGTTTAAGTTGGGGGTGTCAAGAAAAGAAGTCATTCTTTATGTTTTGGCGGGGTGTTTTAATATTGCCATTAATTAAATGCAGGTTTTTAATTAAAGCGATATGCTGTTTTTCTCCGACTTAAAATAAATGATTAGAAGAATGTTTTTGTAGATCTTAATTTTTGTTTGACATATATTTTCTTTTTATTAATAAGCCAGCATGGCAATTTTATAAGTACAGGGTTGCCATAAACAGTCCTTACCGATATGTAACGATTCAATCTATCGAGATGAAATTTCAGAGATAGCTTTTCAGAAGTACGCGCTGGAGATTCTGTGATCAGGAACAAACTGGCGTTCACGTTTACGGTTATAGGTGCAGAAACTCTAAATTCTTGAATGGCAACACTTATTTTTTCCGTCAAAAAATAAGCAGTGCATTCCAAAACCCTACAGAACGTTGAGATAATATGTGAATCACTAAAACTGGACACGTTATCTGCTCACAGAAACAGTTCTGTGAGCGACCGATCAGGGCACACGGAGGAATATTTCATACGACAAACGCAAGGCACGGATCACACAACGACATTCGCTAAATATTCAGCGTAAAAAAAAAAAAAAACCTTTATGCACACACGGAAAACAACTGAACTTTCGCTTTTGTTCAAGCTCCCGACTAAAAAAACGACATTCTTAACCGGCTTTTAATCTTTTCTTACGCTGAATATCTAGTGAACGTCGTTGTGTGATTGGTGCCTTGCCTTTGTCATATGCACATTTCCGTCACTTAAAAATACTCCAATTAATCTATTTAAAATGACGTTATGGACAATTCCAAAGCTTTAATCCAAATCATAAAAGTGTCACAATTATAAGCATATCTACTTCAAATAAAAAGGTTCAGGCTAACGACCGTGCCTCGTTGCCTCCAGGCTCCTTATGTACGGTGTCACCCAGGCCCTCTTTCACTGTTTAACAGCATTTTAACATCAGCGGACCGGCAAGAAGTAGAAAAATATTTCACGGACCAGCGGGAGCCAAAACAACACATATTTTATTTATTTGAAATAAAGTGCTGTACATGTATCATTTTTAGTTAGAATGACATTTATTGATGAATACATTTAAAAAAAAAATTTACATACGTAGACCGGCAGTCTCGTGATATTGAGTACTGCACTATTTCATTTCACCTAGAAGAGACATTAGCGCCATCTAGTTTTATGAAACTGGTCAATTGCACCACATTCCTACCGCAGAATTATAAAATTAATCCAGCACCTATATCATCCTATATTTCACAACATCGTCCCATTGTGGGTCCAAATGAGTGACAGTGATAAGTATGACTGTCATTGTTCGATGACACGCAATAAAGAACGTTGGAAAACTCTTTTCGGACCTAATTATATAATTTCTGTATGGATTAAATATTTTTTTTTTTCTTTTTGATTTGAGATATTGAATCCGTAATTTAAAAAAATGAAATAAAAAATCCTGATCAGTAAATTATCGAGGAAAATTGATCTTTCTTTACCTATACCAACAAAGACATCCATTCTGTACAATAGTGAAGGCAATATCTACATCCCCGTTTGTGGTGGCTAAATGAAATCTGCCTGTAAGATGGCGCTGTGAGCCATAATTAATCACACAGTGCGCATGCGTCTGTTACTGACAGATTGCATTCATGTTTCTTCGCTAGATGGTGTTTATGTAGCTTATCACTAAAAAGGGTTCCAGTATTTTCCTATGAGAGGCTGAAGCCATTTCGCCCGTCTGCCGACGGCCAATGATTGTCCCATATTAAAGTAACCGTCGTAATATGATAAATTTAAAAACTGAATAAATGATACTAATTCATAAACATGAATTATTCTGTAAAATTAATGCCGTGATTCATAAATAAATGCATGCATACAGTGCTACCCAAATTCCGTTAAAGTTTGAAAACTCAGTTATCCGGTGAATAATGTACGTACAGAAAGGTAAAAATCGTCACGCATACTTGAAATTTGCATGGCATTTTATTGTAACTGAAAATAATTGAAAATACCGCACCTCTAACGCTTAACATGGTAAAATCAAATAATTAAAATAACAAATGCTATATCTTATTCCCTCTCTTACTACAGCTCACTGTATACACAATTTTTATGAGTTGTCACTGACTTTACGCTGTCCAGCCCCATTTATTGGCCATTTTTTGCAGAAGTTTTTGGTTGCAATAGACCCCACATCATTTTTAGTATGTGTATCTATTTTTTACCTCTCTACCTACATTGATCCATGAATTACGAACTTTGCAAATGTTAACGGACTTTTTGGTCAACCTGTATTGTGTAAAATATTAATTCAATATACAATATCATCTTAAGGTAGTCTGTCCTTTTTTATCTCATATTTGCCATTTTCGATTTTTTTAACACGATTTTATTAGCTTCCCCTGTATGTATGTTTGTATGTTTGTAACCGACTCCTTTGAACTCGATTTTGACCGACTTTAAACGGTCAGATTTAATTTAAACTTTGTACATTTATGAAGAACCGGTGACAATACAATAATTTTATAAGTTTATCTCATTATTCTGATCAGGATCGCTAGGATTAAATAGTTTCCTCATTTCTTATCCCGATTGAAAGTAGAACACTTCCAAAGATTACAATCTTAAGAAAACATTTTCTACTGTGGCCGTGATCATATAGTGGTTAGTACATTGCCTTGTGGCCGCAATAACCCAGGTTAGAATCCTGGGCACGGCAATATTTTTATTTTTACAAATATCGTCATACATCACACTATGGAAGAGTTGAGTAAAAGAACATGTTAAGGCCATTCTTTTTAACACGCTTTTATTTGTTGATCAGAGATCTATTTTTCCTTTTTAGTGAGGAAGGTAGCATTTAACTTAAGGTTGATTAATACTTTGGTGCACAGCAGGGGCGTAGCAAGAGGGGGGCTCAGGGGGCTGCCACCCCCAAAATGGGACCCTTTACTTAGCTTACAATTTGATATTTATCTTACAATTGAACTTTAGCTTTAAATTTGATACCCAGCCCACCCCGAAATAAAATCTTGGCTACGCCACTGGTGCACAGTGAAAAAAAATTATCTCACAGTTTATACTTTCCAACCTAGTGTTCCATAGTGTCTTGTGAGAGATATCGAAAATCAAAAATAAATTTTAACGAAAAATAATTCTTAATATAGAAATAAATTAATGAAGGAAAAATAGTATTATTCTGAAAAAAGCGTGGGGTGCTCCATATATTAGTTCTTGAGAATATTCGATCGGTACGATTAGTACAAAAATGATACAAAAAATATAGCACAAAGTGCCCCACGCTTTTTTCACAATAATACTATTTTTCGTTCATTAATTTATTTCTATATTAAGAATTATTTTTCGCTTTTTAGTTAGTTCAATTTAAAGCGAGTTTTTTGGTTTTTTAAACTATAATTTTTTTTTCATATAGCCGTTTAATTACATTCTAAAAAGAATTAAAATGTGCAACTAAACATTCGTAAAAAACATAAAGGCATCTTTGTTAAAATAGGACATATGAAATCAATAATTTTAAAAAGTTAGCGTTAAGGCAAAACAAATACAAAAAAATTAGCATGCATACTTTATGAAGTGTGATGTTATTTAGAGGAATGTACATAGGTTTCCAATCCAGATAATTACAAAAAAAGCAACATTAAAATTTATCTAAGAAATGCACAAAATTAAATTCATATGCCTAATCAGATAATGAAAAAAAAAAAACAATTCGTAAGCTTATCTTTTCGAATATGCAATACATATGTAAAATTGCTTTAACTTTGAGTATATTTCCTAATTAAAATGAAAGAAATCAACGCAGACCTAAACTATTCTATTTCTCATATATCTTTTTTCTAAATTAAAAGAATAAGAACTTAAAAAAAAATTACTGTAGCAGAACTAGAACGTGCTGGAAAATATTTTTAACATACATTGAATTATGTACAAAAGCTTGAGCATTATTTTTCAACTTTTTACTTTCCTAGCATATATCATGTAAGGAAAGTTGTGTTATCATGAAAATAATCTACTTTGTGATTTTGTTGTATTTACACGTTTTAAAGTCTTCTGTATTCATTTATGGTACTTTTATTTTTATGCATGTATGTGTGTGTGTGCGTATGTGTGTTTGTGTGTATGTGAATGAACACGATAGCTCCTAAACGGTGCATTCGATTTAGATCAAATTTAGCATGCATTTTATATATCAATGTTATACTACCGATATTGACTTTGATGTGTACAAGATTTATACATTTTTTACTGGGCTACAAAACATAATTGTTTCACATTATGACTTATAGACAGAAAATACTTGAAAGCGCGCTAGTGTCTGAAGAGTGCATTTGTTAAGCTCAAATTTAATACATACATATATATTAATGACTATGTCATTTTATCTCTCACCCTCTTATTGGAAATGTGACACAAGAATGAGAGACGAAAATGCGACATAAAAGTAAGAATAAATGTCCGCTGAAAATGTGTTACGTATGTGTTACGTAAATCACCGATTTCTATAAGCTCCGTAAGGTTGCATTTATTTGATAAAATGATTGTTTAAAAATTTTAACCGTTTTCTAAATGTTACAGGGGAATGTGGCAACAATGTGTAGATAAAATGAAATGTTAGTATGTGTTAGGTAAACCACCGATTTCTATGAGCTCCGTAAGGTTGCATTTATATTTAAATACGACTAGTTCACAACAGCTTTATTGTTACAGTATTTCATAAGCTGTAAAATATGCATCACATGTATTTTTCTATACATAAGTTACAATCATAAAAATTTCACCATAGGGTTACGAGGCGAAATACACGGACGATGAGAGATAAAATGACGTAGTCAATTAATATCGTTTTAATATGGCAATAATGAAACTAAAAAATTAGAGGGCTTCTGGGGGGTCTCCCCCTGACGAAGCTCGAACAGCCGAACAGTATATAATATTTATATATATATATATATATATATATATTATATCACGCTTGCCAGATCGGTATTGATTTTGGTGTGTATAGAGCTTTTTTACAGGGCTTTACATATTTTTTTAAAGGACTACAAAAATATTTCTTTTACATTATCGCCTACGAACGGAAATTCTTGAAAGTGCGCAAGCGTCTAAATGGTGCATTCAATTGAGTGCAAATTGGTTATGTATGTAATAGGTCATATACACATGACGTTTATGGGTTTTGTTGTGTGGAGCTGATAGTTTGTTCACGTGGTTACGAAAAATAGTTCTCATACATTACGGCCTACGGATGCAAATCATTTGTGCTAGTATGTAAAGTGTGCCATCCACTAAGCCATCCTATCATCAAGTGTGCTAGTATCTAAATGGTACATTCCAATAAGTTCAAATTGGGTACATATATTATAGGTGGCCTTCACACAACCTCTATAGGTTTTGGTGTGTGTGGAGGATAGATGTTTTGCACAGTGCTACAAAATATTCTTATACATTATGGCGCAAATTCTTGAAAGTGCGATAGCGTCTATAGCCCAGACAGCACATAAGCTTAAATCAAGCGTGACATTTCTTTGAATTTGACGTATTAATACAAGCTTGACAGTTCAACTCATTTAAAGGTGGCAGCAAGTTTGCAGGAGTCAAGTTGAATTATCAAGCCGGAATACAGCTTGATTTTTCTTTTCGAAAGCTCAGCGTTGATGGCGCCATCTGTGAAAGAGAATGGGCATTAATTGTCTTAGCGTTTCTCAATAAGGAAATAAATTTTCTCAATAAAGAAAAGTTCGTAAAAGTTGTGTTTTATTTTATTACGCACAAAACCTGGACATTAGAACATGCAAGGGGAAGGAATGAATGGGATGAGCCCCTCTGAAGCGTAACACGAGGGGAGTTTTAGTTTTATTTACATCTAATTAACATTAGTAATTCCATTAACTAATTAATTAGCCCTAAAAATAAATTTTAATATAATTAACACAATTTAGTTAGTTAATATACTTCACTTTATGGATGGTAGAATGAGACATAATCCGGCCTCCACAAAATAAGTAATCAGTCATAAATGTACTTGACCATAGAATTACGAAAAAGAAATATTATATATTTCCAAATATGGAAATTCTTCAAATTAAAATACAATTATACTACGAAATTGATTTCAAAATCAGTCGTTTGTCTTGATTTTGGCCAGCAGTATTGCTCAACAATGAGTGTTGCGATATTGAAAGTTTTAAAACGTGTCCTGCTTTTAAGTTTATATTATGCTTATTTCCCTATTAGTACAGTCTATAAATCACACATAACATTATTTAAATTTTGATTCACCCCATGGAAAAATAAATGAAACTTATCAGCATCGCCCATACTTATCGATCTGCCCAGAAAACGGCGTGACAACAGTCACTTCAAACTTTAGTTTAGCTGCCCGAGGCATAATGGCGGAACGGTTAGCACGCGGGCCTCCCAGCCCATAGTTCCCGGGATCGAACCCAGCCGCCGACGTTTGACTGAACAGATAAAATAACTTAAAATTTCAGCATAGAGGGGAAAATGGGCGGAAAAATAAAGTATGTGGGGCGCGTTCGCCGGCTGGCGCCTCGTGTATTTAGAAAAAAAAAAAAATTTAGAAAATTTTTTTAAGCTTGAAATTAAGCTTCCTATGTCAAGCTTAATGCAAGCTGGGCAAGTGTAAACTAGAACACTTGATTCAAGCTTGCATTAAGCTTACACGCTTGAAATTTTCAAACTTAATTCAAGTTTATTGACTTGATAAATCAAGCTTGCTGCAAGTTTGATGCAAGTTTGCTGTGCTGTCTCGGAGGGTGCATTCAATTGAGCTCAAATTAGATAAGCATATTGCAGGTCACTGCCTCACATACTGTTTAGATATTGGTGAGCGTAGGGCTCACAGTTTTTTACAGGGCTACACAAAGTATCCTTATACATGGCGGCCAGTACACGCAGATTATTTGAAGTGCACTGGTGTCTGAACACTGCATTTGATTGAGCTCGATTAAATTTATTTAAATGCTAGGAAAATATCAAGTGTTCGAAAGTCGAGTGGAGTCACTCCAGATTTTTTACTCATGAAAATTAAAATTAAAACATAAAAAATTAATAATCGTTCCTATTGTATCTAAAAAAAAAATATTCGTGAGTTTCATTTTGTTAATATTGCAATTTAATAGTTATTCTGTAATTAATCATTAGTATGGAGGATATTCAAATTGCAAATTGGTGAACATGAATAAAGTACACATGACATAATTAAAGGGAAATTGGAAAGCTCTGTCGTATAATGGCGAATAATGTTTATTAAAATCCCGAGGCAGCTCCTGAAAACTGATCAAGCCAGCTGATCCTGTTTAAGCAATAAGCTGTATGATAGATATCTTGTTACTGCCTGGAGGAATTAAATTCATCCAGGGCACTGTAAAATTATCACGGTGTCTAAAATTCACCAGAAACTTTGTTCATTAACCCCGGACTGGAAAGCATTAAATGATTCAATGTCGGGCGCGTCAGAATTAATTATAAATTGATGCCATATGCATTTGATATTCGGATTAAAGTGTAGTGATAGTCATAATCTTTCTTTAGAAACCCGATTGGAATAATGTTTAATAATACATCTGAGTCAGATAATGATTTTACGGAAATATTTTGAGACAACATCCCCCCTCTGAATTGGAATGAAATATTAAAGTACCCGAATCTTTGCATTCAGGTGTTTATCACGGTTAATTTAAATCCATCGATTTTATGACCTATTTATAGCAGCGGGAACACTTTTGCTGCTAGAGGAAAATCTTTCTCGTTGGGAATTATATCTTCTTGTGTAGTAGAATATTTTTAAAAGTGCACGCAGGTCAAGGAAATGTAAGAAACACAAATGGAGGTAAAATATGTAAAATTGTAAAATGGTAATTTATGTTTTTTTTTTTTTTTACTACTGGATTGTAATTATTTTACGCTTGCAGTTTAATTGATAAGATTATGTAAAGAATTAAGTAATAGGGAGAACTAAATAACTATGTTCTTTTATTTATAGCATGTGCATTCACAATACTCATTTTGCATATTTTAATGCATTTATATTTTTGTTCGCAGTCTGCATTATTACAGTTTTTATCATTACTTTCTGCATAATTACGCTTTGCACAGTTGGAAGATTGTGGTTCATTTAGTTTCAGTTTTCGTTAGAAAACACTTAACCGCTATCCTGTCTTGAACGCTTATATTTCTCGAAATGTTCTCAGCTGAAAACTTCTACTTTAAATTACGAGCGTCTTTTCTCTACCCACACATACTTTATGAAAATTAATAATTTTATGTTGTTAAAGCTTTTTCGATTGTGATAAACATTAATTGTTAGTAGGACCCTACAACTTCTCTGAGACATAGACATCTCTGAAAACCTGAACGTGACAAGATGACATATATATCAACATACAGTAGATCCCCCTTTAGCACAGGTTCATAAAAGACCAATTCACATAACACGCCGGAGAATTTGCGCATGTTTTCTTATAGCACGCTAAAAATAGGCTCGTGTAACACGGTATTAGAATTAGAGAGATGTTGATGTACTTCAATTTAACACACTGTGTACATGATGCTCTTCGTGCGTTTGTATATTCCTTGTAGAACGCACATTCGTGTGGCACGGAACTTATCTACTCTGTAGTGCGGGTGGGGGGGGGGCGACAATATATTGTATTGTCACACTGTAATATGTTGTTCTTATATCTCCGTAGACCATGATGCGTGTTCTCTTTATAGAATTCGAGATAAATATACAAGGCTTATTCGTTTGATTATTTTTATTAATACTTACCCTCTACAATTCTCTAATTTTCATACATAAATTAAAGCTAAACACTAAAATTTTAGCCTGAACTTGATAATTTGTATAGTTTTTCGCACAGGTTTTAAGCATTCTTAATGATTTGTCAGATGTATGAAATATAAAAATTATAATTCCAAGTGAATGTAGTACCATATACGTTTTCTTTGGCTCTATGAAAAGAACATCTTTATTGAGTCACTGAAAGTATTTCGCTCATAGGATATTCTGTATATAACTTAATTCCATATCGGAAGAAATAATGTGTTTATTAATGCACAAATTTTAAAGACGTTTACTGCCTATCAATTGATAACCACGAGTGTAAGCTAAATTTCCTATATGCATTTTATAAATAACTAATTAACCGATTTGTGCCTGGATATTTTTGCGATTTTCTTCGATTTTTACTGATAACAGAAATAATAGATAAATTTCTGATGTCAACTTCTTGAACAGGGGATGATTTCTTTTAAAATCATTATGCATAAAAATTGAAATATCAATATACTACTTGGTCATGTTAAAATATTTTGTAGAGTTGAGGCTCAATACTCATGAATAAAGGCTAGGAAAAATAAATAACGTTTTTGACTAATAGCGAAAATGCCGTACCAAAAAAGGGACACTAGGCATAAATGGGTTAATATTTACAAAAACGCGCAGTTTGAAGAAAATATGTGAAATTTTTATTATTTTCGGTATGAATTATTTATTATCAAAACCTATAGTTTATTTGGGATATTGACGTAAGAAATTTAGCTTCTACTCTAGCACGGCGGTGAAAGTGTTTTGAAAAGGCAATGCAGGTATGTATCGCTGTGCATTTAAGGTTAACAGTGACATCCTTCAAAAATTCCTGTACGCCCTCAGCAAGCTTATTAAAACTCAGATGTAATGGACAAGTCATAGTAGTTACAAGGGGCTTTTAGAGGTCTGTCAGGTATCAGTTGACCAGCAAAGAATTAGGGATAAGTTAAAACGCTACTCGGAGCCATCGTGATTCTACCGGGCCTGCTTGTGCACTCCGATGAGTCATCCAAAGAGGCCTACGGATGCTCACTTATTGATTCCATCACTTAGATACGTCATTTAACGGCCGAATCTAACCAAGGAGGAAACATCCGTAGGCCTCTTTTGGAGTGCACTAGCAGGCTCGGTAGAAACACGATGGCTCCGCGCTGCTTCCCAATTCTGAAACAAAGATTGGGGACAATCCTCATCTCAAACAAGCTTCTACTTATTCAACTAAAGCATTATTAACGTTCATAAAGTGAAGGGATTTTTTTTTTTTATTGGGGAAAAATACTTAAGTTTTGTCTCCAACTGCTGTCATATATTTTGTGCAAAAACTGAAAAAATACTGAAATTGAGGACGGTCCAAGAAATGTCGGGGCATTTGGTCACCTTATTCAGGTATCGAATTTTGTGAACAGCTTAAATCCAGATTTAAAGCAGTTTATCTTACGACAGTATAAGAAAGGGAGACTATTTTAAAAATTTATCTATTAACTAGAATGTCTCAGTGTTCTTCGGTTTAGTGGTGCCCATAACATACAGCCTAGCATTGCATGATTTTTTTCTATTAGGCAAATAATTAGTAATAAAAATGTGTCATAAGCTGAAGCTTCCTTTATTTATAAAGCAATTACATAATATTACGAGAAAATAATTTTATTAAGAAAGAACTGCTGTTCTTTCAGTTACACAGGGTGACCGAGAAGTACTAAACGCACAGCAAAATTAAGAAAAAGACTGAACACGGTAGCATTAAAATGTAACTGCTAACTAACTGTATACATAACAAAATGAATTGCTTTCAATATGAGATCTTTAGCAGATCGTGTTACAGCATGTATACGATATATGATTTCATTCCAAGAATTTAAAGCATCTGAGAGATACGGAACAAATAGCAGCTGTAATTTGCTGCTTGAATTCATGTACATTAGGACATGCAGTTCTGTTAACAGTACCTTTGAGGCAATTCCCTATCAAAAAAAGTTAAGTATATTAAATCTGGTGATCATGGAGGCCACACAGGGTGACCACCACGGCCTATCCCGCTTTTTTTTTGGAAATGTCGAGAAGCAAAAGCACAAAAATGTTGCCCAACGTGGAGCTGAGCCGTCCTGTTGAAAAATCCCATTGCCAAATCTTTGCCACATTCGCCATGTCCACTACGCTCTTCTGAATATCTTGCCACCTAGTTTCATCTACCATATTTTTTGGTATAAAAACATAGGGAACAAAAATCATGCACTTTCGTAAATCAGTCATCATTCAAGCACCCAGTTTGTATTTTTTTAAATGCTATATTGTAAAGTGTCCAAGAATTCTCGGGCACCCTTGTATTACGCACTCTTGTATTAAGGACACCCTTGCTTGTATTGGAAAAACGCACAGGCATTGAACAATGTGGAGCTGAGCCGCCCTGTTGAAAAATCACATTGCCATATCTTTGACACATTCGCCATGTCCACTACGCTCTTCTGAATATCTTGCCACCTAGCTCCATCTATCAGATTTCTTTGCATAAAATTAGAGGAAACAAAAATCATGCACTTTTGTTAGTTGGCCATCATTCAAGCGCTCAGTTCGTTTGTATTTTCTTTTAAAATCAAATATTTTAAAGTGTCCAACAATTCTCGGGCACCCTTGTATTAACCCATTTATGCCTAGCGTCCCTTTTTTGGGACGGCATTATCGCTATCAGTCGAAAACGTTATTTATTTTTTCTAGCCTTTATTCACGAGTATCGAACCTAAACTCCACAAAATATTTTAACATGACCTAGTAGGATGTTGACACTTCAATTTTTATACATAAAGATTTTAAAAGAAATCATCCCTTCTTCAAGAAGTAGACATCAGAAATTTATCTATTACTGCTGTTATTAGCGAAAATCGAAGAAAGTCGCAAAAATGTCTAGGCACAAATGGGTTAAGAACTTTTGCATTAAGGGCACCCTTGTGTATTGCAAAAGCGCGTAGACGTTGAGCAGTGTGATGAGATGTCCTGTTGAAAAATCATATTGCCAAATCTTTGCCTCAGTCGCCATGTCCACTACGCTCTTCAGAATATCTTGCCTCCTAGCTCCATCTATGACATTTCTTGGCATAAAATTAGATAAAACAAAAATCATTCACTTTTGTAAGTTGGCCATCATGCAAGCTTCCAGTTCGTTTGTATTTTCTTTTTAAATTTAATGTTGTAAAGTATCCAATAATTCTCGGGCACACTTATATTAACTACATAGGGAATAACAGACAGACTTTCGCTTTTTAGATAGCAGTGTGTATATTAGGTAATACAAATTTGGTTACTTTGTATTTTCGAAGCAATGCCAATGTGCTGTCACCTCCATTAAGATAAATAACATTTGTTTAGAAGAATACATACCTAGATATTCCACTGGGGTCCTCTTTTTAAGTATCTACTTGGTAGATGATGTAAAAAGTGAAATGTTGTTTGAGATAGAAAGGAAATGAGAAAATATCTTCATTCTCTTTCTCCATTTTTATCAGAAAATAAAAAACAATCCCCCTTTTTTACTTCACGGTTCAATAGATAAAAAAAGGAGCTATCAATTCCAGGAAAAAAAAGGTTGTTCAACAAGAGGATATAAAAAATTCCTCTGTGTTTACACTTGAAATACCTCTCTAAAAAGACACACGCACCTGTGTCAAAAACTTTATATTATCTACGGCAGAGAATTTTCTTTTAGTACACAGCACAAAGCTGTACACATGTGGTACACACTGTAAATCTTTGAAAGCCACTACACTAGTACCTTCCTTCATTTTTCCGTTTATATGAAGCACCTTTTTTTCTCCTCTACTTCCGAACACAGTTCACGTACATTTCCCCTTAAAGAAACTGCAGATGAGAAAATAGATCTATAGATATGTGTGCTTTTTTTTAATACTGAAGCCTTGTTTTCTCTCTCTCAGTTTATTCGTAGCCCGTGCTACTTTGAAATTGCTAATATTTTATATATACTATATATGTATGTAACATTTCTTCTTTAAGAAAGTAGAATCTTTTCCCATAAAGAAGATAAAAAAAAGTGCATCTTATTACACTGTCTGCTTTCTTGTTTTAGTTTAAAACTTTTCAAATTAGATTCGGAGTAAGGAAAACTTATTAAATTTCACGATGAAACGAAAATAAAGTTTTCTTGAAAAGAACGTCGAAAATATGAATTTAAAAAAGTGTGAATTTAACAAATTATCTTGTTCTAAGCTAAAAAAATATTTTTGTTATAAAACTGGTAATATATATATATATATATTAATAACGGGCGGGAACTTGCCAATTAGGCATTGCCCCTTAAAACTGCCCGAAGGTGTGGCCATTTTATTATGGGGGCATCCAGTGGGCAGCCAACGTTGCCCCTTATGAAAGAACGGACACAGTGATAGCCATGACCAGTCGGGGATCGAACCCCGACAGCCGGGAGTTGCACCCGAAACCGTAGTACGGTGCTTTACTCACCATACAATCTGGTCGGCAGAACAGGAAATATATTCACATGATATTTTGATTCTATAACTGAATGTGTTTTCTCATGTCTTCTTATATTCAGCTTTTATCCATAGTATTACAAAACCTGTTCAGAAAACAGTTTCAATATTCAAACCGTAGAAAATTTTAAGGCTATCTTTCTACAATAGTGAAATCGTAATATATCCTCTTCAGACTCGACATAAATCTCACATCTCAAATTAAACAGTCCCATAATCATTTTTAAAAACACCTGTCACACTTCAAAATAACACGCGGAAAGCATATTTTCAAATAATTTTTCAAATAAAAGTCTAGTTCCCAATGTCTCTCTCAATAGTAAAGAATTGTTACCACCCACAAACACAGACTGCCAAGAAACAGTTGAAGGTAAATGATGTTGTACGAGTTTCTATCTACATGAATTTTGAAATGTATATGTTACAGTGAAAACCCGATATCAGTCAAAACCCGAATTAACTAGGGAAAACAGGATTTACTGGGGTTTTGACTGATTTGTTAGAAAATAATTTTTACACCTATCAAAAATTATTGCATTATTTCAACGATATGTTATATGACAAGTTTTTTTTTGCGGGGGGGGTCGTCTTGCAAACAGCCAGCGGTAGCATATTTCAAGGGTCCCCCCTACAGCGGAAGCCCGACCAAGTGATGTTTTTTGGGGGTCTCGCAAAGGGCCAGTGGTAGCATATTTTTGAGCCCCCCCACCCCCTACAGCGGAAGCCGGACACAGTCATGTTTTGTTTTTTTCTTTGTGTCTCGCAAAGGGCCAGTGGTAGCATATTTTTGAGGCAAGTTAGCTCAGAATTACAAAATGCCTTAAAGAATTGTTTTAACAGTGGAGACCGGAAGGTGCATATATGTGGACCTTCGCAGCGGCGTTATGTAAATGTACATGCATTGTTGCGATGGAGGTTTTTATGGCTTACCAATGTCAAATGAAATTGTCCGAAATATACTAAATGATGCATATTATAATAATAACATAATGTTCGTGTTGCTTGATGTTTTGCTATTTTTATTCGGCTTTCATGATTCTTACTGGTAGTTCTTCTGACAATTTTCAATCAGGTGAGAGTTTCTGTCAAAATACCAGTGCCACAGTAACTTCCAAGCGTTGCAGCTGTATTTGCATATTGATAACAATATACCATGGAAACTTTACATTAAATATATTATTTTTATATGTAAGAGATTTAGGATTGAAAAGTTATGCATCTATCAAAGTTATGAAGATGTAGGGATGTCAGTGAGACAATACAGAAATCATTTACAACGAGCATAACATTTTTATAGTTATTAAAATTAATATTATTATTATTATTGTGTAACATTTTTTAGTAGATATACATTTATCCGTAAGTATAATATAAGTAATTTTAATTTTAATTGAATACTGCTTTTAAATTTGAGAATATTTTGAGATTTAATATAAATTATATTTATAAATCAAGTTTGAATAGTTTTGAATTAAACTCCATGAAGGCTCATACGTTGCGAGATAACTTGAAGTAAATACTATGATGCTAAAGCAATAGATAAAAAAAAATATTTGAAAATAAAGTAAGGTGATTAAATTAAAAAAATAGTTGAAGACGCGTCCGCACTGTGTCCCGAATTCTAAAACAAAAAAGTTATTGGTATTTTATAAGTTCCGAGCACTTGACTGAAAAGCTCATATTTGTTTAGCAGCTACATTATAAACATTCATAAAATAACAGAAGTATGATTGATTTTGTATAAAAAAATGGTAAGAAATAATTATTATAATTAAAATTTTGTCTCCAATTGCTATTTTAAATTTGGGGGACAAACACAAACACCTGAAATTACGACTTCTCAAAAATTACGGACGTTTGGTCACTTTAAAAATACAGGAACATTTAAAGTGCTATCTTGTGTATTTTCAAAATTTCTTAATTTTTGTTCTTCTTTGGCGAAACGTTTAGCTTTCTATCTTGCCACCATTTCATTCACACATACATTTTCTCTTTAGCGGGAAAAATTCCCTCTGTGTAGATATTATCTCTTAAGCTATTCCACTGTTCTACAATCATGATACATTTACTAATTTACGGTGTCTTGTTGGTTCCGAAGAATAAGTCATAGACATCGTAAATTCTCAACAAAGTTTTTTTTAGCATTTTTTACAGTTTCATTTGAAAAACAACTTCGATGTTTTTCTATCCACAATACAGTAGAATCTATCGCTGATAACTGCCTCGAGACTACGTGATGTCTCCACGTGAATATGTATCCATGTACGGTTAAATTTTATAAAGGGCTTTGGCCTAAACTCTGTGCTATGCATGTATGCTTGCGTAAGAAATTCATAATTTTCTATAAAGTTTTCTTTTTTTATGTAATCTATTTGAGATTAGACGATTTTAAAAATGTGGTGCATCGAAATGCGTCTGGTTGTCTTACTTGTGATTTTGTGCAAAAATCAACAAAATCAATTACAACAGATTTTTAGCTCGTTAATCTTTCTTTTAGTAAACGCTTACACCTCAAGAGTATCTAAAAGCGCTGGTACATATACAAAATCCCATCGACGTTAAAAGCATTTTCATTTCCTCTATTGCACGTGCATTATGCTAAAAGCTTGTTTCGGCGATTTTCCGGATTGGAATCTGTTTTATACGTGTTACAGAATTCTCGGGAGAATTTCATCACTTTGCAGGGACATTCTAAAGGTAGTGTCACAGGTTAGCGATTTTTGTATATAATGCGTAGTCATTATGAATCTAAATACTACCGAAATCATTTAATTTAGAAACTGTGTTTTAAAAATGTAAAATTACAGTAACACTATTTCTCGTTAAATTACAGTATTTAACGAGGCAAAAATATTTACAATATGCGCAACTGTTGCAGCAAAAAGGAACTGTATTTTTATTTTTATTATTATTTTTATTAGTTATAAGGGTTCAGTAATTCCACACTTAAAATATGGATATTAGTCATATGCAACCGCTTTTTGAACGGGCTTGGTTTGTAATTTCCAAAATGATTAAGCATGGTCACTCAACAAACCCATTTATCGTAACTAGCTGTATTATAAAGCTTTTTAGTTCGCTTAATTGTGTCATTCCAAAATATATGTTTAAACTTAACTGTTCTAAAGCTCTTTACTCTTACTTCCTCGTTCTTGCTGATGCGTCTACGATTTTATATGATTTCATATATCCTATTATTATTTTTTAAATCTAAGTTATTGTCAAATTATTCCTTTGAAATAAAAAAGTAATATTTTTTTTCAATTATATTTACTTTAGATAAAAATTGATAATTTTTCCCCCAGAAAATTTACAGCAGTTACCAGAAAACACTGCTCTATTAAGTATGTGATGGGCCGGCAATAGCGGTACAGAATCATCATTGATATGACGGTAATTTAGCGATCAAAGATTTTCCTAAAAACAAAAAAAAAAATTATTGACTTAACTAAATATTTTTAATATTAGTCCCAGTGCTATAAATCCATTTATATAATTAAATGATACACATATTTTTTTCTGATGGGTTGGTTGTTGACCCAGATAACTAATTATCAGCTAATTTGGAAGTCAATAGTGTAGCAGTGTTTTTCAGTATTTTATCGTAGGCGATACCGGAAGTATATTTTCTAATTTTTGGTTCAAAAAGGAGGTGAGGCTGGGTCGGCGTCAGCACAATCTTAGACAACTCTTCCATCTATTTCTATAAAAGTAATGGTATTAACTTAATAAATTTAATATTTTTCATATTATTTAAGTGTCATGAACGCTTTAAAAATTTAACCGGAAGAACACTTTCGGATAATAATTCGGGTGTATATATATGACTAACATACAAACGAGCCTAATAAATAATAGCCTTCAAAAAGTTCAATTTATAATGAAATGATATTTTTTAAGCCATTTACTTTTTATTTTAGAAAAGAAATATCTGCCAACCTTTCTTCTTATTTCCTTAAGTATAAAGAAAAAACAGAAGGCACATAGAGAAAAACCAGGGTTTCGTGAAATACGCAGGATTCCATTTCATAGCAAACGAAAGAAGTAACCACTTCAAAAACTTCAATTCCGAATTCAACTGCAATAAAATAAAAACTTCTGAACATAAGAAAAGGTAAACTTGCAGCACGAAATACTCGAAAATATACACAAGAGGTTTCCAAGAAATGTTTCCTGCGCTGGAAAACGCTATTGGGGAGACATACATGCGATTCTGAAGAACACTGAAAACATTTATACGCATTGATATGTTGTGTCACGAAGATTATGTATTTACAGAACTTATATTAAAGGACATAACTTGATGTATTACACAGACATTCAGATTGTTTTAATGTTATTTAACATTTAACCATTTCTCGTCAAAGGGAACCTTAGAATTCAAAGTAATGTATATGGGGCGAAACAATTCTGGGGTTGAGTTTAACTTAATGGAAAACATAAAATAATCAATATTTTTAAGAGGAATTTTAGAAATTTCTATGTTTCATATATGTAATGCCGTTTTGCTTTTCCAATGATTTAATCAGTTTTGTTTAATTTTAAAGCTTTACTGTAACTTAAACTAACTGGAAACTACAAAAAACAAAACAAAAGAGACATTTAAATAGAATTCGCTTCATTATTTAGAATAGTAAAATGCCATGTAAGAATGTATTCTGCGAAGTAGAAATGCAAAAATATTCTCTTCAGCAACAGAAAATGAAATACTATGCATAAAATAATAAAACTTTTTGACTTTTTGATCCTTACATCTCAATCTGAAAGAAAGAATTGCTTTTTGTTATTAAATTTGTTATTAAATTATTATTAAATTGTTATTAAATTATTAAATTATATTTTGCTATTAAATTTTTTATTAAAAATATATACAGAGTCGTTTAAAATCTCCCCATTATCTTGTTTAGTTATCAGACAAAAGTTACGACAGGCCCACTTTTCACAGACGGGCTAGAAATCTTCATATAAGTTCATAAATGAATGTCCGCCAGATGAAGATGCGGAAAATCACGAAAATGGAAATTCAGAACTCACACATTTTAACGTTCCGGAGAGTAAAGAAAATAAAGGTGAGCGACGTATTTCAGAAAATTCAGTTATAGACAATGAGGATGAAGAAACTGTAGGGAAAGGTGATGAAATAAACAAAGAAACAGAAGATTCGAGAACTATAAGAATATCTCCTTGAACAACAAAATTAATACCACCCGATCGCTTTACATACATCTTTAATATCATGGAAAATATTGAGCCAGATACTGCAGCTTAAGAAGGTCTAGCAATGCTTGAAGAATATGAAACACGTGTCGAAAAAAAAAATGTGTGAGCTTTGCAAATACCTGAAAATAATAAAGTAATTGGATGAAAATACGCCTTGAAAAAGAATGACAAACAAGATGGAAGAATCGAAAAACCAAAAGCTCGTTTAGTTGCAAAAGGAGGCTCTCAGATTCAAAGACTTGTCTATACTGAGAACGTCTCTCTTATTGCCAGACTGAGTTCAATAAAAATAGTTGTAGCTTATGGTGTGGAACACGGATATTTTGTTTTTCCGTTATACTTAGTAATGACTTATGTAAATGAGTATTTGTAAAAAGAGATTCATATTGAAATGCATGAAGAGTTCGAAAAAGACTCTGGTAAAGTATATCTACTCAAATAAATCCTCTATGGATTAAAACAGTCAGGTAGACGAAGGCATAAGAAGTTAGATGACAAATTTATATGCTAGGATTTCAAACTTTGAATTTTTGTCCACAAATATGTTTATCACAAGAAAAATTCTATTACCGAATCCATCATTAATGCTTTGTTGATCATTTCTACGTTCTGGCAAATAAACAATAAAATTATGGAGATATTAGGGATCTAAATTCTTAAAAATAAAAGATTTAGGAAAGTTGCATTATTGTATAGGATTTGAATTTCAGTAATATGATAACAGTATAAGTCAGAAGAAATATATTCGAAATATTTTTTAAGAATTTAAACTATAAGATGCTCAACATGTCTATCGATTCCTATGGCAGGGTGTCCATCGGGGACTAAAAAGGCGACTTTTGCTACTAATTTAAAGATAAGTCGACTTGGGCGACTTCTTTGAATGAAAAACGTCATTTTCATACTATTTTCAAGTTTTTGGCTACTTGTACCTTACTCCAGGCGACTAATTTAAAAATCGGATTTCGTAGGGTGTCCAGCAGTAGGGAAATGTATTTGAATTTTTTCACGTCGGCAAAGTCGAGAATTATGCTTGAAAATATGGCATTTTCGGTCAGCGTCGGGAAATGTCTCTTCCACCATAGAAGAACAAGGCCAAATTAGCAATAGTTATGCCGTAGAAATATTTTAGGTGGAAACTGTCAATACAAACAAAATTTGTGGATTTTTTACGCCGGCATTTTTTTACCGCTCCGCAAAATTGCAATTGGTAATTGCGAGAATGCAAGGCTTGCGTCATGTGCAGGCGTCCCTGAGATGTTTATTTTCACTATACTACACGATCAGCAAAAGCCCAATTGACAGTGCAAAGATGCCCGGTTGCGGAGCCTTCGAGATTAATTTGAATTAATCAGTTGGGAATTTGTGCAAGGGGGCTGGGGCAAATTCTTTGCGATACCTGAAGTCTTTTGAGTTGTGTTTATGTGATTACAAACTACGGCACAATGATAAATATTAAGACATTTTGCCTCTTACGTCTTCCCCCTTTCTTTCTATTCTAACGTAACAGCAAGTTACCTGGAGTACATTGCCCTCCCCTAGAGTGAGGCGTCTTCATACATATTGAGAAAAATAAGACAAAAATTTGAATCTAAAACGAAATGTTTTTGGTCATTTTCTGGTCCGAGAATTTGCGTGATCGATTCCTGTAATTTTGGGATTAAAAAACTTGAATTTTTCTTGTTTTTTGTTGAAATAAATTAGAACGTTCTTAAAAGAATTTTTGTAAAAGTGTAGATTTTAATAAATGAAAAAACTTGTTATTTAAAAATACAAATTGCATTACACTTTTGAGTTTTCAACACATTGAGAAAGGGTAAAATAATTAAGACAGCTTAAATATAGTAATTGATGCCTGCCAATTTCTACGCTTTTAGCTTAAAGTTTACAGTTTTACAAGAAACACCTGTTTTTTACCGATTTTATGCAAATCTTCCGTTTTTTATGCTTTTTAATGAATTTTGAAGTTGTTTTTCTATTTTAATCACGACCCATACTTTAATAATTTAATACCATAATCTCTTTAAATTTACCATTCATACGATTTTCCGCGGTTTTCTTACATTTAAGATTACTTAATTGCCGGTAATCGAAAAAAAAACACGATAATATATGGTAAATTGATAGATTCCCGTTTATTTCGATTACAAAGCTTGAATTCCGCGTGTTTTTCTTGAAATAAAGATTTATGACGTTCTTACACAACTTTTGCGTAAAAGTGTAAAAGTGAAGTGTAGCAGATTTTATCAAACGAAAAAAAAAAAATTAATATTTTATAATACACCGCACTTATGAATATTCAAAACATATAGTAAAATCATTGACAAGTCATACTTGCCAATTTGCATGCTTGCAGTTTAAAGTCTACACTTTTCACCCATTTTCACGAACCTCTTTTTTTTTGCTCTTTTTAATAGATATTGAAGCTCTTTTTATTTTAGTGGATCGTGATTTTATATTTTGGTTTCGAAAATAATCTCTTAAAATTTAACATTCATGAAATTTTCCCTCGGTTTTGTTTATCTTAAGATTACTTAATTGCTGCCCCCCCCCTTCCCTCAAAGAATCGACTAAACTAGATGTTTGTTCATTGGCATTCTGTGTAAAAAAAAAATTTTTGTGTATGCACCAGCATCCCAAATTCAATCTTTTTTCTCAAAATCAATCAATCGAATATGAATGACAATGAGGCAAAAATAATAATAATAATAATAATAATAATGAAATTGATTCAAGGGATGTTTTGATAGGGAAAAAAAGAATATAAGTATATATACATGTAATTTTACAACTCTTTTTTATGCATAACAGAATTGTTTTCTCCTTCTCTAATGTGTTTAAGATCGTTTAAAATTTGGATCCAGTATGAATGTTTCTTTTAGATGAAAGTAACTAAATTTTATTATTTTGTTTTTAAGAAATATATACTATATATATATATATATATATATATATAATTTGTGTGTTAAATACATTTTAATATTTTATACTACTTAAACTATGCAAATGGATAAAACTCAAAAGTTTATTTAATGAAAAACATTAAAATACTGTTCGTATACTATTTATTTAAACTTTCATTTGCGCATTACTTAGCAGAACTCTCATCAGAAATGATTTCTGCCAAATAGTTGTATATTGAGCTGCCAATCGTTCAATATGTCGTTTGCATATTATTTTGCACCTTGGGATTTCAAAAGATGGCAAGTATGAATCTTCAAAACTTGAGAAAATTATATGAGTTACCCCCCCCCCTCCCCTCAATAAAAAAGGATATTTATGTTTGTGAAAATTGTTTTATACAAGAGTAATGCTTTTTTCTTCCTTTATTTTATTTCAAATGTCAGTAAGTTTTGAAATTTGGCAGAAAAAATAATTATTTCAGGAGATTTTCAGTTCATATTTTCTGAAAAAGGAAAGAATAAAAAAAGATAACTGTGCTCCTTACACACACGTTTGCTAGAAGTATTTACTGCGATTGTGTTGATTAAAATACTATTTGATAATTTCATTAATATCAGATTCATGAAAACTGTTATTTTGTGTTGTAAAGTTAAAAAAGAAAAATAACAATCACATTTTGCCCGGTGAAAAAATATAAAATTGCTGCTCCCACGCCTTTTTTTTTTACATATTTGGATTTTCCATGAGCTGAAATTCTAGAAGAGGCTCAGACCAGCTAAAACCAGACAGAAAAGCTTAATCGCAGCTTAGGGCAATCTCCTAAATCGCACTTATTGGCAGTACCTGGTGTTTTTGTAATACTTTTATCTTGCTCATTTTTTTTTACGACTACAGCGTTATTACTTACTTATTATCTACTTACTAAGCTACTTACTATTTTTTTTTACGACTACAGCTTTATTATTATTAGTTACTTACTAAGCAAATTTATATTTCTTCAAAATTAGTGTTAAAATTTTTATTTGAAATCACTTTTATTTGACTGTTTCACATTCAAAAGAACTGTACTTATAATTACTTTAAAATCCGCCCAGGTAGTGTACTGGCTTGAAAACCAATTTATTGCGCCTTGTCTCCGGGTTCAATTACCGGCTTGAGTGTTAAATTATCCGTCTCTTCATAGGGGGTAACTCTGGCCGCTCATTAGGTGCCCCATAATAAAATGGGCTGTGGTTTGGGCCTTTGTAGTGGCAAAGGCTTGTGACCAGTGTCCGCCTTATTGGTAAAAAATAATAATTACTTACAAATCATGAATTGCATGCAAAGTTAGGAATTTCAGCTTTTTGCTAATATCGCATTTGAAGGGGAGGGGGGGGGTTAATCTTTAGTGGATGTCTTGAAGTGTTTTCTTACGAAATACGGAGATTGCGACTTTAGGTGTCAACTTAAATATGTGTCGTAAAGTATTAAACACACATAACTTCTTTTTCTGCCTGAAAAGTGCCTATTTTTCTTAGCTAGAGTCAAGGGTTTTTTGAAAAATATGGTGATAATTTTTTATACGAGGGTCCTTGAAAATTTTAGAGATAAATTTTTATAAACCATTTTCGTGGACACCCAGTTTTGTTTTTTGTCAACCCTCTTTTCTTCTCAAAGCTACAATTAATCGTCCATCAAACAGTCTAATCTGTTTTTTCAATCGTGCTATAAAAACAAATGTACTATAAGCTCTGTTATGTAGCGCATGACATATTTTAACTTATCAATTTATTCATTCCTCCTTAAATGAAGCTGAATGACGTATGTTTATTTTTTAACTAAAAATCTAGCAAAAATGGTACTATTTTGCCAACTAAAATTTAAAAAACGTCTACTAAACTGGCGACTTTTTTGCGTCCGTGAGGCTACTAATGATACTATGCCTCCTAATATTGCCTCCTAATATTGATGGACACCCTGCTATGGATAACAGTCTAAATTTAAATGAAGAAATGCGAAACCAAAGAAGATAATTGCAAAATAATAAACATACCATATCGTTCACTTATTGGAATATTAATGTTATATTTCTATTGAAAAAGGCAGATATAACACATGCAGTAAATTTTCTAAGTCAGTCCAATAACAATCGTGGAAAGCTCGCTGGAGTGCTATTATAAGAATAGTGTGGTACATCAAGGTTATTAAAGAAAAACAGGTTTAATAGTCAAACGTAGACAGCCTCTAAAAGACTATGTTGATCAATTTTGGACGTCCAACAAAATGATAGAACCTACACTCTTCAAGTGTGCTGACTCTGATGATGAATAAGCTGAATGTACACTTATATATAATATTTTTCATCAATCATTTATAAAATCGTTAATAATGCTTTTATGATGCATTTTATACTTTAATATTTAGGTACAAATATGTAAAATGCCTTTACTTAATATTTAAAGCAACACATAATCGATAATGATTGATCGTTTTTCTTAGATTAGCATACGATGTGCTCAATCCATCTTTCTGCAGCAATATACTTTACCAATTACTGTTCAACTATCAGATGAAATATTGTCATTTATGGTGATCCTAGGAAGCCTACTTAATTTTCACAATACTCAGATTCAAAAAATAAAAAATATAAGTAGAATGGACACGAACAATATATTTAATGTGTTAAATACTTAACAATATTTTTTTTAAATTGAAAGAGATTTAACAATATATTTTTAATGTATTGAAGGGAGCAACGTTAGGAATTTAAAATTAATATGTGTAGTTAAATTTCAAAAGTATAAATTGGACTTTTGTAAATTATAAAAATACCTCGAAGATTTACAAAACTGAATAGTTGCTAAAGTAAAAGAAGTATGAATATTTCATTGTCTCCTCTATTACAATTAGTGTATTAAGCTGATTAGAATAAATTGTTATATCCACTAATCTTCACAGGTCAGTGCTTAAATTAATGTATGTTATTGCTTAATTAATGTAATATTTCCTATACTACCTAAAAAAGTCAATAAATGAAAAATTCTAGCTACGATAGATTTCAATTAAAATAATTGGAGCATCATAAGTTTTGGGGTAAATGCATTTTAATTATCAGATTATATTAATCCTATATCCTGTCTGTAATAAGGCAAATTAAAATAAGGTTAAACATATATTAGGATTTGGCCATCTCATTTCTTTAAAACATATTTCTTCCTTAAAATCAATAATTTTTACTAATCTTTCTTTTTTTTTTTTTTTTGTCTTCTGCGCATTTTAATTACATTAAACAATACATCATTGCACACTGCAGATAGTTTGATTAACTCATGACATTGTGACATACTTACAACCATCTGTAAAACAAAGACTTCTTCTCTGCGTATTTTCGTTCCCTTAGTAAAAAAAAAAAATGCAACACATTCATTATGAAAATTAATTTTTACAAAAAATGCAACTACTCACTCTGACTAAAGATTGCGGAATGTTTTAAAGTTACTTTTAAAGCTGGCAGAAGATTTTAAAGGAACGAGGAAAATATCGGTTTCTTTACTTAATTATATTTTATCAGAAATAATAAATCATAGGTACATAAGAATCTACATACTCTCAAAAAAGAAACACAGTTTCAAAGCGAAGTAAAATATAATACATCAAAATTTCTTTTAAGTTTACAAAGAATATTTCCTGACATATTGCATGTTGCATAAAAACAAAATACCCGGTATACAAATATTTTTACAAAAAAAGGTGTTTCTGCCCTTATAAAAATATTTTAACGTTAATACTACTCCCTTTAACAAAGAAAGTTGAAAAGAATTTTTGCATATTTTTTACTTCAAAAGTTGGAAATTATTTTTTATGAGTGGAAGCGTATAGGTTTTAGCTTTTCCGTTGTTAGAGAAGAGTTATTTATATTTTTTTTCATAAAACATAAAGTATGCTTCCGAAAAATGTTTTTATGATTTTTTATTTATAGCGTTATGGGAAATCCTTTTCAGAAATGGCTCTGGTAACAGAAATATATCTTCTCTTTATATAGTTTAAAGGTCAGTGTTTGGTAGTGTGGCATTGGATAATATATCAACAAATTTTTTTTCGATTGATTGCAAAAAATGAATATGCGATTAATCTGGTATATTTTAGACCTTTATGCAGTCAAATTATTAAAAATAATAAATTAAAATCTTGAAATAGCACTTCAGTTACTTGTGATATGTGCATAGTATAGTATAGTATAGTAGGGTATCTATAAAAGAGTGAGAGAGAGAGAATGCCTCATATTCAATTACATAATATAACCATTTAGTTCAGTCAGATTACTTACAACAAATAATATCAAATTTTTTTTTACAAATGTACAATATTTTTATATATAGTTATTCGGTAGTGATTGAACCTAAAATTATTGCACATTACGTAGCGACAGAAGGTATTTTGTAACCCCTCATCCCCCCCCCCCACTCCAAAAATAAAGAGCATAGAATTATGTCATATAAAGATGCAGGCCACTGAAAAATGAGCTATGATTCGTCGGTCTTTACGACCAGTCAAATTGTCAGAGACTTAGATTATTCGATCATTTCGTACAAAGAGATTTCAGTATGACAGGATTTATCCTGTTGCCGAAACAAGTTTACAGGCCCTAGCTCTAATAATTTGGGGCATAATAGTGTTGCATGTATATAACGCTTTTGTTAGTATATCTGCTGGCAAATTATTTCATCTCGCATAATTAACATCTATTTCGCCACTCTCAAATGTTTCTGAAACAAAATGTTCACGTAAATCGATATGGTTTATTTTATAGAATGGCAAACTAGTTTTCGTACAAATTTTTGTGATGATTGATTGCCACAGTAAATTATTTTATAACGTGTAACAGTTTTTGAGCAGAGTTCAATTAAAAAACGTTTAGAATGAACAGATTCTTTTGCTGCTCCTGAAAGAGCCGTATATATAATTCCTGTACCTGATAATGCAACAGAATGTTGCTTTCTGGATTTCCAAGATATTGTTTCAGAAAACTCTGCTTCGTTTTCGGGTTCGTCGTTTAAAGTTCAGTCTTTGTGGAAAATTCTAGTAAACAGTCCTTTTTTCAGAATTTATTGATTCTAGATCTTCGACAAACAAAGTACTATACGCAATTCACAGGAGTTAATAAGCAGGAACATGTTTTTACCGATTTCAGAAAAGGAAGAGGTATTATGTCCAACACCTATGTTTTTATGTATGTACAGCAATAATTTTTTCACCACGTGGACCGATTTAAAACTTTTTTTTTTATTGGAAAAGGGACAACTCAGGGTTCGTCCTACATTAATTTAGCCACGCTCTAATGATATTATCATTCTGAAAATAAAAAAAAGTGTTTTCAAACCATTGCTTAAAGGTATGCCAGAAACGGTGCTGATCTTAATGTCAAATGTCGCAAAGGAAATGTATCGTCAAGTTTGACTTAAGAAAAATAAGTTTCCAATACTGGTCTTAACGGTATCTTCTACGTGATATTTTCTATCACTGTTATAAAAAGTGCCTGAAATCAACGGTCATTGTCTGGCAGCAATGCTGCCGGAAAATAACCGTTTATTTCAGGAACTTGTGTGAATTTCCGTTCACATGTTATCTTACGAAACGGTTTCTCTCCGTTATTTTCAGTCACAGAATCAGGTTTTTTTTTCCGTTGCTTTCAGGCAGGATTTTTTTTTCCCTATTAGAGAAAGGTATTTTTCTTTTTACCTTATATCACAAAGACGGATTTTAATCTTTATTTAAAATTATTGAATCAGGCTTTGCATCACAATTGAAAGATATCATGTCTCAATTTCAATTGGATAAAACCGGATACCTACGTACTTCCAAAAAATAATTTATTTACCCTAGAGCCTGGAATATAGTTTTTATACATTAACAAATAGCCATTTTTGAAACCAACGTTCTAATTCATTCAAATACTTTCTAATACATTCAAGTAGAAATGGAAGCACTTCGTTCATGTAGTTATTTTACGCATGAGAAAAATCTGTCCTAGTCCAACATTTCCATATATATGTGTGTGTAGGTAAATGGATACACAACGTTAACAAAGTTTTTACAAATTCTAAGTTGTTAAAATATAGAATTATGTTTTTCGTAACTGCACCACCAGCTTAAATAATACTATTTTTTTTTGGGGGGGGGATGAGGTGGTCTGGTGGTAATACACCCGAGTTGTTTTAAAAAAGTGTACATACTTATATATATATAATGCTATAAATAGTGCACAGTTAAAAATATGCTTGAATTATTCATTTTCTTCATTTTTTATTATCAGTGCTGTTATCTATGATTATGAGCCCGAGAAAATAAATTTTAAATCAAGGCAAATACATTACAAATATTTTAATGCACTATACAAAAATATTTTTTAATAAATAGAATATAATTTCACTATAGTCTCTAGTTACTGCGAATTCGCAGTACAGTCAGACTACAGTAATGCAATCATGGTTAAACCAGCGGTGAGATATAATTAAAGCAGTAACCAAATTTATTTACATGAAAAAGGTAAAATTGTACTTACTCACTTCTTTGAGTGGAGATATCATAACTTCATTTGTTTAACAACAGTTACGAGATTTTTATAATCAAATCGTAAGAAACTATGTCCATTAAAGCAATTTCTTTTCCGAAAGCATCCCCTCCATATTTAGGTCGAATTTATTTCACAACTCTGAATATGAAAAAAGATGCATTTGGTATTCGGATATAACATAAAATTATCACAAGCGAATACACCAAGAAGTAAGCACCCACAGCAAAAAGACTTAGCATTAAGTAAAATACTTTACTCCAATTATCTGCAGTCGTCTGTTACATGCGTAATGCGATGATATTTTTGTACGTTTAAGGTATCTTAACATCAAATTGAACTGCAGGCAGAATGAGCAACGAACATCTTGCTTTGAAAAATGCTAAAATCGGCTATGTGGGTATTATTTTGATTACGAGCGGAAGTGACTCCGAAACATTTCATAAGTCCAAGGTCGGAGGTGTCAGAAAGAGAACGGAAAATGTCCTTTTAGAACTAGACCTTCAGAAGAATCACAGATAATTTTCGTTTTTTTAACAGAACTTCAGTTAAAAAACAGCAAAATTCCTTTATTCACCAATAAGGGAGATTCTCCCGTGAAAACCAGGTTGATATTGTCTGTGAAACTCAGATTTTTTATAAGAGTGTATATATTTACAAGAATCTGTCAAACCCTGCTATTTTACAATGGAAATAAGGGTACAGCTTAGACAGGTTTCCTTGTACAAGCATATGTCAAAGTCGCCAGTTTGCCAAGTTTGCGTTAAAAAATAAGTCTCGAAGACTGAATTCAACTTGGCGATGTCTGCTATGTTTGGCGAGAATTTGCCAAGGCTTACTAATTTAGAATGGAAATAATTTTCTTTATGCTGAAGAAATTTGAAGAAATTTTTGTAATATACTTGTATCACAGTCAGCTCAGCAGAGAAGCTTTCTCGCATGTTGTATTTCGCACGCCACGTTTATCTTTATATATAAAAATCTTCTGTTCGTGTGTATGTGACTGAACTCCTCCTAAACGGATAGACGGATTTTTATGAAATTTTGTGTGAGTGATTATGTTGATTCGAGAATGGTTTAGATTCACAATTGGATCCGGTAGGCAGTGCTAAAATTACGTTACGACGAAATAGCGCGTTAATAAAAGCCAAATTCCTTCACTATTGCCAATGTATCATCAACAACAATGAAGCAATTTGGTGCGTTTTCAATTTTACCATACACGAAATATATCCTGCGGTTATACATTTGACCGTGCATCTTGAAAAGGAACAGCGTATTTATTTCAGTAAACAGACTGCTCTACAACGAGCATTAGCGGCCTCCAAAACTACACTAGCTGAGATTATCAAACTATGCAGTCTCAACTGAAAAATGACTATTTAGGTTGTCATGTTTGGCAAGTTCTCCCGCATAAAATGATTTACACCTTTTAAACAAAATTCAGAGTCGTGTGCATTTGAAAAACATGAAACAGGGTGGAAATTATGCCAGTTTTACGCCACATTAAAATTACGAGGAAGAGAACTGTGTGTAAATGTGTTTCTTAAAAGTTCATAAATTTTCAAATTGCAAATAAGATCATTTGGGTAACACGAGCATAAAATTTCATATGATGCCTTTTTCAAACTGATATAAATAGCTGTATTCATTAGGCGGTTTTCTTCTGGGTTTGTTGTTTTGTTATTATTACAAGAGCGATCTGCCTAGGATGGGGGCCTTGATCGGAACACTTTCTAAGGAGTTTTAAAGCGTATCCACGTTTCAGCTGGAAAAAACTGACCAAAACTCTACACCGTTAAATCGACAGCCAGGAAACCCAGGACCTTTACACTTGTGCGGTGTACAATTTTGAGTATCTTATCCACACAGCCATGTGTTTTCTCCTGGAAGTATTTTCATCAATTAAAAAAAAATTCATCAAAACGGTGTAGATTGTTACAGCTTGAAATTTTCGTATTTAAGACATGTACAGGACAACGTCTGTCGAGTCCGCTAGTTGATTTATAAAATTCTAAAATTCAGTTTAACTTTCGACGAAATTTACATGTATTCAACAGATAATACGGTTCCCAATTGTAAAA
This sequence comes from Cheiracanthium punctorium, assembly GCA_038373885.1. Lineage (NCBI taxonomy): Eukaryota > Metazoa > Arthropoda > Arachnida > Araneae > Cheiracanthiidae > Cheiracanthium > Cheiracanthium punctorium. The sequence continues at coordinate 1,365,523 of JAWZYV010014928.1, read as the reverse complement.
TCATGCGAAATGTCGGAAATGTCGCTTCACTTGGCAATTTTTGGGGAAATATCGCCAAATTTGGCACCGAAAATAAATCCCCAAAAGTGAAGTCAGCTAAGCTCTAGCACCATTATTTCACGAGAATTCGAGAAAACCCTATGTTAAACAATGGGATACCAAAAACCCCTTATCTCCCTTTCTACTTAAAATATGCATTTTTTTTTCATCAAAAAACGGTTATTTATTTGACCCGCAAGATACAAAATTTAGACTACAATTAGCCCTGGGAGGGCAGAACAACCCAGACATCCGTAACACAACTGAACAGTCAGCATATTTGAAGAAGGATTGAAAAATGTTTTAGTTTGACGTTTCAAACTTATTCTAGTTTATTCGTAAATTCAGATTTCAAATTCTTGTCACCATTTTAAAAACTGAACTATCAGAACAATACGAAGCAAATATTCTTTAAAAAAAAGGAGAAGAAAAAACGCTTTGCTTGCTCTTTTTGGGTTCAAGCTATTTTTATGACGAGCATGTTCAAATATGCAAAACTACTTCAGAGAATTACAGAAATATTGAATTAAAAACGAACACTAAAAGTTTTTCTCTTAATCTTTAAATCTTAATTAGTGCACAGTCAAGTTTCCTTTTTGAATTTTTTGTACCCCACTAGCTAAACAGAAACAATAAGGCTGTCTTTATTTGCAATAAAAAGTTAAGTTTATTACGTTTAATGGAGGGCTTGCATGCTAGAAAGAACACGGTAATTTATTTTGTAATCCAAAGTTGTTTTTTATGGTGCGCTTTTACTCACTCAAGAGTGTTCAAAAAACGTTTAGTGAAGTGCTGAGTGCACACTGGGCTTATTTAACCTTTTTTTTTAATCAAGATACGAAGATCTTCAAGGTAAGGACAAAAAGTAATTCCGATGTTAGAGAATTGATACATAAAAAAGATTCAGATGTTATTAAGCTGTGAAAGAATAAATTATTCATTAGTATAAATAAGGAAATACATGCCAAATTATTTTATGTAAAAAGAATTCAAGCCTCCTCGTTAGTTTATATTCTCGGCCTGTTTTTTAATTGGAAAATAAGTAATTCTCTTGTGGTTGTACTACACATTTTGTTTAATGACTTTCTTTGGCTACGTGTGTTTTGAATATTTTTTATAGCAAAATTATTCGGTGTGTAATTGACAATTTTTATAAACTGTAAATTCTACGGTAATAAATATCTCCTAAAATGTTTTCACAAGCGTTTAAAAAATATTTAATGCAATATATCTGAAAATTAGATTTTGCAAGAGTTTGTTTGGTTTTGATTTTTAAAACGTTTTATAATTCAAACATTTTAAATAATATTGCTACTTGATAAAAAAACAGTTAAAGGGATTAATTAATGTTAATGTTCAAGGTTACATGTGGTCACCTGCCATAAATTAACAGTTAAGATATAACTGTCTAAATTAAGTGAATTCTAAATATAAAAACTTATTTATATTTTATATAACAGTATAATATAAAATATAAATACTTACTTATATTTTATATACCTTTTACAACAATTTTATTGCATGCCTCTGAATTCGGAATTTTGTCTTTTCGTAATAATAGCAATAACGCGTAACGAATGCAGTATATTTGTCCCAGTCGATCATAGACAAACTATAGTTTTAGTGGAATATGCTTATTACGACATCTTTTAAATTGCAAATGAAGTTGGTGTATCATGAATACTTATTTTGTTTTTGTTTCAAAGAAGCCACGTAGAAAAGAACGCTATTTTTACATGAGGTAAAAATATTCTCCATGTTTCATTCGAAAGCAATAAAAAATAGACAACATAAAAATATTATTTTCAACATTCTGAAATCTTGACAGAGTATATATTTTCAAAAATGCTATTGCAATTTCTTCTTGCAACTTGATTACGATTTTTTGGAATGCATCAGATCAATTCTTGACTTCACATAGTCCTCTTCTTGTAACTTGGCCGCACGTTTCACACACTTCTTGCAATCATTCAATGACCCAGTAGAGCTAATTCGCATAATTTTTTAACGCCTTTAAGTTTTATTTTTTTGTGCAATTTCACTTTCCACATGTGCCTGCATGGGTTCAATTGGGTTGCAATAGCAGTGATATCGGGGAAGTCTCGCCACTCCATTTTCCATTTCGCATACGATTTGACCAAGTTCATAAATTTTGTTTTTTCTTTTGTGCTTTTTAAAAATATTCAGTAATTCTCGTATAATTTGCATCATATGAGGTATATGTTTATTTGGAATCCATGACTCAGTTTAAGACTTTTTTGTTTGCATATGATGTTCTGCATATAATGAAAGTTAACTTGTCTTGTCATAGCAATGACGTATGGTTACTCTAGCCAAGAAGGAATCACTGTTCATTTTCCTAGTGGTCAACTGAATTTCTTTACGGGAGGTATTTTAAATTATTAAATTGCGTTTTTGCGGTTATAAATCCAGGTTCGAGACACTTAGTTGCAATAAAGAAAAACACGTTAAAATACTTAAAACTGTTTTATTTAAAAGAAACTATTGAAACATTATTACCACGGGTGGGGGTGGTGGTGGCTCAGCGAATTAAAAATACGTCCTATATGGACAGTTAAATTAAGATGGAATGAATTGAAAATTACGCCAGCAGAGAATTGCACATTGGCAAGAACAGACACTTGGCAGAGATAAATAACGCCAGTTCCAGAGCAACCGTAAAACTTAATTCAATAAAATTAAAATGACGGAATCGGGAGCAAATAATTTTAAAGATGAGGCAGGGCAACAGAAAATAGCGTATGCCAGCAGGATGCCAAGAGGGGAAACACAAATAGTTCGTTGCGATTGCAAACGGACGTAATATAATCTAGCTCAGAACGACGCCCCCATGTCTGATGTAGAGAAATAAACAATAAAGAATAATGCATACGGGAAGAGCGAATATACAGATTTAAAAGCCAAAATGGCAAAAAAATGAGAACAGGAAAGATTTATAATTCTTGATTTTGGATCGATTAAATTAAAGAAAGCCAAATTACGCAGATTCCAGAGCAACCCTAAAACTTAATCCAATAGAATTGAAATGACGGAATCGCGAGCAAATAATTTTAAAGATGAGGCAGGGCAACAGAAAATAGCATAAGCCAGCAGGATGCCAAGAGGAGAAATAAAAAAAAGTTCGTTGCGATTGCAAACGGATGTAATGTAATCTATTTTTAGCTCAGAACGACGCCACCATGTCTGATGCAGAGAAATAAACAATAAAGAATAATGCATACGGGAAAAGCAAATATACAGATTTAAAAGCTGAAATGACAGAAAAATGAGAACCGAAAAGATTTAGAATTCTTGATTTTGGATCGATTAAATTAGAGAAATCCGAAATAAATTATTATTAAAATTAGATATTGTGATCTCCATCACAGGGAGTACTAGTTGTTAAGACGAAATTAAGCCTTGATTGGCGGATCCAGCTTGACAAAGGATCAGTCTGAATCCTTTCCCCAATGGAACTTTTAAGCTTCCTTGGTTAATGGTACTTTGCCAATTGGATTTAGGCAAATGATTAGCATTCACCCAATTTCCTTGAAGGTATATAACTGTCCTACATAGAGACCTTTCTGATGTTATGGATTTTTCTCTCATCATGAAGAAATATTTATGTCGTTTTCCTTTCCAAAAGGAATTTGTGAACCTTTTTGTCCTTTCGGTAAGACAAGCCAAAGATTTAAAAAATAATTTACGAACATTTTGTGGTATTCACCATGCCAAATACGAATGCTATTTTTCATCTGACTAATAGATGAAAATTAATCAGATGAAAAATAACGGCTGTCTCTGAGAGTCAAACAGCCCATTTAGGTAACTTGACACATAGGTGCATAGTGTTTGGCGAATACCGCTGTAAACAGCGCGTGACTCTAATTGTTGACTGCAATCTCTATTATTTATCGAGGAATGTTTAACTGGATATACCGATCTTGTATTGGTATAATAGCACATGAAAGATCTTGCATGTTTCATTTCTAACATTCCTTTTTCTTGTTTCCAATTTCACAAAACGCATGCCGATATTACAAAAAAGTCCTGGACACTTCTTTGAGTTACCACATGCATAAATATCCCAATAATTCAGATATTATTGATTTCAGTAAATCGTATTTGTTTCACACTTTTAAGTCACAACTTCGGAAAATAAAAGCTAAACAAATGAATATCATGACTAAACAGTATAGGAAAAAATCTTAACCATGGATCTAGCACTTATCTTTTCTTTAGGTTTTTGAGTTGATCAGTGTTGATTTGCATCTACAGTTTCCTTGTTTTTAATTTATTAATACTTTGTTCAGCGTTAATTGTTGGTATACATATTATACGTGGAGCCATACATTCGACTAATAGTTCTGAGCCGTGCATTTAATGTTGCTAAATTTAACATACAATTCTAGTCCTAAATTGCTATTTTAATTTATAACAAAAATATTTATAATAAAATTATCGAATGTGCATACCCTTAATTTTAAAACTTTTGTCAGTATTTCATTTTTAAAAGATTTTTTGCGATAACAATTTTTTTCTTAGAATTCAATTTTAAAGAAATTGTTAAAATACCACATATTCAAATTTAATTTAACACCAACCTCCTTTATTCGAAGCAATATCTATGCATGAGAAAACAATTATATTGCGATCCATATAACGCCACTTAATGCTTTTAAAATCTGTAATTCCAAATATTTTTATACATTTCTTATTTTTTCTTTTAAGTTATTCTCTGTTTTCGGATGTAATATATCTTTTTTTTAAATAAGTTAAGCTTCACATGCACTACATTTATTTAAACAAAGAACACGACGATACAATTATCTTAAAACGCTTACCCGAAAAACACTATTTCATGCTTGTTACCCGTGTTTGCAAATTCTCGCATGAATCCGAAAAGACCCAATTATTGGAAAGTGCAATTTCAGGTATTCACATTCTACTTTGTTTAGGGATAATAGAGTGCAGAATTATTTATAGTTCTTTGATACGTAACTGGGAGGCATTTAGCATAATTAGATAACTTTGTAAAAATAGAGAGAAACATATTTCATGCTCTTGTTACCTCCTACCGTTATGCGAAATAATTTTGAGTTAGCACTTAAATATGAAAAAAAGCAATCAAAATGTTGTTTAAAATACATAAATTAAATAAAGTAATTTGATGATGAGGAACAATTAATTATCTTATGCGTGATAAAATAATTGTTTCTACGAGATTGATCATATGTTAGTATTTAAAGTGGGTCACATTAACACAAGCTGATTTTATTTTTGCATTAAATGTGGAGATATAATTACTACTTGGAGGAATAAATTGGCAAGGGTTGTAAATGAAATGCGATGCGGAGGTTGACATAAATGTGTGGTTCATATATACAGGGTGCGGTAAAAAAAACCTCGGACAAAATTTGTGAATTATAGAATAGACGTTAACTAATTTCTTTTTATTTTGTGTGCAATTCTTCTCTACACTTATATTATGAATTATTTTACAACAAATCTCAGTTTAATTATTACTTTTTTATGCGTTTTTACAAAGCAAAAGATCTGCTGTTTTCGAGTTGTTTAAGCAAGGAAAACGATAGTGGGAAATCATTCGTTTGCTTAATGCGCCTCAGGAAACAATATTAGATGCAATCTGTCATTTCAAAGAGCTTAGCAATGATGCTCGAAGTCCATAAAATATACAAAAACGTACGGTGAACGCTTCCAAGTGTGGTAAAGCCATTAAAATAGAGTTCAACGGAATCTGAGGGTTTTTCATGAGAGAAATTGCTCTAGACATGGGGATAAGGTACCGATTAGAGTGTTGAATTCCAAAAACAGAGCTTCGGTTGAAGCCTTGCAAGTTCAAAAAAGTTAAGCTTCTCACTGAAGAAAGCAAACAAGTGCAACGCCAAAGTTGCCGCTACTTTTGCGACAGCTGCTTTTGCCGCTGGTCAGCACTGGGAGAAATTCCTTTTCACTTATGAGAATCCCCTTACCCTCCAACAAGTTCATAACTTCCAGAACGATAGGATCTGGTGTCTAGATGCTGCTAGCACCTCGCCAACTGTTGGACATTGCCAATATCCAAAGTCGGTCATGCTCTTGGGCGGAGTTTGCGCAAGCGGCAAAACACCTCTGTGTTTATGGATAGGGGCATTAAAATGAATCAAAACGTGTATCAGCGGGATATTCCAGAAGATGATGCACTTCCATGGACCACAAAGCACCTCGGTAATGCAAAGTGGACGTTTCAACGAGACTCCGCACCAGCTCACAAGGCCAAAAAGACAACAGAATAATGTTAGGCACATTTTCCAGATATAAAATCATCTGCAGAATGGCTACTCTCCCAGCCAGATCTCAATAACATGAATTACAGTGTACGGTACATTTTGATGTTTAGGACCTTCACTAAACCATACATAAGTTTGGATACGCTAAAGCAAACGCTTCTTCTTCGTTACGACTCAGTGCCATGGTTTAAATATTCACCTCCCAACCGAGGGTCTTCGGTTCGAAACCAACTAAGGTTAAATGAAATATCAATTATGATTGTTAACCCTCTCGTCAGCGAATTATGAAAAATCAGAGAAAATAAATCTGTCTAGCATTTAATGCATCTGAAATACTATTATAAATCATGCAAAAATATTTTTTTCTAGTGTCGATTAATATTAGATTTTTCTAATATTAATTTCTTCATTTTCGAAACATTTTGTTATGCTAAGATTAATTAAAAAGGATGCACATATTAGGTAAAGATTTAGGAATACCAAAAAATACTATACTTACCTTAAAAAGAAAAAAAATGGTAAAAAAAGCAGCGTAAATATTTTCTTAATTTTTCTCCTGAAACAATAAGCGAAAACTGTAAAAAATGACCTAAATTGACTGGTACTGCAATCTAGGCACGATTTATGCATCTAGTTAAGAGCCTCATATACTTTCTACATGAATTAATGATATTGATATCACTGAAAGAAAAAAATACTAAATTTAATTGTTTTCTCTCTAAATATTGCTATTTGAAGTAGGAGCCTCATATGAGGTTTAGGGTGACGAGAGGGTTAAAATAGTAGTTCTGTCATATCTGCTCAGGTGTCAATAAATATTAATTGTGAAAGAGTTGAAAATACGGCAAAATCAAAAATTGAAAGGCAGCAATTTTTACGGTAACATTTTATTCAGTGCAGGAAGATTTTTGAACATACTTACAAAATATACGGAAACGTTTGTGAGTATGTTCGAAGTATGTTTCGCCAGATGGGGAAATGTTTGTGAGTATTTTTTCGCAGTTTTATAAACTTCAATTGCTGCCCCATATTTTGGGGTAACGTTTCGGAATTTTTCTTTACAGTGCATGTAAAGTAATAGTGACAGAGTGGGGTTTTGACTTACGCAAAGGCTATGTTCCAAGAATCTTCGAGTAAGTGAAAATCTCGTGTCAAGAGATTATATATACGACTTTTTGAAACACATACACAGATATTTTAGACACTTACAAACACTCCTATTACTGTATTAAACTATTGACTAAGTATACAGTACAATTTCCTGCATAAATCAATGAGTAAATGAATGTTGGTGCTTCTTACTGTTGTTGAAAAATCTCGGGTTGTGGGCTGGCAGAAATATCCATTCGCGTAAGATAAATGGCATTGTAGCACGAATCCATTGTATGCATGTATTTCCAATTGTACAAATATTCATTTTTTTCACCTCGCAAAATCTTTAATCCAAATACGGGAAGGAGAGCAAAAATTGATTCTGTTTACTCCGTTTTATCTGAATGTGGGTTTTTAATTGTGTTACTGAAGAATGTGACCTTTTGTATCAACAGCAATGTATGTAAATGTCATGTGTGTTTATAAAGACATTCATTTTTAAACGAAATCTGTATTCCTTAGCTTGCTTACTGATAAAGATTAAAGCATTTTTTTTAAGATGGTTGCTTGATAAGTTGATCTGTACGATTATTGATTGCATTTGAAAGTAGAATATTTTATGAAGGTTATGTGTGATGATGAGATGAAACATTTTTTTCCAATTAAGAAAATAAAATGCTAAGGCCAATGAAAGGAAACGCAATCTTAATAGGATAACCACTGAGTTTATTTCATTGAATATGAAAAGAGTACGAGATTCCAGAAAGTGTACTTAAAATTACTATAAATAAGTGTACGTAAATTATTATTAAGTAATACTCACCAAATTGGCACGTGCTTATTTTGAATAATAATAAACTGTACTGTAATTTGCAGGGTGTTCACAATACGAGTTCCCTTACTCAGAGTACTGTAAAGTGAGAACTATTGGTCAGAATGCTAAGAAATTTGCATGACCAGCAGGTGCTGTTTTAAATTCTTTGAGTTCCTGATATACAAATCGTTTCACCGTATATAGCTTTAAACAACTGTTTTGCAAATTCGTTGTTTCTTTGCTTGAAACATAAGTTTGGTCTGCTTTATTTGCAATAAAATGCTGTGAAACGCCATCTGGTGGTGATTATTTTAAATTTCTTCCCAAGAAAATGCTTCATACGTATGTTTATTAATTTGTTTCTTGTAAATTTTCTAAGATTCTTATCATCAGTTTCAACCAAAAAGGCCGGTGGATACGAGACTCAAAATAGTCGAAAGCTGAAGTATTAAGGGACATCTCACACTTCTAGCCTATCGAGCGGCTTTCGATTTAACGGACAGCAGTTTTAATCTACTAATGTAACGTAGGCTTTTTACAGATGTAACGTGAATACTCGTCGAACTAATTTTCTCAAGACAATCTCTCTCCCACGGTCTTATATTATTTCCTGCAAATTCTGTACCGTATTGACCATTAATTTTCGTTGTACTTCCACTCTGAATAAGGAAACATTGAATATCATTTTGTACATATAATTTGAAAATCTTTATGAGAAGCACTAATATTGAAATAAATTCCATATATCTCGAATTCACCCATTTCTCTTTAAAATGCACAATTCTCTACTAAAATAAACTTTCAGACTAGGAAAAAAATACCTTACTTGCCAAATCAGCTCTTTAAATATCTTCAAAATATTTCATCCATTGTGTATAAAAAAAAGAAGTATTTTTACAGGCTTGATTTAAAGGAAATAATGCAGTTATAAAAAGTATTCTTTGAAAAATAATTACTCATATTTCATGTTTTTTCATTACAAAATATTCTCATCAAAGCGGCTTTCGATTTAACGGACAGCAGTTTTAATCTACTAATGTAACGTAGGCTTCTTACAGATGTAACGTGAATACTCGTCGAACTAATTTTCTCAAGACAATCTCTCTCCCATGGGCTTATATTATTTCCTGCAAATTCTGTACCGTATTGACCATTAATTTTCGTTGTACTTCCACTCTGAATAAGGAAACATTAAATATCATTTTGTACATATAATTTGAAAATCTTTATGAGAAGCACTAATATTGAAATAAATTCCATATATCTCGAATTCACCCATTTCTCTTTAAAATGCACAATTCTCTACTAAAATAAACTTTCAGACTAGGAAAAAAAATACCTTACTTGCCAAATCAGCTCTTTAAATATCTTCAAAATATTTCATCCATTGTGTATAAAAAAAGAAGTATTTTTACAGGCTTGATTTAAAGGAAATAATGCAGTTATAAAATGTATGCTTTGAAAAAAAATTACTCATATTTCATGTTTTTTCATTATAAAATATTCTCATCAAAAGCACTTGATGAATTAATATGACAACTTTTGAAAAGAATTAGCTGGATTTAAAACTAACCTTTTCAAAAAGTATGTGTTTTATCACTTACTAATCAAGATAAATTTCCAGCTTGAAGCTGCTATAAAAAATATATATAGTCCATTAAACCATGGGTTTTCAATTTATTGTAGGATAGTTAATTCCGAGCATTTTATTTATGTGAGCTTAAGCTAAAAGTAATTTAGAAAATTAAGTTTTTTCTTAAAGGAAATACTTTAATGACCATCATTAAAGAATAAAATGTGCAGGAATTAAGCGAAAACTAAAATTACTACTTTTATAGTTAATAAAACAAAATACTGCACTCTTAATTAACTATAATATTATTCGCATGCTTAAAATTGTTTCCAAATTAGTTTAATTTATTTTATTTTTCCTAAATTATAGTTAAAATTGGAAAAATGCGAATACATACTGAGCATTCCCAATTGATTCTATTTGAGTATTAAGTGGATTTTTTGTAGCATTTTCAGTGTATTAATGTTTAATAATAGCTGTTTTTGTAATAAGTGCTCAGGTTCTTACATTAAAAAATACATCCATACCATGCTATCTTCATATTGATTGTTTAATAAATGAAAACCCAATTTTAGAATTTTATTTAATAAGTGAAAAAGGAAAATTCTCAGTTTTTTTTTTTTTTTTTTTTTTTTTTTTTTTACAGGAAAGTTTATATGGATCCTGATTCTCAAAAACTGCATTATAAGGACAGTAATTCTGGAGTGGAAACATTGAATAAAAATTCTTGAATGACTAGAGAATTGTTTCGTAGGAAAAATTAATTTTATTTTACTCAACTTATAAACCGTACATGACTAAAATATGAGCGTGTGTACTATGATGCGAAACTGATATATTTTAAATTCATGGCACATAAACGCCGTACACAGAACAACAGGGAGCGTGTATCAAATGATTGTTATTTCACTAACAGTTATCAATGAAAATGATAATTAAAAAAAAGAAAAGAAAAAAGCTGTATTTGAAAAAGTACACTATGTTTGACTAGTTTTAAAGTATGGAAATACACAAAATATGCGACTTCGTGAAAATACGCAATAAATTTGCAGTTTTGTTTCTAATATTAAAAATTATTATTAGCTAATTTATGTTTAATTGTTTTTAAATATAACACATATCTGTTAAATTTAGGATGTGTACATAAAACGAGACTGAACAACAATGAGTTATAAATGAGAAAAAAAAATCTTAACATAATACACCGATAGAATAATAAGGGGAATGGTGAGTATCCAGTAAAAAGGAATATAAATGAATCACAGAAGAAAAAGAGTAATTTCGCAGAGAACATCGATCTTAAAATTTCTGAGGCGTCACTACAGAGAGAGAGTTCATTCCTGTCAAAATGAAATCTCAAATAAGCCGACAGAATAAACGAACAGAGAAAAAAAATGCAAAATACTACGAATGAAAAAAAAGGAAATTAAATTCAGATTTAAAATACATTTTTCTTACTTAAATAAGCACTTAAAAAAAAAACCCGGAAATGAAAAACTTCACTGGCTTGCTTTTCAGAATATGTCGGAAACTAGAATTTTCATGTGACTTTTTATGTAAGAAGAAGGAAAATGTAATTTTAAAAACATGAAACAAGAAGGCAGTCTCAAAACTTTTACATCATTTAAATATGAAAGTTGCAATAAGACTAAGTATTTTGAGGTATCCAAAAAATTTGGATATCTCAAAACAAGAACTTTAGCTACCTTAAAAACTCCGAACCGTTTTTAAGGTAATTAAAATTGCATGATGGAAACAATATATTTAGCTAAAAATGTGTGTTCTTAAATAAAGAGTAAGTTCTTTTTTCAAATATTTCCGCTTTTAAATATTAATATATGCATTTACTTTTGACAGTTTCACAATACTTGAAACATTTTGTTATTTCTTTTGAGAATATGTAAATTGCATTTTTCAATGCCTGAAAAAAAAAAAAAAAGATTTAAAAAGAAATAAAACAGCTGAAAAGTTTCTTTAAAAAATCTTAAAATGCTTAAAAATTCTGCATTTTGAATTTGAAAATTCAACTGAAAAACAACTTATTTGAAGAAATGACTCTCTCATAAACTGAAAAATTAAACAATTTTCTAAAATATATTTCCTTATCTTAGTAAATGCACTGGTTTCAATACCGTTCAGTTTATCTTAATTGGAAAAAAATACGATTAAGTTTTAAACCTGCTAGTAAGAAAGTTCAAAATTAGATAAATAATATAGAAGAAAATTATTTCAGGTATAATAAGCTAAATCTTACATTAATTTCAGTTTCAGTTTAGAGAATGTTACCCCCGCAATGAATCGGATTTCGTGTCAGGCTGACCACCTGGAATATGTTTCCTCATTCCCAGAGCCCATGGTCGCGAAGCCGTGGTTGGGCAGGGCAGTCACTGCCCCGAAATGAGCTGTTGTGCCAATTTTAAGTTTAACCACCACAATGAGTTTAGACTGTGTATCATAAAGAACATTGTAAGAAAGTATCGCCATCTCTTGGCTTAAATGGTTTCTAAAAGTAATCTCAAATAAAATCATTAGATAAAGTTGCATAAATTATCTACTGTATTACTTACTCCAGCTTTTTCTGAATTTTATTTCTCTTTAGAATGAAATGAAAAGCGTGTTGTAAAAAAATTATCCCTATTTACAGCTTTAGTTGTGAATTTTTCTTCTCAATTGCTAAATATTGAGCTTGACAAATAAATAAAAAAAGTCAGATGTTGCACGATAAAAAAACAAGGTTTTAAACTGATTTGTTTTTTTTTCTTCACTGCTTTATTGATAAAATTAAGCAAAGCCTCTAATTGCTGTAGTTTTTGACGATTGCGATTTGCAACTGCTTTTATGTTGATATTTATCTGGTATCACGAAGATATACTCTAGGAGTGGACACTCTCCATATCTGCTTGCTGGAATTTGCGGTACCCAAACTAAGTTCCTACTATGTAAAGATTGGAAATCTAGTTACGTGCAACGATTCTACCGGTAAAAGAATAAAACATATCCCTCGCTGATTAATAACTAGTTATGCATGTTTCTCATTTAACAACCTGGCATGCGGACGAGATTATGAATGCGAGAACTAATTTTTAACTATTTTTTTAACTTTGCTTACGTGATTGCCTTAGTAATAAATGAGTAAAAAAGGGAACAGATTCTATCCGAGAGATTAAATAAATTCTATATTGAGATTAAAATTAAAAAATGTTCTATCTTGATTAAAATATTAAGTTTAGATTTGTGAACGAGAGTATATTTATTTATTTATTTGCCAGGAGAGGACAGCTTGCGTCACTGAATGTGTCGCTTAGAGCTACATATACGTCCTTCCCGGAATTTCCCGCCACAATTTGGAACCTCATCAGAAGGTGTGGGGCTTCTGAATATTGGCACCCCTCGGAAACTGCTAGCGACCGCCGAGAGGACTTTCGGAACCACGGATTTAGCGTGCACGTACACCGCGGTCTTTAGTGGTACGCCGGTATGGAACCCACAACCTTCCGGTTACGAGTCCAACGCGTTAACCACTGGGTTCCCACGACCCCAACGAGAGTCTATACACGAAAAAGCACTTTTCGTCTGCTACGGTGTATATTTACACCGAAAAATGGCTCTGAGTTCCTTACTGAGTTTTTTATGCACCGCGAATTTAGTATTTTAATATGAGTTTGAGTTATGGAGGAATTAAAGCTGTGTTAAAATTCAAAGCTGTGTTAAATAAATATAATTACTGTTTGTTTGAGTATGTTTGAGTATGAATGCTTTTTTTATTATTGTCTTCTCTTAGATGGCTAACCAGCAGGAGAGTAAGGTGTTGCGCCATCTATATATGCAACAACGGAATTATCCTACATTCTAAGATAAGTGTCCCCTCCTAAAGATTTAACTTCGCGTCTCGTATTGACGAGCATATAAATTCCAAAAGAGAGTGAGATTGTTCTAAAATTTACGAATTGTGATAAGCGAAATATACGAACAACTTACAGTATAATTACTTTTTTAAATATACGTTTAATAAAAACGCATACATAAAAATATTTCATAACAATATTTCGAGAGGTAAAAAAGGTTCATCATTCTTTAGCTGTAAAAAGTTTCATCTATAGCAGCTGTAATTGTTATAAATATATATTATAAAATATCATTACAATTTTACAATATATCATTATTATGGTATTTAAAAATTGTAATGACTTTTTACAATACCATAAATTTTTTCTGATACAATTTTATTTGCCTTCATATCCTGTTTATATGGACATGTGTGTATGAATTTTACAAAATGGCTGAAAGTATTTTTAAAGCCTTATACTGTTCAGTATCGTCTTTCATTATTAACTCAAATTAAACTTATTACTACACTGTCCTTTGTGAGCAAAATCTCAATAGGTGAATATTTCATTGTAATTATCTCAAATTTCGTGACCTTTCTGTTTTATTTTACAGAGTTTTTCCTTCTAATTAAGAGAGACGCAGCTGCGTACGAAGTTCTTAAGACCAGCGTGGAAAAAAAATGTTTAATCAGGTAAAAAATTGAGTTAACGATGAAGACGGAAAGAGAATAGAAAAAGCAAAATAACAGAGGAGTCTCCATTTTATTCTTTAATTATACACGTAGAGCTAAATTTTAAAGAATGATTTTTTTTTTACTCTTTGATTGATTTTACAAAAAGGACGTTGAACTATTTTCTCTATAAGCACGACAAAATCAGGTTGTTGAAAAATTATTATACCCTTACGGAATTAAAAATATTAATGAGAATATGTATGAATCTTTTAAAAAATATTCATACTATCGACTATGTCTCAGAATTATTTATTTGAGGTTGACAAATTATCGCAACTATGTATGTATTTCCGGTACATGAATTTTCAATTTTAAAATACAAAGTCTAATTTTGTATTTAACGCTGTAAGAGATTATGGGAGTTTGTGTCGATTATAATTAAATTAATTTGTGTTGAATGTGCATTACGAAGTATTTAGGATATAAAGGTTACTTAACCATTGTATATAAATACTGATCCTTTTTTAAAGATTACTGAAGCGTGTAAATTACGAAGTATTTAGGTACTCGCCTAATTAAAGATTACCAAAGCTTAAATTACGCTTTATTAAAAATTCATATTTATTTAATGACTTGTAAGCATGTGTGCTCATTAGTGTATGATCTTGCTGATAAACAGTATAAGTTTGTAATAATTGATGCATTTAGCGTAATTTAAAATTCATATATTTTAGAACTTCAGCAGATATTAATCTGACGTATAATACAGTGGCCTGTTTTTACACACTTATCAGTGAATTAAGATTTCTGAAATTCGAAGCAAATTTCTAAACCTGAATTTTGCATTCATGATTCTTCGATTCTTAATCATCCTACCACACACACACACACACACACACATATACATATAGCATACAAAAATAAATATCCTTTAAAAAATTAAATTTACAATTAGCTCTATTCAAATTGCTATAGGGGCGTAATAACGTTCATTTTTAAACAAAGGATTTCTCTCGGGATGTTAATTTAATAAAGAAGTATTTGATATAATATCCTCTAGCTCTCCCGTTTCATAGTTGCCAGAGCTCTCAAGAATTTCCAGTGATTGTGAGACCCGGGCATTTTAATAGAAAAATAAATGCACCTTTCTTGAAGCATGGGATTAGCGTATAAAGTGTGTGAACCTATTATTAAAAGTGTAAGCACCTTCAAAAGAGCGAATTTTTTCGCGACTTCTGTAGCAACATAAATGTGTGAGAAAAGATGTTCAAATAAAAAAATATGTTCTAAACTAGGAGTATTTATTTTACGTACTACAGTAGCACAGTCACGAGGATTGGGGCTGCCCCAATTTCCGGCGGACCACTGTAAAGATCGGGGCAGATTATAATTCTAACGAGCGGCGGCTGATCATATCTCAACTATAAACGCTTTCCACGACTTATGAAAATTAAAAGCGAGCTCAAATGACAAAGCAGCCTCTCCCTAAAGCAGCGACCGCCCTATGATATACCGAGTAATTCAAAATAGACATTAAAGCGCTTATCTTTTAAAGGGATCAAAACATACTTTGAATTAGAAAAGTTCGTAAAATAAAGGCTAGCTTTCAGAAATGGTATTTTTTTTAATAGAGGCTGTACACTCAAAAAAAAATTCAGAAATGTTACACGTTTATAGCAGAAAGGTTTCCGAAAATATAGTGTTAACTTCCGATGCTATTGAGAATCCGGAAACATAATCCGCATTTCAAAGTAAAATATTCACGTCACTAGAAAATCTTATCTCGGACGTCCTGCATATGCGCATTTAATTCTTTTTACATTGAAGATTTTTTTTGTTTGTTTTTCTACTGATAGAGGGTGCCACTAAAATTGCAGTGAGTCATTTAAGCGATCATTTCAATGTTTTAGTTGAAGGAATAATTTCTTGGTCTGTATAGTGTGTGGTTTAAGCATTCACGTTCCATCCCAAGACCTTCAGTTCGAAAGCAGCAATTGGTAAATGAATTATTATTATTATTTGTGAGTTCTAAAACAATAGTTCTGTAATCTCTACCTTGGTGTCAATAAGAAAGTAACTCAGAAAAACTTAATATTGCTGCGAAATCAAAAATAAACTCGATATAAATTTTACGGTAGCATTTTTTACAGGGCAGGAAGATTTCTGATAACTTCTTTACGAGATGTAAGAAAATGTTTCTGAATACTTTTCCGGCAGATGCTTAAACGTTTCTAAATATTTTTCTGCAGCATGCGGAAACGCTCCTGCAATTTTAAACAACAATTGCTGTTATATATTTCGAGGAAACGTTTCAGAGTTTTGCTTTACAGAGTATACGTATCAAAATAGAAAATTAATCGATAATTCAGTCTTTTAAGGGGACATGCACTAATTACGACACGCTTTTAGAGAAGGAATTTGAAAGTGTAATAGCGAATGACACAGTAATGGTGTGGGTTAACATTCACTAGAGACTGGCAACCATGCATTATAGAAAAATTATATCTAAAACAGAATATCCAGGAGTTAAATGCAGCTGCCTAATGGTTACTCACGTAAATTATTGACAGTTAAAAAGTTTGAGACATCCCTTTAGTATTTGGCGACAAATGCTAAAATATTTAACTTGCAACATCTTGGTAACTACTCCACACTGAATCATGGTATTTTTTTAATTTAATTTCTTAAACACAGGGCAACATTTTTCTATGTATAAGTGATAGGAAACGGGAGACCACATGAAAATTAAATTTATTATTTTAATAGGTATACAACCCCTAGTACAAAAATTATCATATTTGCCATAAATTGAATTTCCAAAATTTGCCAAAATTGCCAAAATTGCTATACGTATATCTATCTATCTATCTATCTATATATATATATATATATGTATTAATATATACAATAATATGACAGAAATTTATGCTCTTTTTCCTTCCTTGTAAAAGTTGTGTTGCATATGTGATTTCATTTACAGCATTTAACGATCCTGTTTTAGTTTGACCCGCACTAACTCTAAGAGTTATTGTATGTTGCAATGATGATAAATTTGTTGGCAATAAAGATTAGCTATTGTAATAAAATGTTTTCATTTTTATTTAATTATATTATAAAATAAACAAACATATTGATATCATATATCTTTACAGATTGTTAAAAAACTTTGAAGATGTTCATCAACTAACGATTATCATTAATGGTCTAAAAATAAGTCAAGCAATCAAGAAATGAATAATGTCGATAAAGCCTAGTCTACAAATGGTTGAATAGAGGTATGTTTATTTTGTGTTGATTTATTTAGTATATTTTGCAAAGAGTAATACAGAAATTAAAACGTGATACAGATTTAATTTTTACCTGTACTAATACAACTTAACAGTGAGTAAAAAAAACATAAAAAGTAAATATTTGGAAGGGGTTATGCGTGAATACTTTCTTATTCAAATAAATTATCGTTATATATTTGAACAAAATTATCTTAAATTTTACTTAGAGGTAGAATAAAACACTTAATATTAAATATGTTAATAAACTAAAAAAAGGAACTATACAGAAATAATTACTATTCAGTAGCTAAATGGAACAATATTCAAATACATTAATTATGAATCCTCCTTCTTTTGAAAATGTCAAAAAATATTTAGAACTATCGTATAAAATAGTAGGGATGGCAAAAATTTCTGGGAAAACTATTGCATGTTTTGTCAAATGCTGCACAACTCTAAAGAACATTTATTGCAATAAAAATTTTGTTCCCAATACCTATTCGTCACGACAAGTGAACACCTATAATTATGCTCTCAGTCCCTTTCCGAATTCCGGTTCATCAGTCTTGGGGGTGGAAAGCCGAAGTTTGAATGTACTTTCATGTACTTTATTTTGGTGTTTGAAAGTTCCGAGTATATAACAGATGTTTGGTCGGGGACAGAATATCATTAATTAATGTCTGTCACCAATTTATCTTCCATAATACTAGTAATTTTCCTTTTTCTAACCTTTAAATCTTCAGTATGTACGTATCCATAACAATTAGAGAATTATTTTTTCAAACTTGCCCCGTCTAAGAGTTAGAAATTTTATTTATCGAGTAGCACCCTGTAATTTACGATAAATAGGTTTGAAAGCAACAAAAAATGGAATGAATAATTGCATTTGTTTATTTACTTAATCATTGTTTTTGTTTCAAGCATAATTGATAGCTTATTCGGTAATTTTGCATTAAGTCTGCTTTGTGTGTCTTTTTTTATGATAGTAATTTTGAACGCTTATGAGGTAACACATAAATCAAAAACGAGATGTTTTTGTCTTGAGTAATTAAATTTGACTACAGCCGTAAACAAATAAATTACACAGAATTTGATCATTTAGGAGACACAAATTTATAACTGTAGCTCATTAATAAATCTTCCTGCAGAAATTTTTTTTATATGTTAACCTTATTAATTATTTTTTTCCAAATCTTACTCAGTTTGTTACAAAATTATTTTATACGAAAAAAGTCAATTTTAAAATTAAATGAGGATTTTTCAACTATTAAATTTTACACTGATGATAATTTTTTCTATAACTAAGTATAATCCCTACAACGCACTTTTCACAAATTAACATATAATTAATGCTTAAATGAAAGACAGAAGCAGTTTTAAATTAGCTCCTGAAAGTTTCAGAATTGATATTCAAAGTTTGGATTTTATGAGTGATCATCTTTAAAAATCTTTCTTAAAATACAGTCGTCCATAAAATCTCATTTTCATTAGTGTTAGTAGTATTGGTGCGCTCAAATTATCTTGTGTTCCATGATCGATAAGCATGTGCGAAAATTACAGAAATTGGAGCTGGCGGCCTACAGGTTAAAGTGCCTGTCCATATCTACGCTACACGTTTAAGCATACGGTGGTGGGTTCAATTCCTATCCATACCCTGAGTATATAAATTTGCTTTCTCTGAAATAGTAAAAACTTTCATTTATTGCCTACTTTACTCGACGATCATGTATAAGCTAGTTCTTCAAGCAAAGCACACAAGTTGGAGAATAAATGTTCCAAGGAATCACGGATATAGAAAAAATTCTGTGGTACATGTTCATAATTAAAGATCCCTTATTCAAAGCGGTGTACTGCAAAAACAACAGGTAAGAATGCTACCACAATTTGCAGGAAACTTTAATAAGACCACGGGAAAAAGATTGACCGCGTAAAAAAAAAAAAAAAAGTTATTCATAAAATCATCACCAGGGGACATTTCACAATGGTTCATTGCAAATAAAATAAAGTAGACAAATAACCATTCTTAAGCAAATTAATAAAAGAAGATTTTCTGAAGAAGGTGTTTCATTCTTCTGTACGCTGGGGGAAATTGCATATCGGCTTCTGCGACATTGTAATAAGTAGACCGCGCCTTATGTGCACTTAAAAAATGTCAAAATATGCATGCAAATATGCATCAAGAAATCTTCCACTGAAAATATTCACTAAAAATCTAAAAAT
Source organism: Cheiracanthium punctorium (assembly GCA_038373885.1). NCBI lineage: Eukaryota > Metazoa > Arthropoda > Arachnida > Araneae > Cheiracanthiidae > Cheiracanthium > Cheiracanthium punctorium. Next base: position 1,345,725 of record JAWZYV010014928.1, on the reverse strand, counting down.
AAGCACCAAATATGCACACATTAACAGAAAATAAAAATATATTTACTTGTAAAAGTATTTTCTATCGCTTACCTTGCAATCATGACACATTTTTTCTCTCTTTGAAACTTGAAAACATCATGACAGACAGAATAAGAAATAACGAAGATTTTTTATGGGTTAAAGCAGAATCAATTTTTATTTACAATCTTAGTGATATGAATTATGAATTAAAATTGCTTTGAGTAATTTTTTGTTACAATGCGCAGCTAAGTGTTTTTGTAAATTTTCAATAGTAAGACTGTCTTTTATCATCTAAATTCATTTTCTATGCAGAATTCAGACTGTTGCGCAACAGACCGAATTTATCGTGATATGGTTCGTTCTGTGGCAAAGCGATCCATGACAAATGATCCAAAAAATGGACGGGGTGCATCCTTTGTCGTTTTTATCTGCCTTAGTAAAACTCACCCTTTTTCACTAATTACACGTCTTTGGGTAGACACTAATACGTTTTGGATAGCTGACTAATGGTAGGAATTTTATTTGTAATTTGTACGCTTACAGCCATCGTGTTTTTTTAAAATAAATAACATCTTTAGAAATGAAAAATGTTAATTCAGATCATAATTAAAAAATACATCTAATGGCGAAATTAAATTTTAAAGTAGTTTTGTACTTTTTAGATTACGTTAGCTAATTTAGAGATTCAGCTATGAAAATAAATTAAAATTTAATTTATTTAATAAATATATTTCTTTTTAAAATTTGCACTTGAATGTCAAATTTGGTTATTAAAGAAAAAAGTTCAAAATTCAATTTTCTCGAAAACTATTGATTTTCGATCGTGCATCTGGGGGTTAAAACTGTAGCATTTTGGCTCCCCTATCACGTCTTACCATGAATACGTTGAGTTACCAGTAACCCTGTTATTACGCCTCATTTCAAATCGACAACTAATGACAATGAAGAAGAAAACAATTAAGAGAGTGAATTATAGAGATTGTTAATTAAGGGCGTACGCAAAAGCAGAAATGTGGTTTGAACTGTGGTGCCGCCAAATCCCTACAAAGTGAGAATTTCCCAATTCTTAATCCCTCTTCTAAGTATTCCTCCTTACCGTCTAACGTCCTCATTAGCTTGACGCTCAAAAAAAATATATAAAATTGAAGAATAAATGCTTCCCGAAATTCGTTAATTTTACTTTCTTTTAAAGTGTTACACATCCAGGGAAGTATAACTGATATTTAGTTAAGATAGTAAAAGGAAGTTGGCGTAAAATAATGCTCTTAAGGGGAAAAATAGCATAAAATAGCATTAATGTTTACATAAAACTTTGGTACATTGCTATTCTATTTTACACTTTTGAATCATTAATATATTTTAGTAAAATTTCAAAAACACATTGAGCGAGGAGAAAACAATAAAATAAAATTTTGAAAAAGTGTCCAAAGGATCGTTTTACCCTCAACCAAAGTGCAAAATGATTCTTAATTTGAAAATAACTGTAATTGTTTTATCACTAAATAAAAGATGTGAAAGTAATTATGACTATACATAATGAAATGAAATAAGTTTTACATTCATATAGTACGCATATTTTATTTTATGAAAATATAAAATAAAAAAAGTATCTTAAACACTAAAATGAAAAATTTCAAAATTTGAATTGAAAAACTATGGCCTACAATAAATACAGAAATAAATTCAGTGGGGAGTCACGCATTTTAAAAACGGTTGAAGTGCTGCCATGATGGCTAGGATCCGGTAATGGAGTGCCAAAAATGTAACAAACTTGGCAAGTGTAATTGGTATCTAAAAACATAATCCATTCATTAAACAAAATCATGCTTCTGTACATAGAAGACTCTATATCTAAATAAATAGAATAGTTAGTTCTTGCATTATAACATATTCTGTACAAGCCAATTTTTCAAAAAATTCAAGGCGTAAAACCGTGACCGCTTGAATACCGCCGATGCTTCTTCTTCATTTGACAGAACTATTTTATGTGTTACCCGGTAGACAGGGCTACATCCATGTTAGAAAACATATGAAGATCGTTTTTCCCACTAGGATTATTTTTGACCTTCTTCTAGATTAATATGAAATTTTGTATCCTGCGTGTCCTAACTTAAAAGCCTTGTCATGTTTAAATTTTTACTCTCAAAGCGTTCGAGAAATTTTCACCTCTTCTGAATATGCTGTAGGGCTTTTTTTTAAGATACTATCCTTTCACGAAGGACAAGCATACCCATAAAATGTAAGAGAGGGTGTTTAAAAATTAAAAAAATTATTTAACTTGAATTTTAAAAGATTAATACATTCAAGAATAATTTTAATATTCTGTGACGTGATATCCTAAGAATCTAAACTTTCCAATATACATACTTTGAGTAATATGTAAAATAAATCCATTTGGTAGCTGACTGTGTATTCTTTTAGATCTAATATCAATAATAACCAACATGAGAGTTTCGATGCTGTGTTAATACTAAATGCAAATTTCAATCTACAGCAACTCAAATAAAAATCTATTAGTGCTTTATTTTTCGGAAGTATTTGCTAATAGCTATAACGGACATATTTTGAATGCACGCTATACTTGAATATTTAAGCTCTGATTGAATATACAAGTCTTTAGATGGAATGATTTTGGAAATAATTCCGAAGAAACTTGAGTGTTTACGCATATATTTAGAAGACTTTAACTTTCAGGAGAACTTTCACCTGTGTGACTTAAAATAAACTCATATATTATATACTACTACTCGTATGTGATATACAAAATCATACAACCTTGGGCAAACACTGATTCTACCGTTTTCTCCTACTTTTAGATCTATTGATGACATGGAAATGTTAAGAATAGTAAATTTATATGCAGCTGTTTTCCATTTTAACAGCACATATTCTACTTCTCAAACAAATTTTATGTTTAAATTAGTACAATAAATGCTATAAATTTAAGCTACACTTAAAATGATCCATTATTTCTGAACTTTCGTTTTCTGAAATCTGTATATAAATTTATTATTTAGTGCAATAGACAATCTTTTAATACATATAAAATCTCTAATGCTAAATGAAATTATAATACATATATGCATACATACATACATTTATGGAGTCCGAGTGTTTCAAGAAGATCTCTAAGGACAGCAATTTTCTAACACATAACTTTAGTCTTATACTTCAAAAATAATAAGTTTGCTAATGACATACGGATACTTTTGATGCCCTTAATTTTTATGAAAGTGCCGTATATTTAAGAAATAGAAAAAAAATAATTTCCATGCTTACCCTTTATAGAGGGGTCTAGTGAGAAAAATAAAGTTCGAAAATGGAAAAGTCACTTGCAGAAAAAGTCACTTTTTAAAATGTAATATTTAATGTAGTATTGAAACCATCTAAATAGTTGGAAAGACTAAATACATCTTGTCTCAAAATGGCCAAGGCATAAAATGTTGGCAAAATTAGGATTGCCACTGGCCATGACTGTCTGCTGAAGCCCTTGTATCACTTCAACAAAGCTTCTGGTCCTTCTGCAGACTCTGTAGCTTGGGACAAGTCATGGATGTTGACCATCTTATCCATTGCCATGCTATAACCAAGCGGTATCTTGTGAATCGCTACTAATCATCGTGTGACCTTTAGATTCATAAATTATTTGCTACAGTTGATTCTTTTATTTATTCTCTTTTGTACTATTTTTATGCTGCGATTGTCTTTTAATCGTATCATTGAAACAACAGCAACGCGAAAGCACCTACATTAAACATAAATATCGAACTTTTTGGGCAAATGATTTCTGTTTTAGTATTCAGAAGCATTGATAAATCTGCATTAGATGCTGCCAGACCTGTTGAACGATATTCCGTACATTTCTGGCGATTAATACAGTTCCTTCAGTTTGGAGTACCAAATTATTATGAAAGAGAGGTCATATTTTCTGGCCATGTCTTTTCCGAACCAATGGATTGGCCGAGGTGGCCCAGCAGCTTAGCCGACCATCGCTTTCGCAAAACTTTTTAGGCCTCGATTGCAGCTGAAAGCTTTTATGTTTGACAATCCCAGCAGGAGAACCATTGCGGAACTTTCGGCACTGCAAGGGAAACATGCGATATGCATGGTGTGTTTAGGAGAATTAAGCAATCTTTCTTTGCCACTGGCAGTCATTTTTTTAACGCTTATTAAAATCGGATGTCACTTAATTAATTTTGTGCCTTGATTTTTTTTTCTCTTTCTCCTCTCTCTACATATATATATATATATATATATATATATATATACACACACACACACACACACACACATATATATACACTTACATACAAACATACATACATACATATGAATGTGAAATCCAACATTCCATCCTACATTCACGCTTACACACATATATAAATAAATATATCTACATGTACTATACTTCTGATTTTAAATAAAAAGATAAAATTTTCTTGTTCACAAAATACCTAACTAATTGAAAGACAAAGGATTTTTCTAAAGAATTCCTCATGGTTTTTATTTCAGTCTTATCTCATTCAGAGAATGTAACATTCTTTAACACAGCTGTCGTACATTGCACATTTATAGCCACATAAAAAATATTCCAAGAGGAATTCTGCAAACAAAATCAAAGAAAATAATTTCACTCTAGTCTTTGACGGCACGTTTTCGCATCGGATAATGGAATTTAAAAATTTTTTATCTCATAAAAATCTCTTTTGTAGCTTGTTGAGTGTTTCTATAAATTTTACTTGCTTTTTTGCAGCTGGCACATTTTTATTCTTTCTACTTCCTACTTCCATTACTCTATTATTCTCTGGAATCACCTCTTTTCTAAGTTTTTATTGCACTCACCTTTCCTGTTATTCACAGAACTCTTTATATATACTCTCTGTATGAGATAAGGCTAGTGAATTATTGAGCACTTTGTTTTTAACTGCTAAAAACTATTTCTTATTACTGTGAAATATCCTACATTGCCCATTTAATACATAATTAAACCCTTAATCAACAAATTATATTTTGAAACAGTCTTCTTCATATTAACCAAAACAAAACTTATGCTAGTCTAACCATTCATAAATATATTCAAAATTTATTTTAAATGTTATAAAACTTATAATAAAGACTGGAAATTAACGTGTAAGGTATGCACTTCTCATTTTGAAAATTTTTATCGATCTATTTTTTTCTTCAAAAAATATTACAGCAATATAATACTTATAACTAACTAGTTTGACGTACTTGTTTTGATAGAAATTTAGTGTAAACTCTAAAAATTCCTTTCCCATTATATAATATATTTTGGTAAAATTTAAGAAATATATAACTCAATAATGAATCATCAATTTGAAAGATTTATTAATTATGTAAATATTTTTATAAAGATTCGTCTTGACATATGTTCGATTAGAAGAATAAGTTAAAATGAAATCGAACAAGAAATAATTAATGTATTAATTAAGGATTTCTTCGAATGTGTTTTTAATATTTATTTTCAAAATTTTTATGTAATTAATCGAAGAATTCAGTATCAATTTATCATTATATAAAGCTACAAAAAATTGCACTGTTTTTTATTCAATTTTTGAGTATCTGACGCATTTCTTTCAAACTAATTTTTTTCTTTGAAGAAACTACGTTTCTTATTCCTTATTTTTTATATACTGTAACTAAAACCGTATTTCATTTTCTTTCTAATAAATAAAGTAAAAACCAATTCCCAATTATGGTAATTGGATGATAGCATTGTCGTTTTTCTATTTTACATCTTAATTTACCAAAGAGGAAACACATTACGCTATTTTATATTTTTATTAATTACTTTTACGTTCATTACGGTGTAAGGTAATTAGCTCACGTTATTAACTTAAGCAATAGCAGTCGTTTTAATAAAAATAAGCTATTCCTTATACCTTACTTGTGTTATACATTCATGTAATCAATTTTATTATTCCGCAGTTCAAGGTTTTATTTCAAGAAATTGAAAGGATTTTGTTACGAAAAATACCCGCATTTATCGTACAGAACTTTAATATGCTGATTATATATGTTTGTAAATACTGATATATTTTTTTCCCACACAACCATATATTAATAGCATGCATGTTAAATAGACTATTTTTCACATCTAATGATTATTTAAATCTTTCTCAATGCAAGATAGTTGTAGATATACTTCCCAAAATCTGTTAATAGTAAAATAATTAAACATAATTAACTTCGTATTTCAGTATGTACTGCAGAGCTAGTAAAATTCTTGCAGAGATGTTTAAAAAACTATGCACTAGTTTAAAATGAACAAAATTGCATTTTAGAAGTACATACAGTTTATAGTGGATTTAAATAACTTTATCCAACTGAAACATCCATTTAAATGATTTTTTCTTGTTAAACAAAAAACCTCACCGTGTCTAAGTCAAACTGAAAAAAAAGAAATTTTTTTTTTTAACTTAGAGCTCCTTTAATACATATATAGTAACCTAAGTTAAGAGAGTGGCGTAATTTTTACGTATTTACAGACCGGGATAAAATCTAATGTATCTTAACGCACTTGACAGCATAGAAGTAGATCTCACTTTCGATTTAAAAATCCAGTGCCCTGTTTAAAAACTCGAAAATCGTACGGTTGAAAAAATATAGTTTTACTAATCCTTTCTGTGCCAACCTAACATAAATTCTCGTATTGTGAGTGAGACTGATATATATAATGGCATTAAACTGTTCACGCTGAAGCGATTAAATTCTAAACATTACGCTACAGGAAAATTCATGAAGAATTACCTAATTTTTATATATATTTATATTTTTCGTTTTTATTTTAAGAGGGCGAAATGAATATTTTATCATTTGTGAAAACATCAAAAATTATTTCGGATAGAATTCAAGATGCGACAGTTTTATAATTTTCGTCAATGACCTTTAGTTAAAAAATTCTCAAAAATCCGCAAATTACGTTGCATATTCAGAAAAGAACTGTTTTTTTTTAATATCTCCTCTATCCTATGAAGTAAATGCCGTTTCGCTTTACTCACATCCGTTAGTGAGTAAAAATGCGTGAGTAAAAATGCGTGAGTGAGTCCATTGAGTGAGTAAAAATGCGAAAAATCACATAAAACTTAAAATTAAAAAAATTCTGAATCGAATTTTGAAAAAATCGCTTCGAGATGCATAACTTCATGTTTAGCCTGCGTGTGTAACAAATTTGATAATTCTACGTGTAGCCGTTTGTCTGTAACGCCGCTGTCAAAGAGAAAAACAAGCAAACAGACAGACACCTTCTTCTATAATAAGTAGAGATCTATACATACGGTACTTTAGGAAAATCAGCCTTGCAAATGTATTTTCTTTTCTTAATACAACCATGAATTTTATCGTAATTGAATTATACAGGGTGTGTCACAATTACCTTCAGGGTTTGGAAGGCTTATAATATATATATATATATATGTGCATTGTTAGAAATGTTGCAAGTTTTGTTTCATAAATGTTCAATATGTGAACTTTTCGTGATGCAGCAGATATCAACTCTAAAATCTTATTCTTCCCTCCCCACACTCGCTTTAACATGTCACGATCAATGATAGCAAATGCGCTTTTGCGTAAATCTTGTAAAGCACGCGGCATAGGGAGCACGCCAACACACCATCTTTTACATAACCCAATAAAAAAATCACATGGACTTAGTGTCGGAGAGCGAGGTGTCGGAGAGCCAGTCTGAAGACGAGGATGCTCGTATGTACTTCTAATACAAAACTTGTAAAGTTTCTTTCTCCAGTAAAGTCAACTTTGAAAGCTGTATTGGTAATATATAATTTTTACAAGCGTTCCAAACCTGCAAGAGAATTGTGGCACACCCTGTATATATGCATATATACAGGAAGTTCGTTATTTGTGAAATAAAACTGCAATGTTGCAGTTGCAACTAAATGTGCAACTAAATGTTGCTTTCTCCTGTAAAGCCAACTTTGTTGCTGTATTAGTAATATATTATTCTTTATAAACCATCCAATTCCGGGCGGGAGTTGTGACACACTCTGTATATTTATGCGAGAGAATTTATTTCTGCAAGCTTTGAAGCAATATATACTTTTCTATATGTTTTAACAAAGGATAACAGCGAAACTAACAAAGCTTTAACAGCGAAACTAACAAAGGATTTCGTAACAAATTTTCATAAAATTCACTTACATTTCAGCTTGAAGTTTCTTAATATCTTTAATCTATCTTAATTTCTCAGTTTCTTTTTACAGATTCTCTACCGTATAAAAGTTTAATAGCACATCTGTATTGATACAAAATCATCTGAAAGTACGGATTATGCCTATTTTTTACAATATTATTTGGTTTCTTCCAGCTGTTTTCCAATGTATCTTAAATCATGTAAAAAAATGCTAAAATTTTATGTTTATATTATTCAGAGTATTAACGTTTCGAAATCTTATAAAATGCGTAGAATATTCTTACTTAAGCTATCATAAAACGCATTAATACTATTTACTTTTGGATTCGAATACATGGAGACTACATTATTCTGTAATAATATTTATTATATATATATATATACTACACCACATACGAAAAATATCTCCAGGGAATGTTTCTCTCGCAGGACTTTTACCATTTTCTTTCATAAACTTTCCATCTACCGCATTTCGCTCTCTTTATAACTTCTTTCTAGCGTGATGAACTTTCTACATTTTTACTTCACAGGTGCGAGCTAAATGGCACCATTTTCCGTGAAATATATTGCAGTTATAACTATAATATTTCATATATCATAAAAAATGTCATTGATGATGAAGTCTAGTCTCATCTGGTCTGTCGCCACCTTCTTTTTATATTCCGTGGATCCATTAAATTTCATAGCGTCCACACTGATGTTAACACATAATATATAGATTTTCTTTTATACACAAGGAAATTTTCAAAATGGGTTCCCATCCTGAGACTGATATAATTGATTTTTCAGCTATTTTATACAAACGTCAAAATATATTTTGCAAATACATTTTCAATTTTCATAGCACGTACTTTTTTATATAAAATTAAATTTTCTCATTAAAGTCAACGTTTTTTTTTGGTGTCTTGTAGAATGTGTATTCAATAAAACATTGTTTGAAATTAAAAATATAAAATTTAAGAGAAATAATTTTTGTACATTTAAATGCGCATTTATAAAGTAATATTTCGTTTTAATAAGATTTAAAAAAGACCTACATACAAAAATTTATTGTTTAATTAGTATCTAATTAATGTTTTCCTAATTATGTACGTGCTGGAACTCATTCTTGCAAGTTGTGATTTTCTAATTAATTTTATTGGTGTTTTATGCTTTTTCTTTCACAAAATGTTTAGAATTTTCAAAATATCTTTTATCTATTTTCTTTTTCAAATATATCAACCATGTTTTTCATTTTAATTTGTATTTATTTATTAATTTTATTTATTTATTTATTTGTAAGATATTAATCTGTATAATGCAACATAGTTTAATACAGTTTCTCAAATTCATATGAAAAATTTTTTAATAGACTTCCTCCTCTAAAATGTTTAAGCAAAGTCTGTATGAAAACTCAAGCTAAAAAATAAGAATTGACTGCTAATAAGTAAACAAAATGTTTAACTTTTTCAAAGTATTGAAGTACAGCTTTTTAGAAAAAAAGGTTTCTTTAATTAGGATAAAATGTGAAAAATTTTGATGACTTCTAATATTTTTTTTACATTAACTATTTTCAGAAGTATACGGAAATCAAAAGTGTAGGAAAAATAAGTTTTATTGAAAAAAAAAACTGTTCTAGTATCGAATATCTGGCAAAAAATGTACTTTGCTAAACACACCTACGCATTGAAAAAAAAATTGAACATTTATTTAACGTGACTTTCCTGTAAGAAAAAAATTAATGAAGCATAATTTTTCCCAGGAAGAAATAAAACTGAAAAAAATAGTATTGATTTTTCTCTCTTAATGTTTATTATGAACCCTATTCTATGATTAGCTCAGCGATGAACTTAACATTCAAGGAGATGGAGTTGTTGAAGAAATGTAGACCATCTTGTTTTACCTATGACTCATCAGAAATCATGAACGTCTATGAGATATTTAATTACAAAAACTCTAAAGATGCACGAAAGTTGTCAGAGAGTTCATGCAATTGGTTCCGCTGTTAATGAGCTCCCGCTTTTTATTCAACTTAAATATGTCTATAAAGGGGTTAACGACGCGGTAAACAAGGCAAGCATCGTATCGCAAACTTCGAAGGGGCACAATTTCGATTTCAAAAACTAAGAAAAGTTTGATCTGGAGGATACAAGGTGCACCTTTTTTACGCTTGCAGGGGGCGCCACGTACCTAGGGCCGCCCCTGTATATGCATGTATATGCATGTATTTATAGATTCTTGTTTGTATGGTAAATAAAATTTCAGAATAGATGTGTTAAAAATAAATTGGTATTCAGTACCTTATTAATTTTCGTGAAACAGCTGGAATGCTTGATTTGTTACTAAGCTTTATTTGTGATATGCATAAACTGCTTTGAATAAGTATATATTTTACAAAAAAAAATGCAAGCATAATGTAAAAAAAATTCTTTCACATTTTTATAAAACTAGGTTTTCGAAATTTACTAAACCATATAATTAGAGATTTTTTTTTAATTTGAAAGAGCAAGAGTATGTAACTTTGAAAAAAAAGTTGTTCTAATTAGTACAGTGAACTCTGAATTTTAAATAAATTTTGAATTAGTAAAGTAAATTTAATAAATAAATAAATTACTCTAATGAAAAATATATAATTTAATAATATATAGTATTTAATGTATCTGCAAAACACCTGTTTTGCGAAATACATCTACGTATTGAAAAACAAACATATTAATCTATTTTGATTTATTCTGTAAGAAAATCTTTTATTGAGATATAATTTTTCCAGGGCTAATGTTTACTATTAACCACATCATGTGATTAACTCAGCCATAAACATGTACAGCGAAAGCATTAAAGGATATCGAGTTGTTAATTGAAGAAATATAGGCAATCATGATTTACCGCTCACTCATCAAAATGCATTAACCTCTGCGAGATATTTAATTACAAATAGTCTGAGGATGCACTAATTGACAGTTGATGCAATTGCTTCCACTTTTAATGAGTTCCCCATTTTTATTCAACTCGCAGTGTTTTATCTTCTTAGCCTCCATTTATTTAATGATGATGGAAATATAAAAGGGAAAATTATGTATTAATCGATCGTTTTTTATTTCTGTGGTAAACATAATTTCATGATGAAGATGTTATGAACTAAGTTGGAATTCGGTATTATGAAAAAAGAAGATTTTTATATTTATATCCGATACAAAAATCGCTAAGTATTTTTTTAATGATAAAAATGTGATGGGTTTCAAAAAAAGAACGTAACTCAATCTTCTGCTTTTAATGTAAGTTACGTATTTCATGAAAAAATTAAAGTAATAATAAATATTTGTAAATTAGAAGTCAAAGCCTGTTGTGGAATTAACATTTGACGAAAATATGTCTGCACTCAATACATTTAATCTTTGTTCACCTAAAATAACTAAGTTCATATTCATGTTTTATTATCGAATTCCGTACTCTTCTGGAAACACGCGGAAACTTTTCGTAATTTAACGATTTCGTTTTGTGTACAAAGCCCCTCTTAAGTCAACGTTTGAAGCAGACGGTCATTTTAATGGAAAATATATTGAACTATGTTATCTGAAAAAACTGTTTAAACCGAACTGAAATAGCAACTTTCCCTTAAAAGCCTGATGACCGTAACTTCAAACATGACGTCATTGTCACTTGCAAAGCCTAATTTTCTCATGCAAAAGATTAACTTTTTTACTCTAGGAAATAAAACAGAGCTGAAAATAGCAAAACAGAGCTTAAAAATGTGGGAAAAGGGGGAATTTTCAGATTTTAAAAGTAGCGCAGTTTGCTATATTTTTATACATACTAAATATGAAAAACATGATGTTATTACCCTTTTTGTGTTTTTTAATCTTTTTGAACTTTTTAATCTTCTTGGAAAAATGGCGGTAAAAAGTTTTATCGTTATTAGAGAGTCAGTGAGTCAGGGATCAGCGTAACTACACAGTAGCACGATTTAAATTATTTATTCATATATTTTTTAAGCGTAAAGATTTACAAATGTACCAGGTAGTTTGTTGAAAAAATTAATAATACTATTCATTTTTAAATTTCTATAAATTATTATTAATAAGATAGCAATGAGTATAATGCTTCACAGTGTTTATACTCATTGTTTTAAGATTAAAAATAATGAACGTATAAATGTCCCCAACATTCAAATTTCCTTATATGATTTTGGTTTACTAAAATGCTGACTTTATTTTTGAAATTTTTTTATTACTACAATAAGAATACGCAAAGATATTAATAAAAACATCGTGATCGACTTGTTCAAATAATAAATGTTCAATTTTGCTAGCCTTAATTCAAGTCTCTTGCAGATTATTCAATTAGTTAAATGAAATTAATAATTAACCGATATTTTAGATACATATAAAAAAATTTTGTTGAATTCAATATAATTTTAAAAATTAACAAAATCTTTCGTCGAATTAACAACAATTTTGTTGATTCTCTTTAAATGTTGGAGGGTATTAAGTAGGAAAGTTGCTGGAGGGTAACAGGTTTAGAAGTATACATTCAAAATTCAGTTGTTATCTTCAGGAAGTCGGGGAAAAGAAAACTCACAAAACATAAATTATAAATGTACATAAACTATAGTGGTCGATGTTATCTCAACATCAATATCATTGTAAATGGAATTAAATTTCCTACAGGCTAATAGGCAATGCTAAATGCTTATGGAACATTTTATCAAGCGTTGCAGTTGCATGAAAATTGATACTCGGTGGTTGGTTATTATTCTTGCTTATCTTTTAAAACGCCAACTTTAAAAAAAAAGGAAAAAAAAAAAAAACTCAGGAAGTTAAACTCACTGATGTACTGAATAAAACTGATAAGGTTTTTCAAAAGTCAAATTTTTAATATACGGCATGTATCTCCCCATGTTTGATGTCGTTACTTGAATGTTATTTTATTTCATTTTTTAACGGAAGAATATCTTTTGTAATGTGTAGATTTTAAAATTTGCCGGAAGGTGCGTTGCGCGATAGGGAGTTCTTTACAAATAAAAACTCCCTCAAAGCTATTAAAAAGTGAAGCTAAAAAAATATGTATTTTTATCCCCGAATAGATCTTTTGTTTTGTAAGTTCGTTGATAAAAGCTTCGCTTTATCGGAATGCTTTAAAATACGTATCAGCTTTCTGGCAGAGTTTCAAATGTTGCTGTATTGCCTAAAGTTATTTTCTTTCAAGTATGCTATGAATTATTGCAGTATATATGAATTTATATTTCTTTGGGAAAATAGTTAAAACAATAGTTATGTTAAGTGACATCATTAATTTTATTCAAGGTTAATTTAGAGTCTGAAGATTAGCATTAACAATTAAATAATGAAACATTCTAAATGGCATACCATATTATTATTATTATACGGTAATTAATATTAATACAAATACCATGTTATTAAGTATTAATACCACAAATGCGCATTAAATATTAATTATGGTATAAATTAAATATTAATACCATAAATGCGCAAGCATGCTTACAGTTCTACAAAATGAATGATGAAGTATTACAATAACAATTCCTATTACATTTTCGTATTAAATTGATAATTTAGCAGGTGCTATTTAAAAAAGAGATTTCGTTTGTATTAAATATTTACTTTCTAATAAGGTGTGAATTAAATACAAAACAGCACAAACTGTACCGAGAAACTGAGAACTTCTTTTATAAATATTAAAGATAGATCAACGTTATATTTATTTATGCCATGAGATGTAAAAATATTTGTTTAAAAACATTTGCCGTTTATTTTTAATCCTCATTTACATTTACTGATTCTTTATCTCAATCACATATTTACAAACTTGTATAACAGCTGCCACAAACTAAGTCTTGTAATTTTCTATAAGTCTTAATATCATACTTAAAACTCCTTTATTGTATTATTTTATTTGTTTTTACATTTTGCTTATTCAACACCTCAGGAAACGACAACCTTTAGCACTCTGTGTACAATAAAAGCATAAATAAAGCATTTTATAATTTTGTGAATAATTTTTACAGTGACAGGAAAAAATATATGTACTTTTTAATAAGTTATTAATAATTTTAATTTGATAAATTTATATTTATTTATAATATTCATTTATATTCAAAGTATGTCTTTGAGTTTGTTTTGCTCTTTTTTATGAGTTTTACTTAGAATGCTAATTTGCCTTTTTAATCCACTGAAGTTTGTTGGATATACTCTCTCAATAGCTTGAATACTATAATATAAGATATCCCCCTTTTAATATAACTCATAAAAATTAACAACAATGTAAACATATTTTATTTTCGAAAATTACAGCATTATTAAAGCAAATCACTATTTGGAGCTAACATGTATGTTGAAATGTTATTGCGTTATTTCAATTTGCTTAGCATCTGGATACATGAAAGGGATGCAATTGTCAACACGGGAATGATTTGTCTCTATTACATTTATCCCCTCGAAACGTCTTTAGCTTAATTTAGTTACCAATCGTATACCCTCTAAAAAAGTATTCAAGTAAATGCAAAATTTCCTAGCTTCGGAAATAATTCAAAAGTTTTTGAAAGCGCAGGTTCCGCGAGAACTAGAAAAAGCTATAGTTCACATAACCTAATTCTTATTCTATGAGAATATAATTTTTAATATAGGAAACTAACATAGGAAGTTTATCTCCCTTCCATTTCTATGGTCTATGAAATACTTTTGTACATAATTTAACGTAGATACAAATAATGAAAGCATGTCTAATTTTTATAAGCTGCACATAAAGTACCGAATAAAATTTCTCGTAAGTGATAGTTTTATTCCTGATGTTTCAAAATAGATGTTACAGTCTTTTAAACCGTAAGTGATCGAACATACTTTCAATTAGAAAAGTGTGTCAAATTAAGAGTAGCTTTCAGATATGGCAATTTTTTTACTGGGGACTGCATACATATTAAAATTCGGAATTAATTTTTATACTGTCCCTCCTATTCTATCAATTCCTTTTAGAAAAATGTTGCTCTTTGTCTAAGAAAATTAATAAAAATTCCGTCTCTCTAAGTGAAATAGTTCCCGAGATATTTTAATTTGAAGATTTTGGCATTTGTCGCCAAGCACTAAGGTGATGCCTCAAAAAAAGTAATTACTTTTCAGCTGACGTTAATTTATGTTAATATAGCCACTCGATAGACACAGTTGAATCCTCAAATCCTAATCTATCTCCTGTTTTACTGTAACACATGCTTGGCAGTTCCTAGTGAAAGTTACTACACCATTATTGTACCATTCTCTTTCACACTTCAAAATTTCTTCTCTAGAAGCTTGACGTGATTTGTAGTTGACCCCCCTAAACGACTAAAATATTGCTAATTTCATCAGGCAATACCGATCATTTAAGGTAACACAGTACCTGTTAATTCCACACATTTGAAAGCGTTTAATTGCTTTTAACAATAATGGGATCTTTATCTTTTTATCAACTCATAGTTGGTTCTGTAAAGTAAGTATTTTTTTCGCCTGCAAAACTGACGTCAACACAGTAGGTACAGTGGTATAAGAGCATCATTTTCAAAATTAATTTTCTCGCTAACTATTTCACTTAAGAGACACGGGATTTATTTTTATTTCATTAGACAAGGAGCAACATTTTTCTCAATGCAAATGATGGAAAAGAGCGACCGTATAAAAATTAAATTTTGTATTTTAATATGAATTCAGATTAGTAAAAACTTGCTTATCTGAAATCTACTCTTATTTTCACGAACTTTTCATTTTTCCCGTTTTTGCTTTAGTTTTTTTAAGATAAAATATAATCTTTTAACAGCATGGGAAGTTTCCTTTTTTACTTCTGACAAAAAATTTTATCATTATTGAAAATATAAATTTATAAGATTTTGAAATCGGACATCATTTTTTTATTCGACAGAAGTACTCATTGTATTTGACATTCGATTTACTTCTTAATGTATGAATCAATTTACTCCAATATCTAAAGTAAAGTCGTTTAGTACTATCAAAATTTATCCACAATTTGGGGTCAATTTTATTAATTGTTTTCCTTTGTATAGGTAAATTTAAGTTTATCTATACCCTTTTCGTAATTTTATATTGCAGAGAAGAAACTGTTTTATTCTGTATAAATTTATTTACAATGTACGTACACTTCAGTTTTTCTCATGTATTAGAATTATTGAAAAATTTTGAAAACACCACTCACATATAGTTATTGATACAAAATATTTGCAATATTTGTAATTTTAAAAATGTAGTACACATTTAAACACATTTTAGGAATAACTTCCAAATATACCTGAACTGCGTAATGATTTACATGTTATCCGTGTATTAAATAATTTGGTGAATAAATCAACCAGATGTTTGGTAATGCTTGTTTACCTAAACATATATTCTGTACCGTGTTTAAATATTTGTTTTGATAAAGTTTTAAGCAATTTAGTTCGGGCTTTTGAATCTACAATTTTAAAATCTCGGAGCTTGCTTTCCTTTTTTGCATATATTTGCATAATCACGTTGCGCCAAATATTCCTGTTCGCACAAACACTTCCTCCAGCATCCTGAATATGAGCAATATTTAACTTACGTTTAATGAAGTGAGATGCGTAGTGCGTTTGTAAAACTTTTATTCTGTGTTTTTCAGTAATGATATACATTTACCATAATGCGGTTGCTTCTAAGCATAAAGTATGTGCTAGATCAAAGAAAAATTTTTCAAGACGGTAAAATGGTAATTTGTGCTTCGCATTTGGTTTGAATTCTTTATTAAGCGAAGTGAAAAAAAAAATATATTATTCGTTATCATTTATCAAATACAAACGTCATCCGGAATCATATTACGCCCAATATTGGAAAACGAGGATAATTAAGAATAATAATATATTAATTAATATAAAGAAAACGACTTTTATCCATTAAATAATCGTGGCGTTTGAAGAATGAACTTGATTACTTTAAAAGTAGCTAAATAATAAGAAAAAAATCTATTTTCCATTCTTTTAAGCATTTAAATGAGATATTTATTACTTTGTCACTTAAATTTATGTAGTTATTTATACCCCCAGTCTCTAATTTATAGGAAACGTTGTTTGAAGTAACTCTCGCACTAGACGTGCGACCAGTAACTGTACAACCAGTAAACTTTTAAAACGCAAACTTCTTACAGCACTCTCTCTAATAGATCTATCTATCCATATATATTATTAACAGATTCATGAAGATGACATTTGCGACCTCGTATTGCTATGTGATTCTGAACCGGCTGTGTACCCCCTATACCCCCTGAAAGTTTCACAGTCTGGAAGCGAATTGCCTTGTATAATATAATTCAATATGTACGAGGGCTCCAAAATATTTTGCTGGTTCCTAAGATTTTACAACTTTTCTCGATCCTTGCAGTTTCATAAAAGTATAAATGATGGAATATCATTAAAACATATGGAAAATTCCGAAACTGATAATTTAAAGTGGAAAATAAAACACTAGTGAAATTTATTAATTTGCTTTATTAGGTTTTTTTTTATTTTAATGTGACTTAAATGTGATCATATCTTTCTTTTCTTTTCTTTTAATATTAAGTTAAATTGTGCTATTTTGAGGGGAACATATGCATTAATTAAAAAATGGGAATTTTGGGAAATGTAGATCCAATTTTTCAAATAAAAATTATTTGCTTTCATACAACACTTATTTACTCCTTGACAAAGGTTGGATATTAAAATGTGTGTATATATATATATATATGTGTGTGTGTGTGTGTGTGTGTGTATACATATTCTGATGGGGCAGTCGAACTGGATTTAGCGAAATGTCTTGAATTATTTCTCCTGTGACCAGTAAGGGATAAAACTTGTTTTTGTCGCTTCCAGAACCGTCATTCAAATTATGCCTAGAGGGTTTTAGACAATAAACAAAGTCCCATTCATTCCGGGTATTTGCAACCCAAAATCACTTGACCTCTTTACGAATAATAGAACAGCGGTTGTCCTTCTTACTGTATTGAATTCTGTGAAGAGATCGGAGAGGGGGGTAGAAACAGGACGAACTCGCAGTGCTTTGTACACTTTACCCATACACATTTCGATTTTACCCGTTTGATCCCCGTTACAGTAATTTTCCTGCAAGGTAAAAGGTAAATATGAATCTTAGACTGACCAGTAGATTTTTTAAGTAGTTTTGTTACTTGCTTAACTGTCGGTTGAAAAGCTAGTTGAATTTAATGGTGAAATCGAACGTTAGACCACAGAGAATGGCAGACGCTTTTGGATTATTTATTTACTTTTTTTTATTTTTTTTGCATTTTATATGGCTTTTCATGCACGTTACTAATTTAGTTTTCAAAATATTGTAACTAGTCACGGGTGCAATTTTTATTAGAAGTAGAATATTTCAAAAGCACAAAATATAAGTTTAGAATCCTGCTTAAAGATTTAAAGAGTTATTACTTTGATTACTATTGTTTTTGTTTGCTGTTGATATTTGCAATTTTCTTTAGGGATAATCTAAGGTTAATTTAAAAGAAACACATATTTTCCCGCTAAATTCAGGAATACTTAGGTACCTCCCAGGAAAAAAAAACAGTAACTAATATTTTTAGTTGAAAACTTGAGAGTACTTGTTAGAATCTTTGTTTGGACTCAGTTCCATTCACCGAATTGTGAGCTTTCTAATAGTGTAACTAAATTAAATATTGATTTAATTCCTCACCATTATTTGAATAAATTTTTATCGTATAGGAATGGGATATACTTATGCTCAGAAAACGAGCAAAAATAGTTCTAATGAAATTAGAAAAAGATAATTTGCAATAAAAATTTTAAAAAACAGCCTATGCAAATATATTAATGTCTTTCATACATGCAAAAAGTTTGAACTCTGTAAACAATAAACATATCTCAGAGCAGTAATCTTTGCATAGTTCAAACTGTAAATGTCGGAGAGTAAACTATTTTCTTATCGAGAGGAAGAATGGGTTTAATAATTATGTTGAGCTATGTAATAACAGAAATGTTTAATCTTATGTATTCTGCCTATTTTCTAATATTATATATCAAATATTCTAAAAATCGTTTTTTATTATTATGCATAAATGTATATATATATATTTTTTTTTTACAGGTGAACTTCGAATTTCTTGATTGCTGTAGAGATTCGGTTATGCTATATTGATACTTTTCTCCCTTAAAAAAAAAAAGAAAGAGAAAATACTTTTTTCCTCTCACTCTGGAAATAGCGACTTACGATTTACCCGAGGCACCGGAGAAAATCAGATGTCCGGCGGAAATACTTTGCTATATCAGAATATAAACATATATATATATATTTATATATATATAAGAAAATATAAAATAAACCTAGAAAAGTACTCCGCATGATCTGGATCAGCTTTATAACTGGAAAACATTCACGTAGAGTGGCCTCGAAAAATATAAAAAGTTTCCACAGCGCATTATTTTACAGCTTATGTTGTCCTAAATCACTATGAGATTCTTTTCATTGAAGAAAGATTCCTTGAGGAGGTTTCCAAATGGCAAGTTTCACAGTCGTGTAATATTTCAGTATTTATATTGTTACCCTGATGGAAAAATGTATTTGATGACTATCGGGTCATTTTAGCTGGAACATGACTTAGCTGCATGAAGTAATCTGTTTGATCTTTTTTTCTACATCTTTCATTTTCTAGAATATATTCACAAAAAATAAAAACTTTAAAATATAGAATCACTTGCATTCTAGAGCTATGAATAACTTATATAAGAAAAGTGAGATATTTTCGAAGTTGAATCACATGAAATCTTTGTATACTCTTGATTTCTTTTCATCGATCAACAAAAGTTACTTGATGTGCCTTATATGGATTGATATATTTGTTATTCGATACATTGTTCCTCTTGGAAAAAATAAAAAAACGACACATTTCTTATTTTGCATGCTACACATTTTATGCAGTTTGACTAGCGCACAAGTTTTTGACAATGACTGTGAAATTTCCACTGTGGATGATGTGGAAGGTATTGTTTTGTCATGCCGGGTGAGGACATTACAGCATCTTGCAGATGCAAGCCAAGGAAGTGTAGATATATCAAGAACTTTAAGTATATTTTGCAATGATTACTTTTTTGAAAATAAGGTTACAAACGGAACTTTTCTTAAATTCGGAAATGTGCAAGCCCTTGAGATGGAAAACTGTTTTGTTCCGATTTTTCCTGAGTACTCGTTTTGGGGTTTATTTAATTTGCTTAATTTATCCATACACACGAATAAAACTAACTCGAAAATCCTTTCTTTTAGAGAAGATACTTTTGCTAATTTGACTAAATTGCAATCTTTAGATTTGAGCTACAATAACCTCGTCGTACTTCCATCTAATTTATTTTGCAATCTCGAATCCCTCAGAATTCTCAACATGACACACTGTGAGTTAGACGACGCCAGAAGCATTGGGTTGGGAACAATGGAAATTTCGAAGTGTCTTCCTGAGCTCGTAATTTTAGATTTATCTTACAACATTTTAAAAAGCATTCCAGACGGTATATTTTCTTCCTTAGAATCCTTAAAAATCCTTTACCTTAACAACAATCAGCTGTCTGAGCTATATCCTTATGCCTTCAGTGGTCTTAGTAGACTGCAGAGTCTTGATTTATCCAATAACAGAATCAGTCACTTACCAGAACAAATATTCCAGCAGTCATCTGATATTTTAGAGCTTTACCTTCAAAACAATTCTCTGAGTTCACTAACACCACATGTTTTCCAGGGCTTAAGACAGTTGGTAGGATTAAACTTAAGTTATAATTCGCTGGAAAATGTTATTTCATCAGAAACTCTCGCAGATTTAAGCCGTTTGATTGTTTTGGACTTAAACCATAATCATTTTCAAATTGTCACAACGACTAATTTCCATTTAATTCGAAGTCTGCAAATTCTGTACCTCAGTTACAATAACATTCGAAACATAAGTGATAATGCATTTTCTTCGCTTCGAAACTTGCATACTTTGACACTTTCGGGCAATAAAATCCGCCTCATTAATTCTGATACATTTAGTGGTTTAGAATCGTTAAACTATTTATCACTTAGTAATAATGACATCGAGGTAATTCATCCTCTTGCGTTCGAATCGTGTAAATCAATTCAAAATTTGAAATTGCGGTATAACAAGTTAACCGATTTTCCGAAAGCTTTAAACAGCTTATCATTTTTAAAACACCTGGATCTTACGCATAACAAAGTTCATAATATAACTAATGATACATTTCAAGGATTGAAAAATATAGTAAGTTTGCATATGTCGAGAAATCGGATCGGAAATATGACTAAAGGTTGCTTTCAAGATCTCGCAGCTTTAAAGACTTTAGACTTGTCTTACAATAAAATACAGTCACTTGGTCACAGTTTATTTGATGATGTTCCAGAATTGAGAGTAGCGAAGTTCAATGACAATCAGTTATCAGATATTAACGGCCTTTTCATGAATCTTAGGTTTTTGCACACTCTTAATGTCTCTAGAAATAAAATAACGTGGTTTGATTATGCTCTAGTACCAACTGATTTAAAAAGCTTAGACATCCACGATAATGAAATCGATGGTTTGGGAAATTATTTTGAGCTGGAACTGTTAATGAATTTGAAAACTCTCGATGCATCTCACAACATCATTCGTGAACTTACCCCAACATCTCTACCAAACAGTCTTGAAGTCATGTCTTTCCGATCAAACAAAATATCAGTAATCGGACCATTTACTTTCATGGCAAAAACGAATTTATCATTTGTGGATTTAAGAGATAATCTTATTCGTCATCTTGATATAAATGCTTTTCGTCTTAAGAGTATTCCGATTAACCAACCTTTGCCTGAATTTCTTCTATCAAATAACACTTTAGTCTGCGACTGTACTATGGAATGGTTGCAGAGAATAAACAATTTAGATGAGAGTCGTCAATACCCAATGATTCTTGATTTGGGTGATGTTATGTGCCATATTACCTTTCCCCGCCAAAATGCTGTCATAGAAATGTCTCTTACTAAACCATCTGACTTTCTGTGTCGCTACCACAGTCACTGTTTCGCCCTTTGTCACTGTTGTGAATTCGATGCTTGCGATTGCGAAATGGTTTGTCCAGAGAACTGCACTTGCTATTCTGATCAAACATGGAATACAAACATGGTCGACTGCAGTCTTCGAGGTTATTCTCACATACCACATCGCGTACCAATGGATGTAACAGATTTGTATCTGGATGGAAATGATATGAGTCACATATCAAGTCATTCTTTAATAGGTCGAAAGAACTTACGAGTACTTCATTTAAATAACAGTAATATTCATATTATACGGAACAAAACATTCAATGGTCTGCAGAATCTCCTGATACT
Organism: Cheiracanthium punctorium; assembly: GCA_038373885.1. Classification (NCBI taxonomy): domain Eukaryota; kingdom Metazoa; phylum Arthropoda; class Arachnida; order Araneae; family Cheiracanthiidae; genus Cheiracanthium; species Cheiracanthium punctorium. The sequence continues at coordinate 1,323,201 of JAWZYV010014928.1, read as the reverse complement.
ACACCTAGAGAATAATCATATCACTGTGATAGAAGGTCACGAATTCACGAATTTAACAAAACTGCAAGAGCTTTATCTTTCACACAATCGTCTACGCGCTATTCAGAGTGATTCCTTCAGACCACTCAGCTTTCTGCAAGTTCTGTACTTAGACCATAACCATATTGTTGAATTCAATATTTGGAATTTAAGATATAACAGAGACTTAGTTAAGGTTAAATTAGGCCACAATAAATGGAATTGCGATTGCGCTTTCATAGAGCCTTTCAAGTACTGGTTTGTAAAATACCGTTCCATAATAGTTGATGATGGGAGCATCCGTTGTTCATACAACAACTCTACGACGATGCACCTTATCGAATTCAGCAACTCCACGTGTTCCAATTTCAGCGTAGTACCATTTACTTCAGCCGAATTTGTGGAGGAGTATATGTCTGTGGTGATATTGGTACCCATGTTGCTTTTACTGATGTTACTAGCAGCATTTTTTGCATGCAGATATCGAAACAATATGAAAATGTGGATTTACAATAAATACGGTGTGCGTTTGTTTGAGAAAAATGGCTACGCAAACGATGGCGAGAAACTATTCGATGCGTTTGTATCATACTGCAAAAAAGATGAGGCTTTTGTTACGCAGATGGTTGCACCAGAATTAGAGTGTGGATCTCCACCTCAAAGGCTCTGTTTACGGTACAGAGATCTGCAAGTTTCTAGATATATGGCAGAGACTATTTCGGAAGCAATCGAACACAGCTTTTGCAGCATTGCTGTTGTATCAGAACAATACCTCAAAAGTGAGTGGTGTCTCTTTGAACTTAAAGCTTCCCATCACGAAATGCAGTGTAACAGACGACACAAACTTATCATCATATTATTAAATAAAGTGGACATAAAAGAATTAGATTCTGATGTGAGAGCTTGCTTCAAAGCCGCTCTTATAATCCACTGGGGGGATAGACGATTTTGGGAAAAGCTTAGGTTTGCCCTGCCAGAAGGCCGAAACCACAGACACCATGTGAACTGTACAGATTCTAAGCTTTCTTCAACTTTAAGAAGATCTTCTCTGTCAAACTCTATAAAGCTTGTGTGATTCTGTAAATGATTTTCGTGAAATATTTGTGTTGAATTCATGATCATTGTGAATTTGTCAGAGACTGTGTACAGATGAAGTTTGTCAGAGAGTAACATTGTATGTGAGCAATTAAGTGCATTACTGTTAATGGGATGATTTATTATTTTTAACAGATTGCTTTGAATTTCATAATATACATCTGAGTTTAATGTGATTTTAATGCATGCACATATCCAGTCTTTATATTTAAATTACCAATAGTGTGCAAATTGTAAGGAACAGTGTGCTTACATTTACTAGAAGTTTATTATTCCAGCAAAATTTCCTTTTATTTATTTATTTATTTATTTTCAGCCAATAAATCTATCTTCAAAATCTTAATAATACTCAGTGTACATTATATATTTCCTAAGCCTGTAAAATTGTTCAAATGTGAATAGAAATGAATGTTAAAAAATGTTGCTGTGATGATGCCATGAAAGAATAAGTTATAGTCACCATTATAAGTAATGGCAAACTCAGTTTCAGAAATCGGATCTAATGCAGCAAAACATTACCCTGCATACTATGTTTTAATGTTAATAAGTACTTTCAATTTTCTTACAAATATTGAATCATTTTCCCCCATTTTAAAGTTTGCAAACTGTTAAATAGAGAAAATCTTAAATTATGACCATATAATTTGTTTTTTAAAAGTGTATTACAATAAAATAATTATTAATTTTTAATGCGTGCTTGTGATATACATTATCAAATAATTTTTTTTCATTGTCATGTTAGCTTGGATGGAAAGATATGAATGGTGAAAAATGTTTTCTTATGAAATATATATGTTCAAAATAAAACTATACAAAAAACTGTTTACTGCCTTTTTTTCTTTGTTCAATCCAGGTTTTTAATTGAATATCTCTACAGGAGTGTTGGACAGCTCAGATGAACGAATGTCAGTGACATATAGATACATCAATACTTGTTTAATCGGATTAAAACAGTATACGAATGCATATGGTTTTTTTAATTTTACATATGCAATTCAAATTTATATTAGTTATAGTAGTACTTGAGTATTTTAAAAAGGTTAACTTTCATTGAATTGACATTGTTTGATATGTCGCACATTCAGGAAAATACGTTAAAACATGACGAAAAAAGAAGAAAATGAAAACATTTGGTTACTCACCACTATTTAAGAATGATTAACTGAATAACATTTAAATTAAAGTGCCCAGTTACTTTTATGAATGCAAAATTTTAAAACCTGTATTTTATATGCAAAAATAAAACATTTTCCCGACTATTGTTCTATTCAAAGAGATGTAACGATCTATAATTTTTTATCTTCTTTTCAAACGTCCTATTAGCACAATACTACAATTTAAGAAGCTTTACTATAGTGTTTCTTTTCTAGTCTTCTTTTCAAACGTCCTATTAACACAATAGTAATATTTAAGAGGCTTTACTATAGCGTTCGAGTAATATTTTACTTGAACTGTGGTAATACTTCTATTGAGATATTTATCATTCAAAATGAGTTTTTAGAAATTAGCGAATAGATATAAGCACATTTATTATAATTTGGTTGATATTAAGAAAGCTTTATATCGTCTTTAAAAATAAAGCATTTATCATGAAACTGTCTTAAATTTCACCTTTTAATTTTATTTTTAACCCCTTGACTGCGGAATATATTATAGAACACATTATAATTGCCCGAACTGCGTTCGGCAAGGGATTAAAAGGCCTTCTATATGGCATGCTCCAAAGAAATTATCCAAGTTTACTCATTCATTACTTCACTTATCTTCCTTACTCATCGTATTTTTCAAAGCAAAAACAAACTAAACTAACCGACAAAACTTATTCCAAAAATGTATCTTCTTCTAAATCAATTTCTAAATAAATTCAGAATAACCATATTAATGTGCATTTTTAAAATAAATTTAGAAAAAAAAATATTTATGCCCCACTGTATACGGGGTTTATATAGTATATACGGGGTTTAGGGCCCCACTATACACGGGGTGCCACTTAGGGCACTATACAGTCTTGTCTTAGGCAAATTCACTTATGTAAATGCATTACATTCAGCAATAGTACTCGGTATAAAGTTGCACGAGATTCTATTTTATCGGTTTGTACTCGGCAGTTTTCTTCTGGCACCCCTATAACGTTGTAGAGAATTACGCTTTCCGAATATGTGACTCACTCTCTCCTCCGAACATTGGTAAAAAGTCCTAGTCAACGTTAGGAATCTAGTACTCCGTAGTAATTACTCAGCCGACATTTAGCGGAGCTCTAGAGCCGTGGTCCAAGCATATGATTCTCCCTTTTTTTTCAATTTGCCATTTTCCCGAAGACGTTTAGTCATTTCTCCGAGTAAAGTGCAACTGCTTTTGTTAAGTTGGATTTCCGAAAGTTCACTGGATTCCATGCAAGAATCTCCAGACACGCAAAAATAAATTTGCATTTGAAGCCAAGTAGGTAAATTTTATTTATGTTCTTCTTTATTAAAGCAAATATGTTTTTGTTCCTTGCTGAAATTTGTGCTAAACAGTAGGTAACATTATAAGCATAACTGGATCTAACGTCGAAGTCAGGAATGCGGGACTCGCTGTGGCTTAGCAACCCTGTTTAAAAAAAAAAAGAGATGGAGCATTGGATGTTTTAAAAATTAATAAAATATTAATGATTTGTTTGTTTATTTATTACGAAAGCGTATTCTTTTTATAGTGCTGAGATGGAAAATATGAGATTAGAAATTAACTTGTTTAAGTATTTCTTACTTAACCAAAAATATATTTTTCAGGATTTCAAAACGCCAAAATATAAATATCTTATCAGCAAAAGTATTTCCTCATACAAAACTGCATTTCTTTGTATTACATTAAATGTAAGTTTTATTATAATTTAATTACATAATTACTGAATGCTGTTGAAGTAAACTAGAATACCCTGAATTTATCCAATAACATATTTTCTTACTAAATATGCAAATTATAATAATATTTTTAACTCATCTGTCTCATTCCATGCATATTTTCATGAAGGGCGTGAAAAATAACTACAGCTTAGCAGATTTCGCTTGCAAAAGAATTTTCCTGTTTTGCTTTTGATTCTTACTAAATATTTTCTTCGCTAAAACTAAATTCAGTTGCAAAGTACCAATAAAAGGGTCAAGTCCTGCAATGCCCAGCAGCATTTTTCAATTACGAACAATGGGGCGCAGGCGCGTATGCCCAGGATAGATGGTTAGACGGATGGAGGGACCCAGAGCTTAATTCCCCAAGCAAGTTTGAACCTCATTTAATAACTAATACAAGGGATGAGATGAAAGCATGTGTCAACCTTGCTCAACCCGAGTACTGAACCTTGAATGTGTGCTAAGGCAGTACAAAACACTATTAAATTGAGATTTTCTTCATTTAAGATCACTGAAAAGCGGTGAAGTTACATCTACCCTTTAAAAAAACTATTGTTTAAACAGTTCTATGAATAGGTACCCCCAGCAAAGTAATTTCAAAATTCATGAATAAGAAAACCGAAAATAAAATAATCAATTAAAAAATATTTTTTATTTAAACTAACAAACTGAAGATAAGAGGGAAATCTAGTAAATACTTCTTTAAAAATAGAAATGAGGCACATGTAGCATTTTTTCTTTCAGGAAATACAGCTTCCACTCTAGTTTCCAAGAACTGAAACAATTTAAGCTGATCAGTATTGCATCCATTTGACAGATCATGTGTAACATTAAGACTAAGTGTCTAGATTGTTGTCCTATTAAGCAACTGTGCAATGGAGCGACTTATGGAGTGCAGCGAATATGAAACAGGGCGACCTGTGAATGCACATGTAGAGAAAAAAAAATTACTACAGGTTTGGAAATGTTACAGATTATTTCAATTTTTATTTTAACACTGTCTTAAATTTTTGATATTTCACAAGAAGAATAACAACGGTCATCGCGCTGCCACATCCTCTTTCAGTGACGACACGTCAACATTCTCTAAAGCTTGACAGAATTGCCTGAATTTTGAGTCACTTTATAGGCTGGATTATACGCTCTCTGAACATCCAAAAAAATTTTAATTTTAACAACATCTCAAACCAAAGCTGGAAGGATAAGCAATCTTTTATAGGAACATTTTTGTATGTTGGTCTTTCCGTATGATTTTTGATATGATTAAAAATAGACTTTGCAAACATGTCAAATACATCACGCGCACTTTCTTCTGCAATGTTCAGCTAATAGATACTTTATCTTATAAATAAAATAAGCATTAATTTTGTATTTTTCCTCTTTTATTTAATTTATCTTACTTACTACTTAATTTATATAACTTAGTTTCATTTTACTTAAAAACATAACATGTAAAAAACTAAATAGTTTCATAAAAAATATCGATTTTTTTAGAATTCTGTTATTTAATATTATATATATATATATATATATATATATATATACTGTTTAGCTTTGTACATGTTATGATTTTAATTAAAATGAAACTATGATAAATTAAATAAAAGAGGGAAAATATAATATTAATGCTTATTTTATTTATCTAAGATTAAATATGTTCAAAGAATGAAATCTAAAACGAATTTTGAATGACGTGAGGATAAAAAGTGAAAACCATGATTAAATTAACATGTGATATTATCCTCATATATTTGGAGTATCTCTAGGACATTTTCACACCCTTAAAAATGAGATATTTTAATTTACAATAAACTTTTCCTGAAAATAATTTTCCTTTCCATTTGTTTTTATTTTTTACGAAAAATATGCTGTTGTAGATTCTTTCCCTTTGCTTTAAACTGTAGAAATATATGTAAAGAATGATGCTGTGAATACTTCTGTTTTTCCTTATATAAACTCTCACTTTAATGAAGTTTGATATTTTGTGGCAAGCATACACACACTTTATAACAAATGAATTTGTTTCGATTGCTCTACATTAATTTGTTTGTAGGCTTCTGGATACTTATAATTTAGGATTTTCAAAGGTGTAAAAACTTAGTACCCTATAAGGTACGTATTAAGGGAGAGTGCTCAAACTTTTTATTTCTGTTTGTTTCATTGTCCCGGCACTGGTACGACAAACCTAGACCGTAGGGTCAACGAGCCTGATGGACATTTTTGAAAGCGCTACTGAGGGACGAAAATCATTACCCCTACGAGGCCTTTGCAAGCACCAAAGTCCATGTCGGGAAAAGATCTCGGACTCATGGTGTGATCCCTAATACTAGGACTGTTACCTCTGACCAAAATACGACCACACAATACGTTTAATATAAAGTTACAAACAGTCGTGACGGAAACAATTTAAGGCCACGATACGGTCCATATGTTCGCCAACAGTGATTTCACAATGCAACCACACAGTGTAGTTCCATTGCAACCCTCATGCGACTCCGAATCGAGAAAATAAATAGGGCACACACAGAAGACGGCAGCATCAAACTTCTTCCAGAAAACATCAGAGCACGCTCGGTACCCGAACACTCGATCAACCGGTTCGCTGGCAAACACATCAGGCTCTACGCCACGCTCATCTTGCTACGAATGCTCTAAAAGGTCAACTTATTGCAAACATTTGTTTTTAAACTTGAAATTTTAGTATCGTACTTAACACATTTATGCCTAGTGTCCCTTTTTTGGGACGACATTTTCACTATTAGTCGAAAACGTTATTCATTTTTCCTAGCCTTTATTCATGAGTATTGAGCCTCAACTCTACAAAATATTTTAACATGACCAAGTAGGATGTTGATATTTCGATTTTTATGCATAATGATTTTAAAAGAAATCATCCCTTGTTCAAGAAGTTGACATCAGAAATTTATCTATTATTTCTGTTATCAGAAAGTCACAAAAATATCCAGGCACAAATGGGTTAATAAATGCAAGAAAAATATCGTAATTAACAAACATAAATTCATATCTATTTTTTTTCCCACAGACTATTTGCTAGGAGACAGAGCCTTGTTTCATTTATTCATAAAAATGCTAATGATTTATTTTTTTCTGCTGTTAAATAAACATAAATTATTTTTGCGAGATTTATTACGTCACACAAACACTTCCTTTCCAACTAAAGTTACAGATACCATTAACGAAGCCAAGATTTTTTTTTCCCTGACGGTGGCTGTAAACTCAAAAACTGAAATGCAAAATCTTGTAAATTAAAACCAAAATGTCCGTGTTTATGTGCCCATGTCACATACAAATCTACATTATTTGGAGCGTATGGCTTAATATTTCGGATAATTACACAAAAAAAGAACACGGATATTTTTATTCGACTTTAATAATCCAGCGTTCCCTATTTTTTTAGCAACTCTTTTACAAATACCAGTCCCTTTCAGTAAACCAAGACTAAAAATATTTAATTATTTGAGTGACAATGTCACTTATCATAAGTGAGAATGATTTCATGTCACGGTTATCAGGTTTTTGAAATGAAAATAATGGGTACCTGCGGCTTCAAGATTAATGACCTGTCCAACTCCACTCTAATCACCTAAGCGTACGGTAGTGGGCTCGACTTCTACTCATATGCTGATTGTTTAAATTTCCATTCTCTGTGCTGGTAAAAATTTCCATTGTGTTGTCCACCATACTTGACGAGTACTTATAAGCGGATTCTTTAATCCAAGCATACAAGTCCAAAATATATTGTCTGAATACAATTACAGCACCATTGTGTAGCACAGTGGTTAAAGTCACTGACATTGGGAGATGGCTCAAGTGGGGGAAAAGGGTTCTGTCCTCTCGCGGGGCTGTCGGGCGGTTTTCTCCAGATGTAACGTGAATACGCGCTAGATACCCAGAAAAGTCCTCCCCCAAGGCATTTGCGCCCCTTGTGTTTGTCCTTTCTTTGACGAGTATTTATAAGCGGTTCCCCGTGACAAACACACAAATCCGAATACATGTTCCAACACAACACGACAATTACAGCAAATCAAAACTATTCTAATTCGCTTAAGATAGTTTTTCGAGATCGTCCAGTTTAACTTTTTTTCCGAAATAAAATGATTTCCTCAAGAGAGAGCATTTAAATGAAAAGATGCAAGTCTCCTAAAAACCGAGCTGACTTATCCACAATGCTTGTTTCCCAACCACGTGCTCCCATCGGAAAAAATCTATGAGACGGTAAATACTTGGCGCCATTATCGCCCTTTAAGGGCGAGATTCAAGTGAGACACAATTCGAACGTTTTCCGCGTCGAACAAGGGAAACTTCGAAATATATCAATGTTTCTTATTGAACTGAAACAAACCAATCGTGTTTTGATCACGTGGCAGCGCGATAGGTTTGTTTATTGGAAGGATTCTGGGGACTGAACTGGGAACTGGGGACTGAAAAAATGTTCGATTCGAACTCGATTGCGCGCGTTTCACTTGAATCTCGCCCTAAGTGCATAAACAATGACAAAATTTGACGACATTAGGCTGTAGTGTCGGTAAACCTGATATGAAATGTGCTAGTATAATTTAAATATCTATCAATATCACATACAAATAAATATATCCAATCGGAATTATATATAAAACTAGCCGCCTCTCACGACCAGCTGGTTTGCCATCTTAATAAATCAATCTTGTTCGGAGAGAATCCTGTTTCTCACTGACTTCCTTGGCACTGAAATCTTTCAGATTCTGAATGGAATTTAAAAATTATGATTTACTAACAGGAACGGCCCTAGGGTAATGGCGCCCCCTACTAATGTAAAAAAGACGCCCCTCTTTTATGCTCTACTTAGTTTTTGAGTTCGAAATGACGCCCTTTCGAAGCCGGTACCCAGATGCGATGCTTATCGTGCCGGACTGCTCCTGGTTACAAAATTAAGATGGTTAAATGATAAAAACCTACAAAAAGGTACAAATTATTTTCGTCCTATATTGATTCCGAAGAGCTTCTGTATATATTGGCCTTTATAATAAAATGGAAAGGAAAAAAAATATAAGAAAATCTGAAACACTTTCAAATTTTAAATAGTGCTAGTCTTACTAAAGTGCTATATTTTAAAATCGTATTATAAATCCATGGGTCTTGCCTTTTTCCTTTCCTTACTCCATTAAGTTGGAAAGTATATCATTATTAATGAGTGTGATTGAACAAAATTAAAATTGATATTGCTAACATCCTTTTTCTGGATGTAATACATTAGAAATAGATGGGGAAAAGCTGCGTAGAAAAATGCACATTTTGAGCTGAGTGAAATTTTCTCAAAAACTTATTCAGGTGTATTCATAATCGAAGTAGCAGGCGATAAATTGCGCAAGCGTTAGGATCACATCTCCTCAAACTCGAACATCAACTATTTTATTTTTCGCCAAATTAAAAAGTTGCACATTTTAGTTCAGAAAAATTTCCAAATCCTATTTTTCTTTTGAGTATAAAACATTTTATCCCTGCTCTGATTTCATATGTATACGGTATTTTAATTAAAAAATAACCTTACAAATAATCTAAACAAAAAAAAATGGTAATTCTTTTATTTTTACTTCAAGAGTCTGAATCATTTAATAAACTTGTCAATTATGGCAACCTAGATACGCTTATTTATCACTTTTTCCACTGTGGGGTTGCAATTGCGAAATGGCGGACAGCAAAAATTAGCCTTTTGTGACACGTTTTTTATCGATATCTCCTAAAATAATTCGAATTTCCAAAAAATCGCTTCGAGGTATGTCGGGATCTGTCCTGGAGAAATTTCATACAAAATTTGATAGGTCTAGGATCACCCGTCTGCGAGCTAGAGAGACACAAACAAACTGACTAACGGACATTTTACTGTTTGTTTTATTTGTATAGATAATTAAAAGAACTTGCAAAAATCTGGAAAGATAACGGAAGAAGAAAAAGAACTACTTTCCACACATAACCGAGCTTGTTCACCTGGATCACAATCGATTATTCCGCTCTGTTTTTTTGTTTTTTTTAACCCATTTTAATCTTCTTTCTTTCCATTATGGAAAGCGAAACATCCTTTCTCGAATGATTATAAAAATTTCGTGCAGTACAACTACCCATTTTCGCAGCATATTACAGTTACAAATTATGAAATGCCATACAACACGAGTACAAACGCAATGTCGATCGCGGATTGATAAAAAATGGGAAACAAACATTCATGTGTATGATCCAGACTGAATTAAACGAGCTCCAAGATATGCTATAAACGGCAAAACGAAATCTTCCGAATGCAAAAAGTTTTTCGCACGCACTGAAATGTTACACATTTTTAGAAAAAAAATGAAATGCGTTTTTGGAAGCATATGGATTTTCTTTACGAGTGCATTTGTGGGAATTCCCCGCTTCAGAAAGATTGGGATTTGGTGAAATTAACCTGCAAGGAGAACTTCAATCTCTTTTAATTGCATTAGTTTGGGAGCACTTCAAGATTTGGTATGGTGATGAAAGCGTCATTTTGATGAAGGCAAACGAAGTTTGATATCGTGATATTACTTGTAATTTGAACGGTAAACTTTGAAAATTCATAAAAATTTGAAAAACTTTCGGAAAAATGTTTAAATATTGATGGCGCTAAATGATTGCCTATGCTTGCATTTAGATTATGTACAGGGTGGTCATAATTAAACTGCGAGTGTTCAAGGGGTGCTGAAGAGAAAACTACTAGGAATATTAAAGTGAAATTTGGTATTAGCACGCTTCAGAACATGCGCAAGTCAAATATGCAATTAAAAAAACCGCCATTTTCACCCGATAGATGGCGCTATATCGTGTTTCAATGCTTATGGACGTCCTATATGCAAATTTAAGCCCATCGAACAGTGTAAAATCAAGACCACATTGAGTAATGGTCAATCATGACTCTGAATAAGAAGGAACGTGCATTGTTAGTGAAGATATTCTATCAGAATGGTAGCCATTATTCAGCTACTCTGAAAGCATACTGGCATATGAAACGATTAAGAAGAGGTCCAAAATAGAGACAATGAGAATAAATAATCGTTTAATTGTTTTCCAAAGCGTCTTTATAAATTGTTCAATTTGTGATTTTAATTACCTTAATTTTTGATTACATGTTACTGTAAAAATTTAATTATTGAAGCGAATTGTATGGAATTTTGATAAACTGTAAATGATGTTTTATATTGTTTATATGCCTCTTAGAATGTCACTATGCTCTGTCTACTCTGTCTATCGGTTTTGGAAGTTGTATATGCCACCGGTGAGCTTTGAAATACGGTACAGCGCCATGTATCGGGGGAAAATGGCGATTTTGTTTTGCATATTTGGCTTGCGCATGTTCTGAAACGTGTAGATATCAAATTTCACTGGAATATTCTCGGTAGTTTTCTCTCCAGCATCCTTTGAATACTTGCAGTTTAATTATGGCCACCCTGTTTTTAAAAATAGAGAACATGTTACGATAATATGGATGGAAGCCCAATACACAGTGTTAATAAAGATATCGTATATCTATATAAGAAATGGAGTTTGTCTGCGTGTGTGTATGCGCCTGTCTGCCGATCGCATCGCACTAAAACAGGTAATACAAGGCCTACTCTACAGGATTACTACAAAAAGGCCACTAAAAGAATCATCATTCATTTTTAAAACCCGATTTATTCAAAAGCATTATTCTTACAAATATGATTCATACATGAAAATAAGCGCAAAATATTGAAGTTTTCTGCTCACACTACTGTTACGAATTTTCGGGGCAACCCGCTGCTCTGGGGCTTAAAATGGTTTAAAATGCGTATTCTACGCTTCAAATAGATAAATTTTGCTTTTTGTTGCATCAAAATCGGCCAATTAGAACCGGAGATACGGAGGTTTCGCTTTCCCATATGTTTTTCTATGGGCTTCTAGAAATCTCGAGAAATATTAGTCCTAGAGCTTAGATCTCTTCACTTTTGAGGACTTATTTTTGGCGCCAAATTTGGCGATATTTCGCCAAAAGTCGCCAAGCTTGGCGACTTTTTGGTCATTTGGCGCGATTTTCCCAATGGGGCCTGGAAGTTGTTTTTCCTGCATTAAAAACGCATAATAACCTAACATTTCTCTTCTATGACGTAATCAAATTTCACGCTTTATGTAGAACCCTCGAGAAATTGACTTTTCTGGAAACCTCTTGTACCTCCTGCGTCGGCTATTTATAGAAGCGGGCATCGCCCCGAAGTCAGTCAGTTGCGAGTTGAACATTCAATGTGTGAAGAGCTCTGAGTACGCTTGTTTTGTGTGAACTGATAGTGCTATAGAAGCTGTGTTTTAGCTTGCTTTGTGAAGCTGTTTTTAAAGTGCTGTGTGTAAATTCTTCATTGCTGTGTCTTAAGGGATAGTGTACTATATCCCTTGAATATTTCCACGGAATTTTTAGCCTGTAAAAGTGACTTATTTTGTGTGAGAAATACAGCATTTGTGAGAGCTTCTGATCCAAGCGTATTGTTAAAAGCACGTTACTGCCAGATTGTGCTTGTGAATTGTGTGCAGCTGATTGTTCTACGAAGTTCTAGAAGAAATAAAGTTTGTGTTCCATCCTGACAAGTGACTTTTTACTTGAACATTTTACACCAACAGGACTTTAGAACGACGAACCCCAGGAGTAGCAGAGTAATTCCGCAACACGACAAATGTTCTGTGTGTACCTCCTTGGTCAAACGACACACGATTCTAGAGCGTAGAAATTATTTTCTCAATTTGCCTCCATTTCGGTAGAGACTGATCTGAACTCGTTAGGGATAAATGAATAATAAACTGGTGCTGCTACACCACCCGGTGTACAAAGCTACCTTGTGGCGTGGCAGCACTAACTCAAGTTTGTACACCAGGTGTCTTGGCAGCACTAGTGACCAAGGAAGCGCACGTAGAACAGTTGTAAAGTGAGCATAAAATTTGACTATTTTGTAGTTATTTTCCTATATCAATCCTATTTGTAACTATAATATTTTTGAATAAATCGGGTATTGAAAATGAATGATTCATTTGTAGTAACCCTGTAATCTCCTTAAATAAATCCTAGGTATTGTATCTTTTCCTATAGTAACTATGATAAATATGATACGAACTTAGTTTTTTTTAAATTTAAAGTCTTATCGTAAGTGAATTTGACATTATTTTTATTTCACGAAATTTAAATTGCATAAGCATTTAGTGAAGGTAACGCGCTTTACGAAAAAAATAATTCACTAGGGTTTACTCTTTACGACAGGCATGATTCAAAAAATATCACAAAATAACGAATGTTTCATGTAGATATTTCTATTTCTGTAATATCAACAATATTTTAAGTTGTTTTTTTCTTTAGCAAAGATTTTATGCAAATTGACTGTCACGGAGCATCGTTCACATTTTAGGAATTATAAAAGAAAACAAAACTGTCAAACGTACGACGCGATGTTATTTTAAGACTTTCACAAAAGGAAAAAATCCATTCTGTAGAAGTACTTGGATACAGGTAATCACTACAAATATTTGCTGCATATTCCAGTCTTTATGCCTGGAGTTTATGGTTCTAGTTTGTATACTGCAGAAAATACCGTAAACCTAACAAGGCTGGGGTTCAAAGTCCACGAAGTATGAAATGTAAAATGTATTGCAAAGAGACTTCTTTCATCGTGTAATGCCTCTAGAAATATACTTTTGTCCAGTATCAAACAAAAATCGCGGATATCCTGCTGTAGAAGGTAAGTATGGCATGAATCATCATCTTCGCTATCACATTTATTTTACATTTGAAACAAAAATAAATTCTTCTTAAAAATATTAGTTTAAATTTTATTGAAAAGTTGCACACTTTAAAAAATATTAATTTCAAAGCTCTTCAGTAAAGCCTAGATATTTTTTTAACTTACGCTAATGTATTCTTTAAACTAAATGACGATAATTATTTTTCTTATCATTCTTTGGAACAACATTAGGAGGATTACCGAAATGTAATTGATAGTACGATATTTTAAACATAATTAATTCATGAATAAACGTTTGCAGTCCATAACAGCGATAAAACATTGTTTACCGTTCAGCTCTGTTTGGAAATTGGATTATTTTCTTTCATACAGAAAAAAATGCGCTACCAAAACATGGTCTTTCGCAACTTTAAGTTAAATATTTTATCAGTCATAAAAATGCATTTTCTTACTGTATAAAGGGATTTAACATTATGCATTTTAAAAAGTAATTTAATTAGAACGGTGCATATTTTTACGTCTTGTTCAACGTGCTCTTATGAATGTAACATTAAAAAGGTTCTAATGCGCTTTTGAAGCAGTTATCTGATGCGCGAAAAAAATGTTGCCCACAAAAAATACATAATTTTGTAAATACCATTAATATCTGCAAAATATAGGTTTTTTTTCATTCTGAAAGTAATTATAATTTAAAGCAATACTATTATTATTATAATTATTAAGCGTTGTATCTGAATATTTATTCTGAATTAAATGCAAATAGATGTGCATTTCTTAAAATCTAGCAATCTTATATTTTCTTCTACCTTTTTTATCAATATATTTTCTAAATAACAAAATTTGTTACTATATGTTACTGATGTAGGGGAAGGTGTCCCAAAATGATCCTAGGGGGCAAAATGATCCACATATGTTTTCTTAGATACAGGTAGCGATGTCTACGGGATAACACATAAACTAGTTGTGCCAAGTCAAAAAGAAGCAATGGCGATATTTAAGGGATCGCTGCATTACGAGCCTGAGTATAAATCCTCAAACAACTGGGTTTTATCATATCTCTTATGAGGTAAGCACTAACTTCCCTATTTATTTAGAAATACAGTCTTTAATTTACAGAAACATTTTTTGGCTTACTGAATAGAGTATGTTTTCAGGTGTGAATTACAATTGTTTAGTTTTTTATGTTTATCTGCGTGTTCCAGTTATATAACCTTCAGTGGGCAGCCATACTGCCGGGTAAAATGATCCATTGACTGAAGAAAATCCAGTACCGGGTCCTGGTCATCGTACTAGGTTTTCAGACGCTCTCAAAATGTGTTACTCTCCATTACATTACTTAATTTATTTCTGCATTTATTGTAGATCATTGTTTTTTAATTACAGTGTTGAAATATTCCATTTTAAGTTTGTGGCACTTTTTATTTAAAATTTTTTATAAAACAAGTTATGCATGCTCTATGACTTTAAACTGATTTTCTTTTATTATGTATAGTCGGAATTACGTTTACATATTTTATTTTGCTGATAAAAGCAATTTGCATTTTTTTTTTTTAATGAAGGATCACTTTGCCCGTGGGTGCGGCTAAAATGATTCTTTGGACTCTTTTTCAAAATTTAATTTTTTTTGTTACTCAGATTGTTTTTAAAATATAAATAAAATATGTTTATGATTCAAAATATATTGTAAAGTATTGTGGTAAAAAGCCAAAGTTTTATTTAAAATTTATGTTATTTAATGCAAGTTTTCCTCTTAACCCTTCGAGGCGCAACCCTTTCCCAATGCTGAAAAAAGCCCTTTTTTCAGCATTGGACAATCTATTCAGCTGTTCTCGCATTATTCCATTTTTCAGCAGATGTCAGTGTTGTTAAAATAATCGTGACAATTTTTTACGGGAAATGACGTGCTAAAAAGTAAAGGATTCTCGTGGAGCTATGTCGCCCGCAACTATTTTTACAGAAATCATATCTATTCTTCGTGATTGGCAACAGTCCAAACGTCAGAGTGTTCCCAGAGCGGGAACACTACGCGTCGAAGGGTTAAGGGTATCACTATGGGCCATCTTGCCCTATGTGTAATCTGTTCCGGAAATTTCTTCTTACATTTCTTATCTCAAATTGCTAATTTATTTTTTTATGAATTTACCTTAATAGAGCAAATATAGTGCGATGTTTTTGGACTAATCCTTTCCCGTAATAAACCTGACTCGCACTAAATTCAAGGCCAAAATATAGGACTTTTCTAATTATATTTTTGAAAAATTTGGGGTCATATTATATTCGGGCTAATACGATAAATCAATGAGCTCGGCTTTTTCAAATTTAAAAATCTGTCTAGCATTTATTTTATTTTACTTTTAAACTAAGATTACATTAATTATTACTTTACTCCTAACTATCATGTTAATGTGATAGTTCATAAGGGAATAGTTTTTCGTTAGAACATATAAACGGCGATTCATATATGTACGATTCCTGCAACAAAAGCCAGACGCAGAAAAATGAGTTTCAGTCGTAGCAGCCAATTTTCTAAGACTAACATGTTCTAGAATAAAGAGAAACTTGTTCCCATGGGAGTTGTGAGAGCAGAATTAAATGTAGAAGTATTAGGTGTGGAGAAAAAAACAGAAATAATAATAGTATCATTATTAACGAAACATAGAAAATAAAATGTGTTTAATAATTGCTAATAGTATAAGAATTAAATACTGTTTTAAAAATTGTGTATACAAAATGGCGTTAGAAAATGATCCTAATCAAACATGCGGTTAAATAAATGCGTTTCACATAACTATAAAATCCAGTAAAATTTCCTTATTTAAAGTACTCCTCAATAAACATAGCGGTTTCAATGTCTTTAAAAAAATAATTGGTAAGCATGAAACCGTTAAAAATGCATTGTATTTATAGCTAATTTTCCTATTACAGTTTAATAACTAATTATTTTTTGGTTAAAAACAGCATTAAAAAGAAATATGAGAAATTATTATTACATATGATACGATTCACTTTTGCGGGGAACATTAATTTTAATTATGAAAATGATATAGTAGATTTTACTCACCCTCTAATACTCTTATGAGAAGGTGTAAATGAAGGCAATTTTTAAAAAATCAAAATTTAAAATATAAAAATGTACAAATCCATAAAATTAAATAAATGAACTTACCGTTTCGAGGGGAAAATTCATAATTGTTACAAGTAGGCAGCATAATCCCAAGATGCTCAGGAAAGTAGTGAATTATTGGATACGAATAATAAAGTAAATCAATTATTTGCCTTCGTCTCTTATCGCTGTAAGATATTGACTTTCTTAATCTTGAAACCCTATGTTCTTCCCGATCTTATACCATCTGCGGATAAATGGAGAAATTTCATGCTACTATTTCACATTCTCAAGGAGGTAGTTCGAAATCTGCCTCACCCATTTTATTCATAGAAATGAAGGCAATTCTTCATGATACGATCTTTCGGACTAATGTAGTACATGGTCATATCACTTGATTTGTAACTTACCATTAAGGAACAATGTGTACATACAGTATACTGTACGTGCGTACTAATTCATTTTTCAGAAAAATCCTATCTGTGATTGCTAGCAGTTACCGAGGGGCTAAAAATATTCGGAAGTACCCCTTTTTCATGCGGATTCAAATTTTGGTGCAAAACATAAGAAATATTAAAATTACCTACCCTGAAGCTGAGAGAGGATTTCCAGAGACGAGATGAGCTCAGCAGTGAGAATTCTGACAAAAGACTTTGTGGCAAGGTGTAGTGTCAGTCTCTGTGGGTTTGTGGCCTTATTGATTCGAGGAGAAAATTTTTTATTGTTAAAGATGCAAGGATAATCTAAAAATTCTCGGAAAAAGAGTGAATAATTGTATACAAATAATATAAATCAATTAAATCAATTAAAAAATACTATAAAATAAATAGCAAAGTAAATAAGTTTTTGCCTTCGCTTCTTATCGTTTTAAATGGCTGCTTTTATTAATCCTTTAACCCCCATTTTATTCCGATCTTGAGTGGCGGTAGGATATAAATTAATAATACCATTTTATCCTTTTACTTTCTCATCCAGGTAGTTCAAATTCCACATCACACCTTTTCTTCACACCAATGCAAGCGGCTTCTTCCCGATGTGATCTTTCAGGTTAATATAGTACATGGTCATACTGATTCCTTGATTCCGATCACCTCAACCATAGACTTTGAAGCTGCGTCTCATACAGGGTATTTCGAAACTCATGGTCAAAAACTTAAGGTGTGGTAGAGGAAACCAAGACGGTTTAGAATCATATGGGTGTTAGAGGTCGGAAACATTTTTTTAACTTACATGTTAATAATCACTTTAACCTTTTAACGCGCAGCGTTCCCGCTCTGGGAATACCAAACTCTGACGTTTTGATTGTTGCCAGTCACGAAGAACATACTTGATTTCTATAAAAATAGTTGCGGGTGACAGACATAGCTCCACGAGAATCCTTTACTTTTTAGCACGTCATTTCCCGTAAAAAAATTGGTCACGATTATTTTAACAGCACTGACATCTGCTGAAAAATAGAAGAATGCGAGAACAGCTGGATAAATTGCCCAATGCTTTAAAAAGGGCAGCCGTTGCCATCGCTCGACTTATCTACAAGCAAGATGGCGGATGATCGAAGCGTTCATCGCGTGCCACATATCTAGAGAACCTTTTTGACGACAGCTGGCTGTGCTTCAGCATTGGGAAAGGATTGCGCCTCAAAGGGTTAATAATTAATCTTGTAATCATTGTATAATCAATCTTTTAATCATTGCATAATCCCTACTTTAGTAATCAATCCTCTTGCTTAATCAATTTTAATCAAGTGTTTTTGTGAAAGATCCACTAGTTTTTGACGAACCATTGTCAGAAAGTTCGCTATTATTCCAAAATTATCATTAACAGGTCCATGAGGACGACGTTTCCAACCCCACATTGCTATGGGATTCTGAACCATCTTGGCTCACAGTTCTTTAAATTCCTGCCCATGAGTTTCGAAACACCCTACATATCCATTTCTGGTTTTATATTTGAAAGGGACACCTCCAGTTCATCTTAGCATCGTGGTGTACAGTGTAGCATCTATAAATTTAGTAGAAAGCGATGTGTATTTATACCAGATAGAGCACGGACAGACGGGCGGAGAGAGACACTCATGGACAGATGGACAGAAAGACAAATCGAAATCATAACACTTTTCAACCTTGTTTGAAAAGCGTTAAAAGAGCGTTTTGGTCATAAAATAAAGACTTTATTTTGTATTTAAGTTTAGTGTCTTCTTGCTTGCTCAAAAACTAGCTGTCATGATCTAAAAAGGTGTTGTTCACTCCAATGAGATAAAATGATGTAAAATAAAAACAATTTAAATAAAGCTTGATCGTTCTAGACAAGTAATGGCCCTAGATTAATCAGTTTCTCCTATACATAAATGTATTCGAAGTTCGGAAAAAGCGTTGACACGAGTTTAAAAGTACTTTTGAATCAATGCAACACCTCCTAGATACAGTAGGCCTGAGAACAGAAGCTTTTTACGCCATCACTAGGTCTTCTAAGATGACGTAATCGCAGTTTTACTTTCACAAAGTAAAACTATTTACAATTTCTGGTGGGTGATACAAATTTTAGAAAATACCTTAAATTAAAGATAAAAATTAAAATACCTTTCTGATAAAAATAATTTATTATAATCTATTTCTATATCATATTATATAATTAGTGATAGTTAAAATTTCCTAGTTGTCGTAAAATTAAATTTTCTATCTTAAATAAATAAAGTGTTTTATGCGGGAATAAATTCACCACAAACTTTCAATAGTTTTACTCTGTGAAAATAAATGTGTGATGAGGTCATTTTAGTGGACTTAGTGATGACGTAAAAGTTTCTGTTCTGAGGCATTGTATATCTAGGAGGTGTTGGTCAATGCATACCATGTTACTGAACATTATAGGCGTTTGATTTTGATGAATAAAAAAATAGCATTATGAACATATTTTTATAATTTTAATCCTTCAGACTTTATTACTGCTTACAACAGGTAGAAATTGCAAGCAACTTCAATTCCAAGAAATGTACACACATATTTCATCAATGCAGACGAATCTAGCATATGATAATTCATTAAAAATGAGTTAGACAAAAAGTTTTAAATGCTTTCTGAAATGTAATGTTTATAAATTATGAAAAAAGTAGACCGTGGAGAATTACAAAGGCAAATGTATCCATGCAAAGTTTCTGCATTAATCTGAATAATAACATAGTGAGAGACATTGGAAATTTTCTATTGATTTTCGGATGTCTACATGAAAAAGCATGTAAAGAAAAATGGTAAACGAATATACCAGGCAAAAAAGGAATATGTTAACAAATGAAATTTGTAATTCATTTTTCCATTTTTGGAGCGTTTTGTTTCCGGTTTTGTGTTAAATCTGTTTATTAAGAATTGCTTTTCACCAATATTTAATAACGGAGTCATTGCTAAGACTTTTTATAGAGGGTTTGGGGGGGGGGGGTATGTCGATAAAATTCCAAAGTCAAATATCGGTTTTTAGCAAATTACTTACGTTTTTATCAAATATGTTACTAACTTGTTAATTTTACCAACTGGATTTGCGTAATTTTGCCAAGTATACCAAAAAACAAAAATTAAATTACAGTTTTCTTTAAACATTTTTCACACTTTTGCCAACTAGGTTTCTAATTTTGCTAAGTTTAATACAGTCTTGCGAATGTTAGGGGGGGGAGACTACCCCCCTTTAGCAATGGCCCTGCTTATCCTGTCCTATATTTATGATTACAAAGACGACTGTTAAATAACAACAATGTGTTTATTTGTGTTGCAAGTATAATGCATTGCCATAAATGTGAAGATTAACTGTGTGTGGTCTTGAAAGGTGAAACATTAAATAAATTAAGATGAATGAAATAATAAGCTTCAGGG